>CAXIVR010000003.1:77679712-78262212 GCA_964035755.1 Teleogryllus oceanicus | reverse complement strand
AGAAGTCGGTATAGGAGCGATTGGGGAAGAGAGGGTCGGTGAGGGTCGGTGAGGGGGGCGGTGAGGGTCGGTGAGGGTCGGTGAGGGTCGGTGAGAGTAGGTGAGAGTCGGTGAGGGTCGGTGAGGGTCGGTGAGGATCGGTGAGGATCGGTGAGTATAGGTGAGGATAGGTGAGGGTCGGTGAGGGGTGGTGAGGAGGGGCGAGGGGCGGTGAGAGGCGGTGAGGGTTGGTGAGGGGCAGTGAGAGGCGGTGAGGGGCAGTGAGGGGCGGTGAGGGCGGTGGCGGTTGGATCGGTGACAATACGGGAAGCTGCGAAGGGGTGGCGAGGTGACGGAATGCGGGGCGGTGGATTGGGGGTAACCAGAAAATAGTGGTGATGGGGGCGGTGGAGGTGGAGCGAGGAACGCCCACGGGGCCAGGGGTCCGATAGCAGTAGAATGAGGACATCGATAACAGACGTGCAAGTGGCGCCCGCCATTGACGGACCCTGGCTGGGGTGGAATCAAGAATGGAGTAGTGATTGTACCAGCGAGAGTGACGGCGTCAAGTGCGGAAACGGCGCCGGCAACGTGGTGCTCAGGGCATCAATTGAGGTCACTGCAGTGCCTCTGACGGGGAGGTCCTAAGTTTCCAGGGGCGGTGGTCCGGAGGGCAACGACAGAAAGGTGAAGGGGGGCGATGTGGGCGGTTGCGAGGGTGTAGGGTGGCGACAATGCGGATAGCGGCGGGGAGTCGGCAGTGGGGTGACGGAGGGTGGCGAGGGGTGGTGGCAGGAATTTAGACACTAGCTATGTAGCAAGGTAGAACTCAGCCGTACCTAACCTCACCTCTTACGTACTTACACTTGCCCTAGTGTTGGGAAATACCTAGTTGGGGAAAACCCCGGTAGCCGACAAGTAGGTCGACGCCGGATCTCGCCATCCAACAGAGGAAGATCTCCGCCAACCCCAGGGAAAACATGCACTACTCGTACGGGACAAACAACCTTAGCCGTTTACCCGCCCGAAGACACTAACTAATCAATCGGTCAATGGAAATGCTGACGATGACAGTGAGAGGGCAGGAGTGCAAGTGGTAAAGTCGGGAGGCAGCGGCTGATAGATGGAAGTCAGCGAGCTGGTGTTGTGGCTGGGCCGCTGCCGTCGGTGTCGGAGGCGAAGGCGATGGAAGTGTGAGGGGAAGGCGGTAGAGTGGGCGAGGGTGGCTGAGGCCGCTGCAAGGTCGTTCCTGATAGTCCCCCCAGCTGCGGCGTAAGCAACTTCGCTCGCCCGCGCAAAAGTGGAAGAAAGGCGGAAAAATGAGCTCGCTGGAATTTTGCTAGCCTAGTGTGTGCAAGGTAGGCACTATGTGTTAAATTAATAGTACATTATTTAACAGTGAGGAATCCTCATCTGGAATTTAGGCAATCAAACGTAATTACGTTTTATTCTGTTAAAAAGAAATGTTCGTTTAAAGAAACACTAAATTTTTGAGGTTTCAAAAAAGGTTTGCCTAAATCAGTTAAAACACTGACTCTTCAGAATTATCCTTGAATACGGGGTAAGAACTTACGAATGCTTTGAATAAAAGGTCTTTTTTGTGTTTTTGAGAGCTTTTTAATACAAATATAGATTTATTTTTTCCAGGTTCACATTTATTTAAATACGTTTGAATTACTTTTGGAAACCGACATTTCGCCAAAGATTCTCTTAACAACCACCCTTCATCGTAATATTTATTTCAATCTACAAAGTGTACTACTCTCACGATAAATTAGTTCATGTTAATACGCTCTTGGGCACAACACATTCGTTAAAGATTGAAATCAAAGTTTTCTGTTGAAATGGAGTGTCACGTAGTATACAATTACTGTCAAAATTATAGTTTTGTCCAGAAGAGGAATGATAATATCTTGACATGATTTAATGAGTGTAAGGAATATTAAGAACTTTGCAGTGGAAAGAAAGGCCATTGGCGACATTTAAACCAAAATCTCTTGCAGTTGAAAACCGCACATGAGAGTTAAGAAGATTAGATCGACGACACTGAACAACATAATTACACGACGACATAGCATGCGCTCAGATCTCTCTCACCAACATTTGCATGACCCCACATTATCACCCTTGTTTCGTCGAGTGGCCCGAACACACACACAAACGTTGATGACACAATCATTAGAGTCATGAATAATCTGCATGCCAGTGAGTTATAATCATGGATAAACAAAGAGACATAGGACAAGGATACCATGACCATTTCCTTCGTCAGATTATTTTGCCAATTACTTTCTCCTAATTTGGTTAAATAAAAACCTTAAATTGATGAGAAGGCTCAAAAGACAATTTCACTTTGAAAATGAAGCTGTAACAAAAGGGTAATTATTATTTGTCGTTCAAGTTTAAAAAAATAGACGTTTTACATATTCAAAATCAATTATGCTTCAATAGGATATTGTTGAATATGAAATGTATAATCGCACTACAATGAGAGCGACTTTTAAAAAACTTAGAAGGCTTTCGATTTGTATTTAATTATAACACGCAATCGCATTTGTTTCTATACAGATACCAGTGATTTACATAAACAGGTACTATTCATTAGGAAAATTTGTTGATTCCAGGGACAATCACAGATTATCTTTTCTATTGGAGAGAATATAGGTATTTAGTTAGTAGATAGGATATAGTATATGCATTTTATAATAAATTATAATCGGAAATTCATCATAATCAAAAGAGGATTTTGCAATTAATTAATTAAAAAATAATATATAATAAAATAATAATTTGATTCAATTCGAGCATACTAAGTATTTTAACTCGTTTTAAAAGTGAAAATAGCCTTATGCTGGAACTCAAATTCTAAAGGTTTCTGGCAAGTTAAGCTACACTGTTTGGTTTTCTACCTTCCAAAAGTGTAATAGAAGTTCCAAGAGCTGTACTTCTGTGGATTGAGACGAAATGGTACTCGAGTGCCCTAAAGGACCCGCAAATTGTAATTCAAAGGCCGGCGATCGTCTAATTTGGCTGAAAGCAACAACTCTTGACCCTTCAGCGACACTGATAAAGTCGGGTTCAAGTTCCGATGGTGACGAATTTTCGATGGATCTAATAAACCGAATTAATGAACTATCTGGAGGAGTATTCTAGCGGCCGACTGGTGGGTATTTTTCCGTGGTTTCTCCCATTAATACCAGGCGAATGACGAAGCAGTACACTATGGGCTATGGACCGTGCGCGATTTACCCTTCCTTGTCTCCTCCTAATCCCTCATACACTCACACGGGCATCTCAGAACCTTGGAGCTTGTTTCAGGTGAGGTAGGCGGTGGAAGGGCTACTGCAGGCCGTCGTATATGTCCACGCCTGATCTCATGCTTTAGTGGTGGAGGCTCTCCACCACCTCCTACGATATAACATTAACTACATTTACGGAATTTAATAATCAGCTGAGTTGACGCACGTCATACCATCATTAAATCAATTGAAGGTCTCAGGACGCATAGTTTCCGATGATATACATTACGAGTTGCAATTATACCTGTGTTCCTTACATCATAATCCGCGAATTTCATACCTTTTACACTGCAATACATTCGATGCACCCTTGGGGTGTCTTTGTCTATCAATCAATTGGACACGTTCCATAGTTTTGTGACAATGGTGGCTAAATCTTGTAAAACTATCATTCTTTATTGGCGTAATTTACAAGCACAGAAAATAATATCGTAATCATATACATTTGCTTTACAAATGAATCTCTCAGACAAACATTTGAGACCACGAATGTCAAGAATTGAGCACGTGGTTGAATTTCAGCCTAATGAGCAAGCACCTTAAAACACACGCAGCATTACAACGAAGGGCACTCGTCCGTCACAAGTCCACCGCAGCATCGCGCCCACCCGGCGCCACGTCGGGGGGGGGGGGAGGGGGGGCGACTGCAAACTGCCCTGAAGAAGCGGGCCCCAGCCTCGGCCTTGGAGGCGATGAGAAACAACCGCCATTTCCCTCAGCCAACGCTCCTTTTACGCCCATTTTTCTGCGTTTTTTGTTTAATTAAAGTAGAGGACCGAGCTGAAACGCACCGCGTGACGTGGGAGTCTGGGACCCCGTGCTGTTTTCGCTCGCAGGAGCGACGGGGGGAGTCGAGGGACAAGTGAGCGGGGGCAGGGTGCACACGCGCGTGGGAACGGAAGAGGTGGAGCTGCGGGAGGCGGTGGTCTAGAAGGGCAAGGAGGGGACAGGGGGTTGGTTGGGGTTGGGCTGAGCGAAGGGTGAAGGGCGAGGCGGATCGGAACGGGTTTATGACGAGTGGGGTGTGTCGGAGAAGGGGGGGGAAAGGGGGGAGCGGAGCGGAATGAGGAGGGAGAGGGAGCGGGAAAGACAACCAGGAGAAGGAACGGGCAGAAGAAGGGGGGGAGGAGGGGTAATGGCAGGGAGGGGGGGGGAGGAAGGGGGGGGGGAGAGGGGCGGGGCGGGAGGGTCGGGAGCGGGGCGGGACAGGGGGGGGGGGGGGCGGGGGGCCGGGAGGGGGGGGAGGGGCGGGGGGGGGGGGGGGGCGGGAGGGTGGGGGGGGCGGGGAGGGCGGGGGGCGGGGGACGGCGGGGCGGGGCGCGGGCTGCGACATGTCGCGTCGCGCGGTGGCCCCTGCCGTCCGCGCCGCCCCCTGCGTGGACAAGGCCCGCTGCGCTGCGGTCTCACAGAGATGAGCTACAGGCCCCGGCGCGGCGCTGCGAGGGAGCGCCATTTTGCCGGAGAAATATTGCGGCAGGGGTGGTCGACGACACAACCAACCCCCGCCGCTGGGAAGGCCTATGTCTCTCTCACGAAGGAGGATTCGCGTAATAGACACTCGCACTCAGCACATCTGGCTAATGATGTTCAGGTTTTGACATTGAGTATGAAAGTATGAATGATGTAGTTAAATGTATAATTGTTCTTAAAGCTATGAAATTAATCTTAGAAATAAGTAGTCAACAATATATAATATTTGTGTATTAAGTATGATAAATATACCACTATATGGTACGTACGTAGAAAGGAAAAATTCATAAAAAGAATGTACAACATTCATTGATTTTCCAAAAATAATATTTATTTTTACTTTAATAATCCACTAAAGAAATAATTTCTTCTATTTTGGGAGATTTATCCAGTTGTTTGGAGAAACGTAACTAAAAAGAAAATGATTTTTTAAAATGTATTTTATATCTTATCTTTGAAATCAAAATTTTAAAAGGTTTAGTTGACTAAAACATTTTATTGAGTTATATTTTTTTTTTTTTTAAATGTCTTAAAACAGTTTATAAAAAAAAAAATTTTTTATGTTAGTGTAAAAGGAACTTTAGAGTTTTACTTCGATACTCATGTTGTCCATTGTGTGTTTCTCGATGGACTCGTTCCTTTACTGACTGTTATCACTTGTAACATACATCAGGAAAACTAGAACGCCGCAGCATTGTAGATATAGCACATTATTTAGCCTTTATATCTAATATCTGACCAATAACCTGTCAAAACTGAGAGAACATAACGCCATAAATCTATATTGATAGTAAATAGAAATGACACTTATAGTTGATAGAATAAATGCCACTAAGAAATACTAGGCACTGCATGACAAAAACACCTTTCCTCGGTCGTTGCTATTTGATATTTGAGTTTTTGATGAACAACTCAAATTCAATTCTATTCTTTAGAAAATAGTATGAAAATGATGAAATACCTATATCAACATTAATTGATTTGTAGTTGAGAAATGTAACGTTTTCCGCCAAAAAATTCACGATTTGTGTTTAACTTTTCGGCGGGAGCGGCGGGGCCGGCGGGGGCAGCAGGGGCGGCGGGAGCAGCGGGGCGGCGGGGCGGAGGGGAACGGCGGAATGAGGAAAGCGCCGTGGGCGGTGCATACTGCGAGAGAGCGCCAAAGGGGACGGGCGGGGATGTCGTGGAGACAGTGACAAGGTAGATAGTGTGTGGCGAGGCGGCAGTAACGGAGGATCCGGGCGGGGACATCGGGGGCGGGGGGGGTGGAGATCTGGGGGGGAACCGCGACAGGTCGCACGCTGACCCTCTAGGCACAGCCGCCGCCGCAGGCCCGCACGCACTACTCTCGATTAAGCGCGTGGAAAAAACAGTAGCGCACGGTGTCCCTCCCACGTCTCCCTCGTGCTCGCGCTCGCCGTCCGTTCGGGCAGTGGCAGCTGGGCTGTGTGTGGCAATCTTCCACCGAAGGGCGTCACGGAGCCTATTGCACGACGTGCTCCTTTATCATTCTGTGATTCGCGTATTTAGATCTTTGGAAGGCCAAATGACCCACGTCAATTTTCGCCATCTACTATTTCTTCTGTCATTTCAATGTCATATTTATGTGATACACCTAATAGTTTTTATTTTATTATATTTTTCATTTCTTACTGATCACAACGCGACGGAAAACACTGACATTTTACCAAATCCTTTGCTTGCTCTGAATGAAACGTGCATTGTTAGGCCTACTTATATCAGTTGTAACCTTACAAAGCGGAATTGTTGGTTAAAAATAGTCTTGTATTTTCAATACACCAAGAAACGCTGCGCAATTTTTTATTTCCTCCCCATATTCCTCAAATGCGGCGAAACGAATTCCCAGATATATTAGAAACAAAAGGCAAAAAGTGCCGTAGATTTTTAAATATAAAAATTGAATATTTTCCAATTTTTTACCTTGTTTAGTTTTCATTAGCTGGAGATAGATAGACACTATTTGTACTATTCTTACGTTTCTGCTACACCACTGAAAAGTAATGAATTTCTCACTTCCATCTAAATAAAATCAGTAAAATGCATTACATATTTCTCAGTCGCTTCTAAGAGCTGCGAGCTATTTCATAGTAAAAAATCAAACTTTACCATAAAATACATTTCATTTGTTCACGCTCTCGTGCCTGCAATGTTCTTGTAAAACCAATAATAAACATCGAGGCTGTAATGCATGGCAACTAACAAACAGCATCGTGTTGTAGAAGTTGGGAACACGGCTGAATTAGCAAATTTTGCCGGCGCGAGTGAACAACACAGCCGTACAGGCGGAGCATTTTACCCCAGGCCTGCGGGGGTGGGGGAGGGGGGCGTGGGCGACATGGGCTGCGCACGTGTCGTGCGGCGCGCCGGCCCACTTTTGGTTCGCGCCCTGGGCGCCCTCTAATCCAGGGCCAAACCCAGCTGCCCTATCTTCCCCATGTAAACCCTCAAGCGGGAGCGTGCGATCCGTGTAGCGTTAATGGGGGCATGGGCGTTTAGTGATGCAGTTTATTTTTAAGCATACGAGGGTTTAATTGTGTCGAAATGCCTTCGCGAAACACTAGTAACAACGGTAGGTATTATAATCAGTTGAATTTGTTCAAAGTACACTGACCTTTTTGTACATGAACAGCTACTGTGCAGGTTGTATCTTTTTGGTGTGACAGATTGGTACAGTGCTGAGATAATTCTATAGTTAATTCCATAGAGGATTAAGATAATTCTATAGAGGTGGATATCTTGTGATTTTGGTGTGAATGATAATATCATCTAAGGTTCCTCCTCTACTTTCTGGCAGAGATAGAAATACGGAAGCCAAACTAAAAGACTAAAATGATGAAGAGATAGACAAGAATAAAGAAGGAAAAAGTCAAACACATTACATCACGACCCCAAAATAAACAAAAGAAACTATTAAAATGGATCTCAATGAAAACTGAAGTCAAAAAATATGATAGATACCAATTATAAATTACAGTACTTCTGAAACCACAGTATTGTAAACGTTAGCTTTCTAAACTCCGAAGAGTCTGTGAGTGAACACAGTTTTTCTCCTTACGCTAAAATATTTATGTATGTTATTCCTTAACATTTACAAGATTATTTATTTTTAGAATACTTTATTACTCACAACAAATTCCAATCAGTAAAACATATTGGAGTATTCGATAGAAGTTTCTTAATACACTGTAAGTTTCTTTGTGTCGAATGTGTTCAGATTGATGCCCGAGAAATAAATGTCAGAAGTCTCACATGTTTCACAGAAAGCGATTTTAAATACAGTTAAATTTGAAACTGAACTTATCTGTGTCGTTGCTTTTGCATTCATTTGGCCACTTAACGCACCCCCTGTGTTTTCCCAGAAGTTCACTCGAGTTCCATACACAAGATAATCCGCTTAGTGCGGAAATTAATAACGAGGCCTGCGATTTGTTGACGAATGCAGGAGGCGGTATATTTGCGAAAGTTGGTAAGTACTTGTGTAAGCTATTTACAGTGTTGTGATACTTAACTTGACTAGTTGACTTCGCCCTCTACTCGTCAGATTTGAAGAGGCCATGGGAAACGAACCCAGACGGGAGAATGGGATAAAGAGAAGTGAATTCAGCGCACAACGCCTCTCTTATTTACGGTAAGCGTCTTACACGTGGATTTGTCGCAGAAAAGAAGATTGCTCTTGAAAATAACTTTCTCGCAAAGTGCTGGCGAGATTTTTCTGCTACAGCGCAGTATTCCTCGTCAGCCGACACCTCGTCTCCAGCGGACGCGCCACCGCGACTGTCCACTGAAGAACTCGTCCGTGTCCTGCGGGCGCAATTCACGCTGATTTTCCCGCTGGCTGCTGTTGCCCTCAAGAACGACTGAGAGAGATGGATTCCGAGGGAGTTTGTTCACAAAAGAAGAAAACGTTTGAGAAATATGTACTGAGAGAATGAAACTGCAAAGTTAGCCTAGTGCTAATTTTAAGTCGCAAAGAGAACGTATGGATTGTTTTTTGATTGATTTATTGATTTTTTCGAGTTTCCGGGCGCGTCAACTGCTTCGGTCATTAGTCCCGTTAGTGTAGTGCATGTTTTTTCTCGGGAGATGGCGGTGATTTTCCCCTCGTTGGATGGCGAGATCCGGCACCGACCTACCGTCGGCTAGTGCGGTTACCACCTAACCAGGACTCTCCCACCAGCGGGGCACCGCCCCAGCCGGGACGAGCTCTAAGCTCGCGACCGGTTTCCCGGAATATGTGATAGTGTAGAGCATGTTAGTGTATGTGAGTGTGTAAGGGGAGAGGATAGGACAAGGAAGGGGAAGGACAGATCGCGCGCGGTCCGTGGCCCGTTTGGTAGGGTACTGGTCCGGCATTCGCCTGGTGTTGATCGGAGAAACCACGGGACACTACCGATCAGAGCAGCCGGCCGCTAGAATTCTCCTCCAAACAGCAATTGAAATCGACCTGGCTGAAAAGCTAATGGCGAAAATCCTGCCGCTGTGGGGAGTGGGAACCTAGGACCTCCCGGTCAGAGGCGCTGCAGTGGAATCAGTTGATGCACTGAGCTACCGCTCCCGGTTACGGATTGTTCTTTGCAGTAAAAGGACTGGATACAGAGCGAGTCAACAGTTTGAACATCATATTATAAATGAATTGTTTGAACGTATACTTTATAAATTCAAAATTTAATTAATATTTCATAGAAACCGCAAGGAGCATAAATCATTTATTGATGCAATCCTCTATTACACAGTTAATTAACTGTTCTACTGTTTGTACAGTAATAATTACAAACTTTATTACCTTAATGTAATTAATGCATTCGTATATTAATTTAAAATATTCAGTATTCACTGGTTTCTTCTGTGCAGAGAAATATAAAACTTGAAATGTAATTTTGCATTGGATTGTCATTATAGGTTGGAATAGAACATGCATTTTGAACATTTACCTCGCTTTTGATATTTCGTAAAAATTTTTGAAGTTTTATGAGCAGAAAAATCTAATATTCTAAAACATTTACTCTTATGTTTTAATCCCAAATTTCTCCTCCATATCCAAACCAATGATTCGTTTCTTGAAATACATTCTTCCTTGGGTTTTAGTTCAATTGTTATGAACCAGCAGTTCACTAAGACTAACACATTTTGTCATTTCATATTTTTTAACATTATTTGTACAAAATTATGTTTCTAAAAAATTAATTTTCATAATTCATTTTGAGTTTATCTGTTTTTACTTGTTCAACATTAAAATTAGAAAATTGAATCATTACCTTTAAAATATGAGTATCTGTCTCATTATCTTTGTTTCTCTTATACGACGTTATTTGCTCTGATCTTAAGTAATTCCTCTTCAAGCATATTATTACTTGAAATTCTATAACTAACTAAATGCGTTTTCAAGAAATCTCCCCTCTGAATATGTTGATATAAACTAGCTGCAGTGAGTTTGTTAGATCCGTACGTATTCAAGGAATAATCCTAGAAATTAATGGATTGTTCATATTACGTCTGTGTGCTTACTATAAAGAAATGCATTATTCACAGAAAAAAATTATCAATCATGTCTTCTAAAGTCAGTATTGCTCATTTATCAAAATCATTTGTCAAAATGATTACTTTTACTTGTACACAGTTTTCTTCATATCCGAACTCTAGAAAAAAAAACCTTATTACTGTGACTATGTTTTTGGATACAGAGCTCATTCACTAACATTTAAATTTGAAAAATTGTTAGTTTTAGAAATCCAGAAAAAAACTTGTCTTGTACGCGTTTACAGCAATTAGTAAGAAGACATCGTGGTTTTTCATGTCTTCTTAAGTTCACCGGAGATTAAATCGCACCGCAATACATTTTTATTTCAATTCAGATAATTTACAAGACAAATATGAATATTTATGTCTCTAACTGAATATCACTAACATCAGTACGATGGAAAAGTAATGTGATTGAATGTGAAGACTGACACTTTGAAATTCACGTACTGGAAATGCGAGCAGGCTCTGTACGTGGTTCTCTGTACAGAAATTGCATACAAGGTGGACTTTTTTGAAGAGCTTTTTTCCTTCAACCCCTTCACCAAAATTGCACCTAACACGTCCAAACAAAGGGAAACAATTTCACTCGTCGTCCCGTCGCGGAAATCGAGACAAAAAGCTATCTGCTGGCCCAAAGCAAAGCCTCCTCCACCGCGGCTCGCCTTGTCCTCGGCCATCTGGCGACCGCTAGTCGTGACGTCACTGGAGCCCACAGCGGTGACGAATGTTGACCCTCGACGCCTCGATTTATTTACACCCGGAACCAGCTGGAGTGCGGTGGGAAGCAGACGGTGAGCTCTAGGGGCCGGGGGCGGCGGTGGGGATGGTAGGGGAAACGATGCGAATGAGAGGGCGAGGGCGGCGGCGGGGACTTGGAGGTGGGTGCGGCGGGGCGGCGGGGCGGCGGGGCGGCGGGGCGGCGGGGCGGCGGGCGGCGGGGCGGCGGGGCGGCGGGGCGGCGGGGCGGCGGGCGGCGGGGCGGCGGGGCGGCGGGCGGCGGGGCGGCGGGGCGGCGGGCGGCGGGGCGGCGGGCGGCGGGGCGGCGGGCGGCGGGGCGGGCGGCGGCGGGCGGCGGGGCGGCGGGGCGGGGGCGGCGGGGCGGCGGGCGGCGGGCGCGGCGGCGGCGGGGGCGGGCGGGGTAGGCGACGGCGAGGGCGGCCGAGGGTGGTTGCGCGGCGAGTGCAGCGGGTGGCGGTGAGGGCGGTGGAGTTGCGGCCGAGGCGGAAGCGGGGTTGGCCGGAAGTGGCAGGGGGCGGGGCCGACGGCGTGACCGTTGGCGCACAATCCGCGAGAGCATCGGATTGCCTCGGCGCCTTTCCCTCCCTCCCCCTGAGGCGGCTGCGGCGGTCGCTTTTTTACGCAGAGCTGCCCCTCCCCCCACACCCGCCACCCCGTCACAGCAAAAACTTCTCCGGCTGCTCGCAAGTCGCGCGCTGACGCTTTCTCCGACGACGTCAATACGCGACAGCCCCAGGCCAGACGCGAGCCAAGGACGCTGATGCTTTGGATCTGGCTGCCTTGGGAGGTCTCCGCAATCATTTGCACCAATTTAAGCAAATTTTAAAAATATTCCTTGTATCAATTCACAATAATAAGAGTATTAATAAAAATTTTAATATGAATTACTATTATTATAATAATGGAATGTAATCCTAAAAATGTACGTTGCTGGAACATGCAACCAACAAAAAGAAACTTTTGGAGCAGTAGTTTAAACTCTCCTGTAAACAGTGCCAATGAAGTTGCTTCAGAATCTCAAAACGTTCGTCATCAACAGCAAAATTTGATATTAATAATTTACACATATAAGTCGAATGTAGTAAGTTTTTCACGTCAAAAGTAATGGGAATAAAATTAAGAAATTGTGTATAAGGTTTTACAGTACTCTGGTTCGATGTGACAAGGTCTTACAGTATTGTTTGTTAATTACGCTGCAACAAGGTTTTACAGTACTTTCGCCCAACATATCAAGCGAGAAACAAAGTCTGTGGAGGAGGGATGATTTGTAGGAAAATCTCTACCACAGCTCTTGTGTCTCGTCGTACCACCGAAGGTAGGGCGCATAGTTAAGAATCACGCGAAACTTTTTATCTCTCGAGGAGAGGAAGTGTTAAGTTTCCAAGCCAGTTGCGGAACAGACATAGCCGCCCGCACAACACGCGTCCCGGGAGGGTCGCTTTAAGACGAGCGGGAGAAGGAAGCTGAGGAAGAAAAGTTGGGCGTCGTGTCGAGTCTCAACGCCGTCGCCACCGCTGCTGCTGCTGACCCAGTGGCAAACAAGAAGCGGTCCTTCCCGCCCAGCCCCGCACCGTGGCGTTCCACCCCGTCTCGCCTTGTCCTTCCCCGTCCCCCCGCTCGTTCCACCCCGCCGCCTCGTCCCTCCCCTCCCTGCCCCTCACGTCCTGCGCAACCCTGATTCGTTCTATCCCGTTTCATTCCGTTCCCCCCATCCCACCTTGTCCCCCGCCCAGCCCCGCCACCTCCAGCCCTGGCTCGCCCCGTCCTGTCCCGCCCCGTCCCCCTTTATTCCTCCCGCCTCATTTCACCCCGTCTCGCCCAGCCCCGTTCCCTCCGCCCCGTCTCGCTTGTCCCCCCGCCCCGCCAACCCCAACTCTCTCTTCAATCCCGTCCAGCATTTTCCTCCTCGTCCAGCCCCGCCACTTTCCGCCCCGTTCCGTCCTCCTTTGTCTCTCCCCACCTCATTTTGCTCCGTCCCTTTCCGTTCCCCCTGGCCGCATTGGCCCATTTTCCCTCGTTGCGTCCATCCCAACCCGCTTCGCCCCGTCCTCCTAGCCTAGCTGCCTTTCCCCCCGCGCCTCTCCCCTTGCGCCCCTCCCTTTCCGCGCCCGTCTCTCTCCTCGTGGATCGCTCCGCCTCCGTCTTCCAGATCGCACGACCTCGCAACGACTGCCATTCACCCTATTCTCACGATTCCCTCCATACCTGCTACCTCCTCGCCAGGCCTAAAGCTTCAGTTGTGCTGACCTGTTACGACACAGACGCACACACACACACGCCGTCCCTCTCTTAGCTGTGAGGCACGATACCTGCCACAATCATTGCCACCCCAACGGTTGAACGCTAAGCTTCAACCCCCTGCCCTGCATGCCCTTTTGTCATATCCCACAACCGCCCCTCCTCCCCAGCTCTGCCAAGGAGCTGCACAAAATCTGGTCCACGCGCCTCGCATTCCAACTGTTCCATTCTCCCCCCTCCCCGCCACGCCCACCAAACGCTGCTGCCTGTGCGTCCGTCTCCACCATTGTCGCCGGCGCGGCCCCCGCCACGCACCCGAGCACACAGCGCTTCTGTCGCGCCTCCGCCCAGATGCAGTATTTCAATGCGACGCCGTGGCGACCCCTCCTCCTCGGGCGTTCTCGCGGCTGATCTCTCGCGGAGCGATGGGGCCGGGGAGTGAGACGGGAGAGGGGAGAGGGGGGCGCCTGCGGATATCCGCGGCTGCGACGCAACGGAGGGAGGGGCCGGAGAAAGCAGCGACGGCGGAGAAGCAGTGGGGGTATAAGGAAGCCCCCAACGACGACGCCTCGAAAAGAAACGCCAGTTGCCACTGAAGACGCTGAGGAAAATACTGCCTCTGTTTGTCTGTTTGGAAATATCATCTGGAGCAAATTGCTGATCCCGAGGCGAGGAGTTAAGTATTGGGGAGAAGAATCAAAAGGAAAATCGAATATAAATAAATAAATCTGATGAAATGCAAGAAAAAAAAGAAAATACGAAACATTTTGAGTAAACACATATATAAATGAAAAATAAGTACAAAGTAAAAGACAACCAGCTACTGTGTTTAATATTTCGAGAATATGTATTGTTTAATAGAGCTAAAAAAAGAATCGTGGAAATTGTTGTAGAAAGTACAGAGAGTGTTATTCAGTCTAATTTACAGAGAAGAGAGTATGCAATGGAATGGAATTCTCGAAACACACGAGAAGTATTCCTGGCGGGGGATAAGAAATGTAATAATGTGAGGAGGGGAGAAAGATAGGTGCTGCTGTCTGTGCCGCCGGCATAAGCATCGACAGCAGAATGGCAGGACGAGCGCTGACGGCTGAGAAGGGAGAATGACTACGTCAGCAAAGAGGGGGACTGCGGAAGGGGGGCAGGGCGAGCGCTTCCCTTGAGCACATGGCGGCGAGAAAACTGCGGCTGCCGTGCTAAAGGGGAACTCGAATCGGAACACGGTTGGGTGGCACAAGTGGAGCTGGCAGCATTCACGGCGGTGGAAGCAGAAGCGATGGCGGAAATAGAGGCAACGAAGATGGCAGTCGGAGAGGTGGAGGAGGTGAATTCGGCGTTGGAGAAGACACGGGGATGACGGATGAATAACAATGGTAGTGGAGGCAGGACTAGCGGCGGCGGCAGGGATATAGTTGGTGTCAGCGCACCTTGGTATCGGTGGCGGTGGTGTGGCGGTGCTAGAGGAAGTCGGGGTGAGACGAATGGCGAAAGCAAGAAACGGGTTGTCGGTGAATGTTGCGATGGTGTAGGTTTCGGTGGAGGTTTCAAGGCTGGGGTGGAGGAAGCGGGGCTGCAGGGGATGGAGACAGCCGCGGTACAAGAAGCCGGGGTGGGAGAAGCGGAGGTGGAGGAAGCGGAGGTGGAGGAAGTGGAGGTGGAGGAAGCGGAGGTGGAAGAAGCGGAGGTGGAAGAAGCGAAGGTGGAGGAAGCGGAGGTGGAGGAAGTGGAGGGAGAGGAAGGGGAGGTGGAGGAAGCGAAGTAAGGAAGCGGAGGTGAAGGAAGCGGCAGCGGAGGAAGCGAAGGGGGAAGAAGCGGAAGGAGTGAAAGCAGGAAGAAGCGGAGGGAGTGAAAGCAGGAAGAAGCGGGGGAGTGAAAGCAGGGATGAAGGAAGCGGAGTAGAGGCAGAGAGCGTGGAAGCAGGAAGAGAAGGTAGCGGAAGTGGGGTTGGGATCACCTTTACAGAGGTGGCGCCAGAAGGTTTAACGGCGGTGAGGGTGAAAGCGGCAGAGGAGATGGAGGGGACATCGCAGTCAGCGCCAAAAAAACCAGGGGAGCGGCGACGCGGGGAGGTAAAGACGGCGGCGGGGAGTGCAAACGGCGGTCTATAGTCTGAGGAGGGCGATTTATATGCCCCCGCCGTGAGGTTTCTGGAAGACCGTCGGACCGAGACTTTAGAGCTCGCGCGGTTTCTTTTTTTCGCCAGGAGCTAACGCCGCGATTTGGGCGGCGTTTGTTTTCTCGGGAGTGAAAACACTTGTCTGCGTTTACGCCGCCCGCTAAAACGCCTCCGCCCGCCCGCGCGCGGAGCTGGCGGATAAAGAAGTTCTGGTCCTGAGAAATTCTCCATCCCAAGCCGGCCCCGAAGATCTAAACTATCCCTTACATCATATTATACTAGTAATATTGAAATAATGGAACAGACATGGTTAACACTGATGTATCTATTTATATTTAAATTTATTCGCAGGAAGACGATAAAACTCTGTAGCAGATTTGATTCATTCCTGACACATTTTAATAAACTTTTTTTAATACCCCAATAATGCGAAGAATACGTAATTGTAAGGATGTTTTCCCAGTACATATTTATGATTTAGTTATGATTTCGGTCTCACATGCATCAACAGTTTCATGACGATCCAACAGTTTGCATGACTCATGACGATCCAACAGTTTGCATGACAGTCTAACAGACTGCATGACCGTACATGTTCTCAAATGCATCAGCAGTTTCATGACGATCCAACAGTTTGCATGACAGTCTAACAGACTGCATGACCGTACATGTTCTGCCGTGCAGTTTTCATAGGTGGCTTAGCATTTATAAACTACAAGAAGGAATGATAAAATAAATTTCCTTAGTTGTATTTACAAAAAATAAGGTAATACGTATTAGGTGTTACTATTCCCTACGAAAAATGTATAGAAATTAATAAAGCCACAAATAAAAATTTAAGAACCTTGAGTTCATGCGACTACAATAAATAAAAAATAATCTCTGCTTTTACACAACTATTTCAAAATGCATTTTTCTGATGATTTTCTTTAGATCTCCCCATTGTTTTATAAATGACAAACAAGGCACTCGAACGGTTCGTATTAAAACGTATTAAATTAAAAGCGCTTTTATAAAAGTTCAAAAGTCACATTTCGCCCTTCAGCAGGTACAATTACAAAAGCAGTTTAAAAATCCAGCAGAGCCGAGTAGCACGTATCGAGAGGATACAGCCCCTCGGATGTTATTCCTGGGCGGAGGACTCTTGTCCTCCCATATCCCGCGCAGCTGAATGCGCGAGCGGCATCACGTGTTGACCCCTCCCCCTTGGCGCTTCGTAGGCGGCGGTGAAAAACGCCCCGGCTCCTGCCGGCGATCCTCCGGCGCCGCCCCCCACCCCCCCGCTGCCTCCTCGCCGCCTCCACCCCCACTGCCGCTCCCACCCCTGTCCAGGTCCACTGTCCTCGTCTCTCAGCCCGCCACCCCCCAACCCCCCCCCCCCCCCCCCCCCAATCCCAACCCCTCCAACCCCTGCGCCAACCCCGCCAACGCCGCACCCGCCAGAGCCCCCGTGCGGCGCGCATTTCCATACGTCGCGGTGTAATTGACGGACGAGGGTGCTGGCCGGCGCAGCGCCGCGCGAAGCAGCTGGCGCGGAACAGTGGTCAAAGGCAAAGGGGGATGTTCATGTGGAGAGGGAATCAAAGAGAAGGATTCGCAATTTCGTCACTGCTTTTTCGATTTTATGTTCAAGGGCGAAGGTGGAGTTGGCGACGAAAATGAGAGGCGGATTCGTGTTTTGGAGAGTGGTTTTTGATTTTACGTTCAAGTAAGAATACCATCCGAGATCCATACTGCATTAAATCAAATATATGTCCATTCGTCGAATAATTGAGATTAACAGATTTTCTACATAATCAGGAGTATATTCCACATTGGTTTACATATTTATAAATTATTACCAGGGAGAGCAAGTTTATGCTCTAAAATATCTTGAAATATCCTTTAAAAATATGCATTTATGTCCCAAATTCCCTGCTTCATTTGGTGCAAGTACAACAGTACGCTCACGATGGAGAAGGAGGCGAGGATTGATTAGTAGAAGGAAGAATTTTCTGAGATAGATAATTGACAACGAAAATACAAACATTAGTAAAAAAGATCGGTACGAACATTTGTAGAGACCTTACGGCAATGCTGATACGTTAACATGAGACAAAACATGGCCTTGCGTTTACGAAATCTGAAGCAAGCAGAATCACGAGGCTGTAATAATCCAGGGAGTATGCGATGTCTTGTGAAGAGTGAAGAATTCCCGTGGAACCGTCGCACTTGACGTAGGGAGATCGCCTTCAAAACAAGGCCATCCATCGCGAGCCCCAGGGCGTGGTCCGCTGCTTCAGAATACATATACCGATCTTGCGCTCCTTCCACCAGCAAAACACGGACGCTGCCTTCAACTTCCTAAGCGGTTTCTACCACCGAGCCTCCCGCACCCACCACAACAGTATCCTCTCTCTACTGTTTCTTCCGCCCTCCTCACAGGCCGCGTTCCTACCGCCCTTCGATTTCGCTGATTCATCACCCTCGTGTTCCCTCTTTAACACTACGGCCAGGGGCGGCTTGTGCTTAGGTTGCATGGTTGCACAACCCCGAGAAAATATACTGTCTTCGGAATATATATTTTCCTTTTAATGACATTCAATATTCAAGATATTGCAGCAATATCGATGCATGTGAAATCATTCTGAAACCAAAGAGCTTCCAACTGGCGCTCTCTCCAGTGTCTGGTGCCTTGTCAGGAAGTACACCAAGCTCTTGACTGTATTACTGGGTTTATTAATTTACTCTTTGGCACTTCTATATAACACGGGGAACATACGGCCTTTTGGTGGTGCAACCAGTCTAGTGGCGCTATCTAGCGTTCCGAGGCGACGGAAGGAGTCTCAGGGGAATACCCATATTCTGTCTTCGTCTGACTCGTTGCAACGTAGTTTTATAAATTTCTCTTGATGTTGAAAGTACACAAGTTCAGTCAATTATTGGCGATATTCAATGCATTGTTTACGATATTTGGAGAATTTGTTTTCTTTTGACATTAGGTTAGTTAATTCAAAACGAACATTTGATGAGTTCTTTGTGTAAAGGTGGCCGTTTTGGATGGAAGTCCCTGTGTGGCTGCTGCTGGCCAGCGGTTTGCGAACGTTGTTGTGAATACGAATGTGTGTCGAAGATCTTTCATTATTGGTAAATATGCCAGGGTGGTGAAGTTTTCGAAATAAAATAATTTTATTTGTGTGAAACGTGTTGAAACAATAGTGCTTGTTGCAATGTCCTGGAGTCGAATTTCAGTGCCCAGTGGAAAGCAATGGCGGAACTAAGTGCACAGGAGGTGTATATGCCTTACGCGGACACGACTCATAAAATTATGTAAGTAGTGTTTCAATATAGACTTTTATTAAACTTTGTTTTAATAGATTTGAATTGATTATTTTTTTATTATATATTCGTAATTTGAATTTTGGAAATTAAATTTCCGTCATTCGATGGAGGTGCAACCTCCAGCCTTTAGTGGCACCCGTCGCCACTGAAAATAAGTAACGCTGCCGTCGCTTCCACCAGAGCCACTGACCGGAAGCGGTAGCACAGTGCATCAACTGATGTCACTGCAGCGCCTCTGACCGGGAGGTACTAGGTTCCCACTCTCCACGGAGACAGGATTTTCCACACTAGCCTTTCATCTAGGTCGAATTCAGTCGCTGTCTGGAGGAGAATTCTAGCGTCCGGCTGCTCTGATCGGTAGTTTTCCGTGGTTTCTCCGATCAACACCAGGCGAATGCCGCAGCAGTGCCCTACCAAACGGGCCACGGACCGCGCGCGATCTGTCCTTCCTCTTCCTTGTCCTATCCTCTTCCCTTACACACACTTACACTAACATGCACTACACTACCACATATTCCGGGAGGCCGGCCGGGAGCTTAGAGGTTGTCCCGGCTGGGGCGGTTGTGGGAGAGTCCTAGTAAGGGGGAAACCCCACTAGCCGACGGTAGGTCGGCGCCGGATCTCGCCATCCAGCGGGGGAAGATCACCGCCATCTCCCGAGGAAAATCATGCACTACACTCACGGGACTGATGACCAAAGCAGTTGACGCGCTCGGAAACACGAAAAAATCAATCAATCAATCAACCAGAGCCACTGCAGTTCCCATCTTCCCTCTTGCCCTGACTTCGCCATGTCGACTCCGACCTCGCCGACCAGACCTATATACCCAGGGCTGAAGCTACACAATTTTTGAACCGGGGAAATGCTGAAACGTAGTGCTGCCCCCCCACTCCGAAAAAAATTAAAAATTGTGAAAGTTGTGTCAAGAAACTATATGAGTTATTTTATTTCAACAAATAACAAAAATTACTACGTTTAGGCAAGGAAAGCGGTTTAGAAATATATTTTAAATACTAATTTGAAGTATTTAGTATCAAATAATACACTTTTCGAGGTGCGTTAAATTGCTTAAAAATGTGTTTATTAAGTGCTTAATAAAATCACTTGTTAAATACATGAAATAATAAATATGAATTTTAGTAGAACCTATTTTAATGTTCGCGTTGTTTGATTTATTTCATAGAGTCCTATTAAAAGTAATAACCATAACTATCTAAGGTGAAAAATTAATTCAAACTTTTATGAAATATCAGACTACACTACAGCGACTAATAAAATTACGATAACAATTTTCTCGAGTTTGAATTTCTTTTCAATATATCAGACGTTTTTGTTTCACTTTATTTCGAAGACAGAAAAGTTTTTAGGGTAACTGTTTTATATCAATATAATATTACATGTTATATATAGTACAGCACAGTTTCGGAAAATAATTATTTTTATCGTCAGGCTTAAATGTCAAATCAAATTTAGACATTTGTCTTATAAAACAGTTGCTCTACAATATGTTTTCTGTCGTTAAAATAAAGGACCGAAAACAGTTTGATGTATTGAAAAATCAATAGGCAGGAAAATAAATATTAATTTTAATCTAAATTCTTTTCCAATTTTTTTACTATCTTTTCTTTCATCACTTTCATGATCGGTGTCCCTTGACTTGCCGGGCCCCCGGCGATGGCCCGGTCGGCCCGTGCCTGGCGCCGACCAGTCCTGTCCCGGAACACCGCTGCCTTGCGGTCTACACCGCCCCTGTGTCCCGCATGGCAGTCCATCAATCGACGAAAAGCCACGGGAAGCGTCGACCCCTGTAGCCGCACCGCGAGTGGATGAGGCGGAGGCCAGCGGACCTGACCGCCTGTGTACTCGCTAACATAGACCTCACTGCTGCCGGAAGTCCCTCAGCCGTGTACGTTGCCGTTGCCGCCCATACCCCCAGCGCCGCTAACCCCAGTCTCCCGCCTGGGTGCCCCAGCACGTCCTGCGTTAACTGGCCGTTCCGTCAGCTCGCTCCTCCAACCGATTCACCAGCTCCGTCGCCACCGAATCGCGTTGATTCACCACCTAGTTGCTCTGCCATCTTGCCGTTCCTCCGCCATGCCGCTGAACAGGTCTCACAGACGTTGCAGCTCACCTCTCTGCCTCCTGGCCACTCTATCAGCTCGCTCTTCATTGTCATACCCACTTCCGTATTGTCCACCACACGCCAGCTTCGTACTTCCCGCATACGCGTTTCCTCACAAGGCCCACCAATCAATTTGATCGCCTTCCTGGTACGACATCTCGCCACCCTCGACTTCATTGCCTTTCCTGTTCCTCACTGCGAGGTTGTGTTCACTTGATAGCCACGTTACTACCGCTCTCTCTCTCTCTCTCTCTTCTCTCTCTCTCTCTCTCTCTCTGCTTCTCTTGATTGATTTGTTGGGTGTTTCGAGACTCGTCAATCAGAGCAGCCGGCCGCTAGAATTCTCCTCCAGACAGCGACTGAATTCTACCTAGCTGAAAAGCTAGTGTCCAAAATCCTGCCGCCGTCAGGACTCGAACCTAGGACCTCCCGAACTCAGCCGGTCTCCCTCTGTTTCTCGCCCATCCCCCGCCTCCGAGCGTCGCTGCGTGTGTCCGTGGGGCTCATGGGGGGCCATTGTCTTGGGGGACAGTGATCAAGGGAGACGTGGTGCGTCGTGGGCCGCCCTTGCCCCGCGCCTTCTCTCGCCGCGGCGGGGGGTGGGGCCAGGGGGGTGGGGCGGGGCTGGGCGGCCTTCACTCTGGGAGATCGACCGCGTCCAGGGCTTGCGGCCGCATTCCTCCGCTCCGACGACGAGCTGCAGACAATTCTTTTCTTGTTCCTGCGGCGCGCGCCACTTGCTCGAGAATGTGGGAATTAAAATCTTCCAACTTTGCACGAAAATTAAAAATGTGATAAAAATGACATTAATAACACGCTGGTGCTAAATTGAATCTCAGTCGATCTCATTCGCCCGGTTCAACGAAATTAATGTCGTTTTACTTGGTCACTTTACAATAGCGTAGTAACTGAAAACTTTTTTCAGACATCGATAGAAAATCTGTTGTTCCTATGTTTTATGGTTGATCGCCTTGAAAGTAGAGTTCAGTCTCATCATGTACCACATTGTCAGTGTAGTCAGTCTTCAGAAGGAATCGTTTACTAAATAGTACTTTCTGTAATATTTTTTACAAATATGGTCAGCTTAGATATTCTTATTTTATTCAATGCGATCATAATATAAAGTGCATCTCCAATACTGAAAATAATTTCTTGGGTTACTGAAATGTGATTTTGCAACGTGAGAGAAGCATGTGGCCCATGGGCTGGGTGTTTGATGTCACTGGTTTATGTTATGCCTTCTTGAAAACATCAGTCTTTTATTCCGAATCAGTTGCACCATCTTGAATGATACGTGTAAGTAGATCACTTTTATATGGAATCCAAATGCGAATCTTAACGAACCTGTCAGCCTGCTCTTAACCGCAAAGTAGTTAGAAATCACGTCGACGTGCAGAAGTTCGTTGAGGTCACGGGAGGCTCCTGCCGTTTGCTAATTTCATACTGAGAGGTTTAGCTTCGTCAGATAAGGCCCCCGGAAAGCCCTCGGAATTGGTCGTGTATTTATGAACATTGGAGCTTACATTCGCAACGCTATGGAGATCCTGAGCTCGCGATATTTTCGTCCACCATTGCGAGGTTTCGTATATGAGAACACAGTTAATGCTGTTCTCATTTTAAAATATTTCTATGGAATGTATATATCCCGTTGGGAGTAACAAAAGCAAATTGTAATTTTAATTACATAATTATAATTATTTTACGCATTTAAATGTTTCCTTGTAATGCAAAGCTGCATTATCTAACTAAATAACTCTATGGAAATGCACCTCTATTCAGCGTTTCTGTATAACCCTTTTCACTATATGAATAAATTGTATGATTTAATTACTTCAGAATATGACCCCAAATGAGTAATTAAAGTTAAAAGTGATATTTTATCCTAATTTCTGGTCTCGTAATAAAGCCAAATTTATATTCATTAAGGTAATTAAGAACTTAATAATGAAGGATCTTAATTGAAAGGCGTCCTGGGATAAAGAGCCCGAAATTATTGGCCCGCCTGGACTTAATTTATTTCTCGGAAGGCGAGTGACAAAATGGCTTACAGGCTACTTCCTGGAATTAACGAGCACTCAATGTTGAAATTTTTAAATTACATGTAATGAAAGTACCTTCTTTCAATAAATTATATAGGCAAAATGCCAAATGAAAATGTTTAAAAGGTGTGTAATTCTTTAATTCAATAAAGTGTACTTTCACACTGGATTAATAAAATTAAATGCCAATTCATGCTTATATCATTAATAATCCTGGATAATGTATTATCAAAAGAAATAGTAAATTATAACCTAAATAATGATAATAAAGAGAAAACTATTCAAAAAATCTAATTCATTCGTTCTGTCACTAATTTCCACATGAGATTAACGTATTGGCCAGCTTCGTGGGTTAAGGTATATTAACGTATATTATTAATCAGTTTCCTATTCTTCGATGACGATAATTTTCAACTTACAATTGAGGTTTCCGACTATTCAAATCTAATGTTCAAGCATTTAACATAACATCATGTAGGGGAAAGAACAAAAAATTAATTCACAAGAGCACTTACGAAGACTATTTCTAGGTCTCATTTACTGAGGATGGAAGACTCATGACATCTCAACATTGTCCAATTCTTGTCCAAACATTTGTTCCGTTACTTTACCTAGACATCGATAGTTACCACGGAAAAAGCAGATTCACAAAGGAAATTTAGATTAAGTCAATGAGACCGGACGGCAAGATGTGCACGTGGGATTTCTATTGCCTGCCAGATAAACGATTCTTGAACGGAGAATGGTTTCTTGAACGTGGGTCGCAATTTCATTCCCATTTTGTTTTCATGGGGTGTTACGTCCCCTATACAAAAAAGGTGTAAAATGTTTAAATATGTACTGTCTACGTAACTGATTGACGAGTTCATGCCATTTGATTTGTTACGATAAAGATAGAAAAACAAAAGGGAGTTTTTGATGCAAAGATTGGCTATTTATTGCGAAGGAAACGCAACGGCAATAAAGTTTTGTCCTAACATTTTGAATTTTAACTTGGAGATTATGATAATAGAAGCTATTTTATGTATTAGTGTAATATGGGCTCTTAGTAACTTGCCAATGTTTGGTTGTGTTAGATTTTTTCGAATTTGTGAAATGTTACTCTTAAGATCAGATTGAAAAACAGAAACGTTGCATTAGATCATTTGAAGTGTACATGAATCATGTTTGGAATATTTAAACAGCATTACTTCCAGAGTATTTGTAAAGAATTAACTTGGCACCATGTATCTTCCCAAATTAAAATTTTTAATTTTTATAAATGACGCCTAAAAGAGCCTGGTCAGGACCTAACAAGAGAGTAATAAAGTGGAACGGGATCGGAAGTAAGGCGACTTTATTATTTACCGGATTTGCATTCTTACTGAATTCCTCATCAGTGAAGTTGAAGGGGTGAGGCCGAATTTACCAGCTCAAGAAATACTAATAGCTATATGATTCTTTGGTTTAAATCACAACACGATGTCAGACATTGCAGAAGCTTGGGAGTTGAACTTTCATCGGGACGGCTGTTAAGAGGGCGGGGTTAGAGACAGACAGTAGCAAGTGAATAAGTGTGCGGATAAGCAGGCAGGTAAGACAGCGGGCAGACAGACAAGAGGGTGGGAAGGCACGCAAGTGGTCGGTCGGTCGGTCGGTCGGTCGGGGCGGTCGGTCGGTCGGTCGGTCGGTCGGTCGGTCGGTCGGTCGGTCGGTCGGTCGGTCGGTCGGTCGGTCGGTCGGTCGGTCGGTCGGTCGGTCGGTCGGTCGGTCGGTCGGTCGGTCGGTCGGTCGGTCGTCGGTCGGTCGGTCGGTCGGTCTCGGTCGGTCGGTCGGTCGGTCGGTCGGTCGGTCGGTCGGTCGGTCGGTCGGTCGGTCGGTCGGTCGGTCGGTCGGTCGGTCGGTCGGTCGGTCGGTCGGTCGGTCGGTCGGTCGGTCGGTCGGTCGGACGGACGGACGGACGGACGGACGGACGGACGGACGGACGGACGGGGGGGGCGCGGCGACGAGGGGGGCGGGCGGGGCGGGCGGGGGGGCGGGCGCAACGGGCGGGGGGGCGGCAAGTGGGCGGCGGGGGGCGGCGGGCGGGCAAGTGGGCGGGCGGACGCCGGCGTATCTTGAGTCAATTCGCAGGCCATCGCTCGCGAGGCGCGCGGGGCTGCGTGCGCGCGTGCGCCTCTTATTCATTCGCCGCGCGGCGCCCGCTGCGTGATAAGCGGAGGCGCCGCCAGAGCGCGCTGATAGCGCCGGCCGACGCGACGCGACGCGCCAATTTCCGGGGGGGGGGGGGGGCCTGCGAAATTGAAATGCTACCAACCAAACGAAGTCTAGCGATGGATCGAGTTGGTATGAAAAATGGGGTCTGTACGTCTTAGCGTCCGTCGGTGTGCATGTCAATCATTATTCTTAAAAGTCGACAGAGGACGGCTTTAATAAGTTCAGAAATGATTCTTTAAAATTATTTAATTCTGGTTTAAATGAATTGTTCTCCTTGAACTATTAACCAATCAGGTTATGAAAAGTTTCATAGTACACGAATTTAAATTAATTACAAACAAATTAATTTTATGGTGAAATATAATTATCTGTTACAAATAAAAAATAATATAACCATATAAAGCCAATATTGAAATTTCTTATTAAATTAAAATTAATAATAATAATAGTAATAATATTATTATGGATTTGAAATTATCATTTTCTATAGTACACAACTAATTGACAAATATTTATTGGCATTTCAGATATTGCAAACTTGTTTTTAAAATATTTGTTTTAATACGAGATATTGGTTTTAATTACGATTGGATTTATTGAATTTACGAACTTGACTGTATTCATAAGTTTACATACATACCTGTACCGATTTTAGGGGTGATGTAAAGCAGCAACTACCTGCGAAAAATATAAAAATAAATATTACAACAAAAAATAAACAATATAATTACATCAATTTTTTTCGACTACAGACACATTATTTACTGACAAAAATATTCATCCTTTCTTATTCGATGAGGTTTCAATTTAATAATTCATTGCTAATATCATAAGTGCTTTGGAAATTATTAATCCACAAGATATATTTAATATATTTCACGAATGAAATTAGCTTAAAGGTGCTAAATAATAATGAATTACGTTTGCGGTTCTCACTAAGCTTTTTTAATGTAGATGTATCACAGCAGCATATGATTAGTAGTGAGGAGTAAGACTAGGGGTAAGAATTTTTAGATTCACCACTTTGGTTGGTATGTAGCAAATATTGAGTACAAATGGTATGACATAAATGTTTGGACTAATCTCTGAATACTGAAAGAATATACTATTCAGCAACACACAGATAGCTAGATTTGAGATTTTCTTGTTTATTCTAATTCCAGAAGTTTGACACTTCTCTAAAATCCAAAATAAGACGGAAAAACGAAAAGAATTATTATACTACTTACGGAGAAAATTGCAATTCTTTTTACTATTGCAAGAATTATCAAAATATTTCACAAAAAATCTCGCAAAAGATTTTTTTTTTATTTTGCTATTTGACTACCTTGCATAATTAAGAAAATTATAAAAACATTGTGCCATCTCAGTACTTGAGGCATACATTAGAAAATCAAAGTAAGAAGGAATGCAATCTAACATGCTTGCAACTAAACCTTTTTATGTATGACCATTTATTTATTGCAAGATATTAGCTATCACGTTTGCTCGAAGTAGAACCTATTAGTTACTGGTCAGATGATAAATCTCCATACCTATCAATTATGCGCATACTTTGCGATTGAGACTGCACTATTTCAAAGGTTCAATCTCTGTTGATGCTACATTGTACATTTCCAACTTTTTGTCGATGAATTCTTATTAAACCTTGACATTTAAAACCTAACTGCTATTGTAAATATCTTTAACGGTGCTCTATTTGGAACACACTTTATATCCTTTCAACATTTGAGGGTTCACAACCACAACAGCCAAACGTTTCCCTTTTAAGAAAATTGTAACAATGTGATTATATGGCAAAGGAAACTATGTTCTGTTCCCTGCCATAGCGAACCAAAGTTTTCATTCTCAGCAGAGCGTTTATGTTCATTTCATTACTTCACCGGAATTGATTATCTGTTGAAAACTTTGATGCTCAATTTATCAAATTCATGCCAAATCAAGTTCATTTAACGTGACTTTGAGTAATTGAGCCTCAAAAGCTTTCAACAGCAGTACTGTCTGTTTTGGTTGTGAACCCATATAATTCGCTCCCTTTCGTTTTTGGAGAATACCCCCACTTCGCAGCACGGATTGTAAGAACAGTTCGGTATTGCATTCCGTTGTAAAACTATTTTCCGTTGTGCATGTTTTACAGCATCCAGAATATCCGTTCGTGTTCACCTAGCCTTCTTTGATTTTGAATTTCAGTGTCCTCCACTCCACAAAACAACTCTTATGAACCCGCTCAGCCAGCGAAGTGTCCCTTTTGTCCCCAGAGAGCCGCGAGCGGGTACACTGCCCAGAGGCCGGCGGCGTGAGCTCCCCGTCGCCGCGGAAGGAGCTAAATTAACAGCGAGGGCGTCGATGGCTCTGTCGAGCGAGGCGGCGGGGGTGGCAGTGGGGGCGGCGGGGGCGGCGGGGGCGGCGGGGCGGCGGGGCGGCAGGGGCGGCGGGGGCGGTGGGGGCGGCGGGGCGGCGGGGCGGCGGGGCGGCGGGGGCGGCGGGGGCGGCGGGGCGGCGGGGGCGGCGGGGCGGCGGGGGCGGCGGGGCGGCGGGGCGGCGGGGGCGGGGGCGGGGGCGGCGGGGGCGGCGGGGCGGCGGGGCGGCGGGGGCGGCGGGGGCGGGGGCGGCGGGGGGGCGGGGGCGGGGGCGGGGGCGGCGGGGGCGGCGGGGGCGGCGGGGGCGGCGGGGGCGGCGGGGGCGGGGAGAGCTCGTCACGCACAGCCCACGGCGACGGACGATACGCCGCGCAGCGCCGCCTTCAACTCAATGAGCCAGCCGCTCGCCGCCCGCACCGCTGCAGCGCTCGTGTTCAAGATGGGAGATGGCCGCGCTTTGATGGGCTTTGTGACCTATATTTCCGCGCCGCAAGCGGGTTTTTGACGGTGCTGCGAAAGGGAAGCCAATGCGAAGGGTTTTGTGCGACACGTCAGTACAATAGCGTGGATGGGTGACAAAGTGATGTTCTTGATTAACTCGTAAACGTTTTGGTTCGACACGCTTCTTTAATAATGAATGAATACTTAGAATCAATACTCACTTTAATTTGGTTTCCGAGATAATAAGAGCATGATCAATTAAGAATTTTTGAGACTTTTTTTTTACTATAATGCATTTTACAAATGTTTCATTTAAAAGAATGTTTTAAACTTGACGTCATGAAGAAAACAAAACAATCGTTTCGCGTTAAAATTTGCAGCTTTTATTTCGATAATGGATAACAATCAAATATATTGGCGTGCTATCTGTTCACAACATTAGATTGTCAGTGTAAAATATAAACTTTATAGTATGTGAATAACATTGAAAGTCTTGATTTTAAGTAGCCTTTACATTGTTTTCGATTAGAAAGTTATCGAAACTTTAGGAAGTTTCCATTATGTTAAGGTATAATTAATGTACTCACTTCTGAAAGACCATTTGTTCTATCAAATAAAATAAATTAAAAAAAGTTTTCTTAACATCATGAAAGAGGTGCGATTATTTAATATAATACCTCAAAAGGAAATATTTCCATAGTAACATACGATTTACAGAGGCAAACCTGTCCATCATTCTATCAAAATTAAGCACACATTACTAATTAATTATGTACATTATTTATGTTAAAAGCAATTACAATCAGTAACATTCAGATCTGTAAACCTATTGGTTTTGTCCCATTTCAATATCATTTAATTAAATAAGTTATTCTAATCAGAAATTTTCTTTTTAACGTAACAAAAAATACATTTGAAGGCTTTTTTTTAACGTAACAGTCGCCAGTCAGCCGCCGTCCCGACACTCGCCAGACCTCGCCACGAAGATGCCCGCAGTCGTGGGCGAAACGTTTGGCAGTTCAACGCCAACTGGACCACGGCCCACAAGCCCGGAAGAAAACATGTATAAAAAATACATTGATTGAATTTCATCCAACCCATTCATTACCGGAAACATAATTAAAACTTCTGATGCTACAATATCTCCTTTGGTTATTTATAAAAATACTTCTTGGACATATATATCTGTAATTTTGTAAAATTAAAATATTACATTAAAATAATGTGTAAGTCATGTTATTTGGTGCATTTAACTCCCCTCATTAAAAAATTATAAAGAAAAAATGTTTAATATTCTCTACTTCAAGAAAAATTCTTATATTTTGAAAAAAATATACATGATCTTCTTTCAAGATCTAATTTTGAAGAATATACATCATTAAAAAAAAACTAACAAGAAAGATCTCTATTTTCAATATTGTGGTATAGGAAGAGCTAAAACAAGTTTTTTTTGCAATTTTCGAAACGAGTAAATTGAACGAAAAATCGAATCTGTGCATCTTTATTGGCATAATTTATATCAGAAAAATATTTAAAGAACTAATGCGAGTCATTTTTTTAAGTTTTGAAAATGTGTTGGGGCTTTTTGTCAAGTGCCCCTAGGAACCAAAATATATGTTTCATATTCACGGAGCTACAACATCAATGAGATCAAGAAAACCATGTTTGGTGAAAATCCTGTCCTCAGTTTAGCCAATAGTATTTTTCACAGGTGGACGGAAATAGTTTTTCCGCATTTTTCGTATCAAACGCTCACGAAACGTGGATCCTGACTACCCAATTCTTAGAGAAGTAGTGTACTTCATATTGGAAAAGGAATAATCCACATTTTCTGTCTCAAGGATCTACAATATGACTTTTTCTCCCAAAAAATTGACGTTTTCGCTGCAACAGTTCATAACTTCCTAAAAAAAAAAAAATTTCATTTACAAATAGAACAATAACGGACTGGAATAAGTTACCTGCGACAGCCTTGGAACCCTTTCCTCTAGGTGTTCAAAGATTTAAAAATAAATTAACTAATGGTATTTGTAAACTTCATTAATTTAGTAAGTTGTATTATTATATCAGTTATTATTTAATTATTATTGATAGTTTTATTGCTATTATTATTGTGTTAATTACTATTAAATGCGTTCCTGTTTTAAATATATAATTATATTCAAAGTGGTATTGTATTGAAGTGTTGTGCAGTGTAGTGCAATATAGAAATAGAAAGAGAAGTGAATTTCAAATGTTGTGAAGTGAAGTGAAGTGAAGTGAAGTGAAAGTGAAGTGTAATTAAAAAGTCGTGTAATCTTGTATTTAATAGTTTAAAATAACTGTGCAGGTCAACCATAAAATGTAGTTAATGCTATTATTGTTAGCATATTATTATTATTATTATTATTATTATTATTATTATTATTATTATTATTATGTCTTTAAAGAATTTAATGTTACGTTGTTAAGTAATTTAAAGTTAATATTAGTAATATGTTAATTGTAGAGTTCTGCCACCAGGTTGTATATACCTATCTGCAGAATAATAAATATCTATCTATCTATCTATCTATCTATCTATCTATCTATCTATCTATCTAACTTTTCCTAAAGTACGTAAGTACTTTATGTTCCAGAACGTAATATTTAGCATCTCACCACGTTTTGGTAACATTGTGGGAGGAAAATCAGATAACTTTATTTGTATGTCTTCTGTTGTAATCAATAGTATGATTTTTACATTAGTTTGAAGCATAAATTCCTATGAAGAAAGTATTTTCACCTAGAAGAGATGGATTTAAAAGGTAGATGTGAGTTTATTAAAGTGAAGTAAAAATTACTTCGGGTGTTGAAAAATGGAATATGAGGAAATATGGAAGAATAAAGAAGGAGGTAAACTGTTTTAAAGAATCGTCTCGAGGGTTTGAGAGATATTAAAATTTTAATTATATTAACTTTGTTATTTCGATAGTTTGAATAAGGATTGGAAATTGTGATGCTTCTTGTAGTAAATCTCATGCCAAAAATATCTTCTTCAAAAGAGAAATATTTATTAAGCATTGTTTTAGTTCAGAAACAAGACATTTATGGAAAATATATGCTTTATTTAGAAACGTTTCTTAACTTACTTCAGTTTTATTACGGGATGCAAACTTACTGGAGTAAGTTTTATTACGGGAGTTGTACTTCAAATGACGACACGTGTGTATGGGAACTCCATATACATATACTCCATATAAGAGCAGAACAGTTAAATTACGGCGCATGTATCTATAGACATAACTCAAATGAAGTGAACTTTTTAACCATTTACTTTAAGGCTTAGATTCTTCATCCTAGCGCTGGAATACTTGTAAATTGGGCCACCATCGTTTTTCTGTCTTAGGACAGCTTATCTGGGCGCCTTATCCAAGAGGGTGCCAATTTCATTTATGAGTCTCTCAGGGTCTTTTTGAGTATTAACCATCTTTTTTTACATATTAAATATTTTCCAGGAAATAAATGCAACATAATCCAAGAATAATTCAATTATAACTTTAAAAATACAGTTAATAAATACTATCCATTTTATGCAAAACGATTTACAGGACTGCAAGATGGTTTGGGACGCTACTTCCCGTAATGTGCGTCAGATCCCCAAATTGTCAGCTTAAAAAGGAGAAAATCAGTCATCGATGCTTACAGGGAAATATGTTATGTTCCTTAGAGCTACGGGGCTGTTTTGCGAAAGTCTTACTGTGGCCACGCCCCCCTGCCCCCGTATGCGCACGCGTATGGAGAAGAGCCACCCGGGGTGTGGAGGCGTGACCCCACAGCCGGCGGGCTCGAGGCCACCCGCACCTGCAATGCGATTGCGCGGGCGGGGAGGGGCAGGGAAGGGGAGGAGAGTGTGGGGGAGGGGAGGGGAGAGAGGGGGGCTGGGCGGGCGGCATCCGCCGGGGGTGCTCGCTGGCCGTTGCGGCCGGGGCGCTGAGGGGCGTGGCAGCAAAACGCCGAGATGCGCGGGAGGAATCCGCCGCAATTTGTGGCGGCATCTCGCGGCGCGGGCGGCGGCGCCGGCGGTTGCGGTGGCGGCGGCGGCTGCGCATAGCGGATAGCCCACAACCCTAGGGAGAGCTCCCCAGTCCTCCCTCATCGCCCACCACCCACCGCCCACTGCTCGTCGCTCGCTCCGATTCGCAGCGCTTCGGTATGCGGCGGCACACAGCGCAGGGGCTGACCGCACGAGCTCTCGGCCTACGCCATTGGCAGCAGCGACCGCAGTAGTAGGTCGCTGACCTACCTACGAGGCAGCTCTTGAAATTGAGCAGTTTACGCCACGAATATTTCAAGTTTTATGTGTACAAATCGTATGTAAATTTAACAATAATTTTTGTAGCCTAGCAGTTCACCGATCTTTTTATTTAAAATGGTTCACTTTCATTGTAGCATCTAGCACTCCATTTAACAGCAGAACGTTTAAATTACGGCGCATGTATCAACGATATCGTAAATATGCTTGCAATCTTGTGTATTCAAATTGGTATCACTTTCCATTGTAGCATCTTGTACTCCACATAAGAGCAGAACATTTAAATTACGGCGCATGTATCTATGAGACCGTAAATATGCCTGCAATCTTACATGAAGAGAAGTAACCTAAAATGAGAAATTTTTCGAAAGCCACAAATTAAAATAGAAGATATAAGAAATAATAATGTAACTAATGCAATGTTTCAAAATAAATTGACAATATCGCTAAGGTCCACGATTTTTTCTTGTGTGTCAAATTCTAGCAGAATTCTTCTAGAATGACATCAATATAATTATTTCCTTTACAATAACTGGGGTACATTGAACAAGTTGTATTCTAAAATATCAAAACCTATTAATAAAACTGAACTAAATCTCGTAATGCAAACAAATATGCATTTGACGATTAGAAACGCCATTCTTAGGAATTGTTATGAGCGTGTGACAGCGAATTTCATTACTTGGTAACGAAATTTCTTGCACCTTGAGCTGCCTCATTGAGCGCAAGATCCAATTGAAAGACAAACAAAATTATCCCAAAACTTGACAAGACAAGAAAACGTTTCATCCCCACTGTGTGCAACTAATCCACTTTTTCCTTTTCCCTTCACATCAAAACACGCTTGTACAAAGATAGCCTCATTCTTCGAGCACGCAATATCTGAAAGTAGCTGCGCGGGGATACATCTCCCGAGCCGCCCGCCGCTGTTAAAAATCGCCGGCCCAGTGTGGCGGCGGATGCAGGTCGCGGCGCCGCGGCGTCGCAAGGGGCGCGTTCACTTGTTCGGCGCCCGCGGCCCGCGGCGCGGCGGGAGCGCGGCGGACGACGCGCTGACAAATAGCGCAGTGTAGCGGCATTTGTCCCAAGGAAGCGCCCCGCCCCCCTCGTCCGCCCGCCGGCCCTCTATCCCGTTCTCCCGCCGTCGTAGGCTGCCTCCCTCCTTTTAATACATGTTGCAACGCGGGACGGTAAGCGCGGCGGGCCTTACGCGGAAGCAGATACGACGATGAGAAGAGAGGTGGGAACGGCTTGTCGTGGAGAGGGAAGATAGGCTGGGTGGCACGGGGCGAGGCTGGTTTTGATTGATTTTTTCGTGTGTCCGGGCGCGTCAACTGCTTTGGTCTTTAGTTCTGTTAGTGTAGTACAAGTTTTTTTCTCGGGAAATGGGGGGGGGGGACTTCCCCGCTGGAAGGCGAGATCCGGTGCCGACCTACCGTCGTTTAGTGAGGTTTCCCCCTAACCAGGACTCTCCCACCAGCGGGGCGCCGCCCCAGCCGGAAAAAGCTCTAAGCTTCCGACTGGTCTCCCGGAATGTGTGGTAGTGTAGTGCATATTAGTGTAAGGGGAGAGGATAGGACAAGGAAGAGGTAGGACACATCGCGCGCGGTCTGTGGCCCGTTTGGTAGGGTACTGCTCCGGCATTCGCCTGGTGTTGATCGGAGAAACCACGGAAAACTAAGGATCAGAGCAGCCGGCCGCTAGAATTCTCCTCCAGACAGCGACTGCCACCATCAGGACTCGAACCTAGGACCTCCCGGACAGAAGCGCTGCAGTGACATCAGTTGATGCACTGAGCTACCGCTCCCGGTGGGGCAAGGCTGGGTGGGACAGAAAGTTGAGGGGGGAAAGGCAACCGGGTTCGCCGAGGCGAGGAGAGGGGGGACGAGGCGCGACGAGCAGGGCGAAGGGCAGGACAGGGCAGAGCGCGGAGAGAACGAGCGGAAAGAGACGGAGCGAGTTGGGAGGAGACGGGACTAGGGGAGCGACGAGATGGGTCGTATTAGTGGGGCGGGGTGACATGGGCGCCGCGATCCGGAAGGGGGAGGGGGAGTGGGTCGAGACTGAGTGGGTCGATACAGAGCCTGTTCTAGAACCAGCGGTAGCGTGTTGAATCGGAGACGCAAAATATCAAGACGCAAGGCGGAACATAGCGAGACGGATCGGGTTGAAACGGATCGGGGTGCGACTGATCGGGGTGCGACTGATCGGGTTGCGACTGTGGGGTGCGACTGGTGGGGGTGCGACTGATGGGGGTGAACTGATGGGGGGACGGGGTGCGACTGATCGGGTGCGACTGATCGGGGTGCGACTGATCGGGGTGCGACTGATCGGGGTGCGACTGATGGGGGTGCGACTGATCGGGGTGCGACTGATCGGGGTGCGACTGATCAGGGTGCGACTGATCGGAGTGATAATGATCGGGTAGGAATGATAGGGGTGGGAATGATCGAGGTGAGAATGATCGGATGAGAATGATCCGTGTGAGATCCGGGAGAATGATCGAGGTGACAATGATCCGGGTGAGAATGATCGGGGTGAGGAGTGGCGTGAGAAGGAGCGAGATGAGGCGGGCAAAGAGAGACGGGCCGAGAAGAGTGGATGCGGGGCAAAGCAGGGCGGGGAGGGGCAACGTCGGGAGGGGTCGGATCACGGCGTGGGAGGGGAGCAAGGCTGCAGCTAGCGTGGCTAACTGGGTGGAGAGCCGACCTCCCTCTCCTGGAGGAGATACCGCGCCCGCCCAGCCAGATTAATCGGCCTACTCTATTTGTGCTTTGTAAACTTTAAACGGCGGATTCCGGGCGCGGGCGCGACGCAGGAGGAATGTGTCTGTCCGTGGGAGGTGCGTGTCGCGTGTTGTTAGGGGCCCTGCGATGACTCTGACACTTGCTGTCCCTTGTTGCTGGAGGAAGGAGATGGATATGCACGACAAATGGAGTTATAAAACGAGAAAGAGGAACACGAGAACTGTCATTGCTTCTACGTCGCCTGCAACGCATGCACATAGAAGATTTGGAGAGGTTCGAGTAGTGCAATGCAAGAAGTACAAATATGCCTTTTTGTAATTTTTATTTCTATTTTCCTTATTAAGAAAGCTGACTTTAAGTTTATGAGCTGTTTGTGTTAAAGTGAATATTGGTATGTATTTTTTTTTACTTTTTAATGCTTTCTTCTTTATGCTTTATGCAATAATACTTTTGTATAGGATGTTGTCTCGTATGGAGATATTCTGAACAACATATAATTCTGGGAGACCGCTTTCAATATATTTTGTTAGTGTTCAAAAGAGTTATTACAATTATCACAAAATCATATTCAAATGACGATCATTTCTATAGATTTAGCCAATAATTTTCCACTTTCCATTAACCTGTTTGTCTTTAATAAAAGGAAAGCTTACTGTTATTTTATTTACTAAATAAAATTACGTTTGCTTAATTACTGAAGATTGTGTTATCTCGAACTAATTTTTCTTTCCAGAAAGATGTGAGTTGACGCTCGGAAATAATGAAAAGATGGAAAGATACAAATAAAGAAAAGGAAAATAAAAAATATGAATATAATAGAATGAAAAGATGGAAATAAAGAAAGCAAAATAAAACGAGAATGAAGTCCTCAATTAATTCACTGTTTCACACTCGCGAACTCCAAGCAATCAAACGGCGTTCGCATTGCATTCAATCAAAAACTCGACCCTTATTTCCTAAAACGAAAATACTTACATAATTATTTTCGCGATATTGATCACAGCCGCAACTTTTTAATGGCGCAGCACCGCAGGCCTTCTTAAATCACCGGCCGCTCGCGATCGGTGTCGGCACAAAATGATGCATTGCGCGCTCAAATCCTATTACGCCAGAGTGATTGCGCCTGCGCGCGCCGTCACCGCAGGAAGGCGAGGCGCTAACGATGTTAAAACTTGCCGCCTAACCGCTCTAGCACCACTTTTTCGCCAACATCCGGAGCGGTAATTGCATTCTTATTCAAAACTTGCGGTCAAGTTTGTTTTACTAATTAAAATGTAATCTGTTCCTAGTGCTTCTAAGTGACTAAACAAAGACTAATTTTTAATGTAGTGGGCACAATAGGTCGTATTGTTAATTAAGTTAACGCAGAACTTGTTAATAAGAAGGAGCCGCAGTCTGGGAGGTGCTGAAGCGCGGTGAGAGTGTGGGGGTGGGGGTGAGGGGGAGGGGGGAGGGCAAGCGAGTTAAAGCGGCGCTCTCACGGCGGAGCCTCGCGATTTCTTTCGTGAGTGGGCGGGGTCGGTCGCGGGCGTTTGCGCTTCAACGAGAGCCGCGAGTGAGAGAAAATTCCAGAAGCAACGCGACGTTGAGTGGGAGCCGGCGAGGGCGCCTGCTGCTAAAGGCGACGGAAACGACCGGGCACAAAGGCGACAGCTGAGGATGAAGTCGGCCTGTGAGGTGGACGAGAACTAAGATAAGGGACGAACGTAAGGGAAGTGAGGTAATTGAAGAAGCGAATGATGAAATGAAATTAAAGGATAACTAAATGGTTGATTACGGAAACGAAGTTGTATATAGAAATATATATAGACATTAAATTAGTAAGTGCTGTGAAGTGCGGTGAAGTGCTGTGAAGTGCGGTGAAATGCGGTGAAGTGCTGTGAAGTGCAATGAAGTGCTGTGAAGTGCTGGTAGCAAAAGTGTGTGAATTCAAAGAAAAACGTGTAGTGTAATTCAAAGCAAAAACAGTGTAGTGTAGTGCAGTGTAATGCAGTGTAGTGCAGTATAGTGCAGTGTAGTGCAGTGTAGTATAGTGCAGTGTAGTACGATTATTGCATTTCGGCTTGTACTGTACTCCTTTATTATTATTGTTATTATTATTAATATTGTTATTATTATTGTAATTATTGTTATTTAACTGCCCCCGGGCCATAGCCAATTGCAGTTCAAATAAATGTATGTATGTATAGACCGTCATAAATACAATAAAAGTAGTCTTAATATAATATATATTGACGAATGGTCAAAAGTCAAAACGATTGGCACAATAAAGAGAAGAAATAAAGCAAAGGATCGAATTAAAATGGTTAAATTAAATGTAACGAAATGAGTGTAAGAAAATTAGATGTAATAATCAGATCCATTAAGCGGGTAGACGTATGGGTGAGTGAAAATCTGTTAAACGACGGATTCACGACATTATCGAGAAATGACTGAGAAGCTGCGTGGGCTTGTAAACGGTAAATCACAGAAAAACATAATCTGGTGGGACACAACTGAAGTTGGCTGGGCTGAAAGGCCGAGAAAGTCAATAGCCAGTAAGCAACGGTCGCCTTCTGTACTCCACAGGTCGACGTGTAGTGAGATGGAGCGGCCAGAGCCCGAATCCGGGCCCATTCGACTTGTTGCTTCGACTTCAGACAGGCCGCGGAGTATACATCATAAATAGACCATTCATCTTCCCCTTAATCATCCAATTGAGAGATGCGCTACGCCGTCTGCTGGGGGCAGGGCGCGGGGGCGGAGGCGGCGGCGAGGGGAGGGGAGGGGAGGAAACCCTGGGAGCTCGTGCCCATGGGAAAGCTCTCTGCCCCCGCACGGCTTTGGAGGACTTTCCAGGTCGCCTCTACCGACGATCCGAATCCCAGGGGCTCCTCTTACTAAGACGCATCTATACTAGGGTTGTGACATTGTTGACAATGTTTTCCAAACATCACTGTTTCTCTACAAATATCAATCTTTTTAACCTGGAGTTGTTGAATATGATGTTTTCTGCTCGATGTTTTGATGTTGGCGATGTTTTTTTTATTTAAAGTACAAGTACGTAATACAAAAACTTTCATTATTTTCTAATGTCTGTAGATAGAATATTCGAAAATATCAACGTTTTCTTTTGATTTCGTGTGCCATTGATATCAATATTTTCTTAAAAATCATAGTTGTAGTATTCTTTATCATTCAATACGATGATATTTTTTAAATGTTTTTTTATTATTGTTTGACTTTGTCTTACACATTAAACATTAATTATAAATTAGTGAACATGGTCATTCAGAAATAAATACATTTTATTAACATCTATGTTTTAATTTTGAACATTGATGTTCTTAAACACCTATTCGGAAATTTACACCCATTTTTGAAGAGCATTGATTGGAGCTGTATGATTTCTTGACAGCATCAATTATTCTGCGAATATCCATGCTTCACCCGTACTTTACTTTGGTAGAAATAATTTTCTGGATGTGTTTTTGTAATATTTAAAACGTAAAGTATTGTTAGTTCCAAAACGTGTATCTTTTCGTTTTCACGAATAAGTGATACAATGTTTCTGGTAAATCCCAGATTTTGTGGATAATTCTTCATGTAAATGTTTTCGGTAGGAAAGTTTTTTTTGGAAATTGAAAAGTTCTTTGCATATTTTATGTGACAAGGAGTTTGTTTGACGGCAAGTTTGCTCATCTTGAAAATGACTTTTTTGAATTGTTCCCAACTATTAAGGAACAGTGATGCTCCTCCTAACAATAAAAAACATTATTTCGTACGAAATGCAGATTTCTTTCTTGACGTTATTTCTTCAACGAAAAGAGAATGAACACCATTCATTCCTTCTGGAAAAAAGCTGATTAATCTAAAAAAAAAGTCGATTGAAGGTTTCAACGAAGTGTCCTTCAAAGTAACAAGAAAAATTGTCGCGTGAACTTCCAAAGACGACTTTGACTCCAAAAGTCAATCCGCGCAAACAAAAGGCGGTCGGGAAGAAACAGCTGAGCGCGAGCGACTGAATAAGGAAAAAAACTTAGGGCACCGTTAAACACTGCAAGAACGGCCGTGTGTATTTCCGCTGCCGCTCCACAGAGCTACCGCAAGCGGCGCGCCATTCCATTTTTCAAAGCATAAATTATCAAGAGAGCCTCGGAAATTTCTTGCGCCGTTCTCCGTTTGGAATTTATGCCGCGCCCGGGTAACTGATTCAAAATAACGAAGCGCTGATAAAAACTTCTGGTATCCCCTTCCCAGAAATACGTGACGACCAGTCTTGAGAGGCGCATAAATAAACGCTAAGGCGCAGTTTTGTTGTTTCCTGAGGGAAGACCGCGAGGCTCTTCTTGGTTCCTCCTTCCCCTCGCTTCTGGTGCCTTTCCTGTCGTCGTGGGTTCGTGCCCGAGTCGCCGAGTGCCTGCTACGGCGGTCTAAGTTTTTAATTTCCGGACGCTGCAACCAGGAGTGGGGAGTCAGTCAATAATAAAGGGCTCTGCAAGACCCTGCCCCGCACGTGCCCTGTAATCCAATGGAGACCAGTGTAGTACAGAGGAAACAGCTTAGACGAGAAGCCAGAGCTACGACACTGTTCCAACCGCATGGTGAAAGGTTCTCCTTCATCATAACACTAGACAATTCTCTTGGAGAAACATCACCACGCTATAAATGTTCGATTTTTATAATTCACACAATTTCTCTTTGCTCATACATGTGACGATTAGGAAAAGTAATAAATTAAAAGGTAATGTTGTTGGCACGGAAATAATTCAAGAGATGCAACAACAAGTCAAATTCTGTGAATGGTGACGTTTCAAAAAGAGGAATTCTTTCAAAACACATCACCAAACTTTTTTCTGAGATAACTCTTCCTAACGTGCTTGGATTAACATTTCTTTGGGTGGGCGTTGTGACATACCGATATGTCACATGAAAATAAACTAACATTTATTTCTAGACTATATGGTGGAACATGCATTAGCAAATATCACGTGAGCACGGGCTTAGCAACGACCGTGAATAAATAATGTAAATTTTGTTTTTGTAAAGGCATTAAGAGGTGTCTGTATGCCGAAAGTAGAAAATTTGGGATTGGGCGAAGAAGTTTAGACGATCGAAAGGTCAGCTACACCAAAATATAACGAACGTATGGATTGGCTGGGTGAGAGAAGGACGGTCAAATGTTATGAAAAAAAGGAAGGTAGTTTAATACGAAGTCTTCGAGGGGTGAATCATGCAGGAAGATTTGATTCTGACCGGCATCGCGCTTCTGAACTGATCGTAGGTTCGTGAGAGGGAACGAGTATAATACAGATAGTCAGAATCGGGTTATCAGTGAAATTTTAAGGACAGTGAATGATATTGCAGATATTTTCATGTGGAAGTAATATTGATGTATAAATTGGAACTTTGTCGGGAGGGGTAATCGAGTTCGGGACTATGTCATAGGACGTAATCGGGACTGATAATTTTGATAGTTTGAGACCAGCTTGGATAGGGGCAGAAGGGGATTTCTTGGGACTTTGGACTACGGCAAGCTCGCAAGATATTTCGACTGAGAAGTCTACGAGGGACATCAACGAAGAATCAGAAGAGGATTTCTTGGGACTTTGGACTACGGCAAGCTCGCAAGATATTTCGACTGAGAAGTCTACGAGGGACATCAACGAAGAATAGATAAGTTAACCGCGGTATAAAATTGTAAATTCAAAGATATCTTGATCAAAGGCATAACATAAATTCACTAAATTGTTTGCTAAAAAGGTAAAAATAAACTTTGTTAAATTTTGTTCTTTAGAAAAGAAAGTGATCTTTCATTTTGTCAATCCAAACAGAAATGAACTAGGAATAGAATCATTCTATTTCAGATTCCCAGCTGCGCTGTATAGTCGGCGGATCCTATAATCCATTATAAAGGTAATAAGTATTATAATATATCGTGACGCATTTACCCAGCAAGCCGGACGCTAAGATCTTTGGCAGATATTAATGTAGAGAAAATTTTGAATATCTCAGCGTATAATACGCAGTTTTCGCGGGCGGTGACCCCTTGGCTATGTTTTGATTCCTCCCCTGTTGGACACGGAACAAAACCACGCCAGTGCACGTGTTGGCGGCCGGCTTCCGTTCTTCTCTAGCTCTTTTCCGGATCACGGGCATCGACCCAGAGAGTGCTACGGACTTTCTTCGGAACTACGGCTGCCGCCAACCGCTCCCCTGAGTCAAGGTCCCATCCTACGGCCGCCGGCTACGACCTCACAAAGGGGCAGCCATCTTACTCCTTGACGCTGTGTAATGTTTGTCTTCATCCAACATAGACTGATTTGCCCAATTACACAACACCTAGCTTTCGTTTCCATAATATAAACGATTTTCTATTTAATTGCACTAATTTTTGTGCTCAGAGCAATAATAGTGCGAATCGTTCAGGTTATCACGTTTTGGCTGCTGAAATGAACAATTTTTAAAAATAATACACACCATTTCATGATTTACGATGATAACGTTGTTAAGAGTCATTTATTTTATAAATGTGTGATATATGAGTTTACTTATTAATTTTCATTTTAATTAGCAAGTTCTCAATGAAAATCATATAATCCATTATGTGCAATTCATTTGTGTCTTCTAACTGTCTTGGTTTGTAGATAACCAACTTTTTAATGTACACATAGATGAATATTCATGTTAATTTTCAAAAGACAGATCCACAGAAAAATAACTGTGAAAATGAATATTATAGTTATTTATGTATCAGGGCGTTAATAGATTTTTTGCCCGAGGGCGACTTCCAAACCCGAGGGTCTCTGGCCCGAGGGGTTGGAAGTCGCCTGAGGGGCAAAAACATCTAGTAACGCCCGTGGTGCATACAAAACTTTATAGTTTACTACTTCGTTGCTGAGTGAAGCGAGGATTCGAAACATGAGAAAAGATCCATTGTATTAATCATTTGTCAATACGACGTCAGATAAACAGAACAATGAGTATCTAATTTCAATTGCGTAACCGTAATTCAACTAATTTGTTCCTACAAAATGAAAGAATATTGTGAAGTTCCTACGGAAATTCTCGCAAAAGCTAACAAAACTACGGACAGTGGTTTCCAGTAAAATCTCGAAAATACATGAAACTTTTTACGGTGTATTTGAGAGTTATATAACAGTGTGAATAACAGTGCAAATTGAATTGATGAAACAGTACTTTTAGGTTTTTTGCTTCTATTGTCAAAAGGTATTTAGAATATGTCATAATACCAAAAAAAAGACATTTCCAGGATTTTAGCCGATGTTCATAATACATCTTATTACTACGAGAGTACTGCTACTCAAGAAACACATACACACATGTCTCTAAAAACGTAACAGAGAAATATGAGTGACTGGTGGCAATTGTATATTCACGGGAACATTCCAAAATTGCAATTTTCATATCAATTAAGCAAAATAATGTTTATGAAGGGGTTATTTTACTAATTTGAACATTGTGCGATTTATTTATTGGATTGCTTGCATTGCAACTTTAATAAATCAAATTCATAAAAATGTTGTATGTGTTGTGTTGGTATTAGAGCGGGCCATAAAGTATTCAAAAGGCCCGAGGGTATAAAGAATCAGAAAGCCCCGCGAGGGTAGTAACAATGCCTTTACGTATTTTGTTTGAGTTCCGGAAACACACAGCAATGAACTAGAAAAACCATAAAAGAAATTATGACATTATTTAAAATATAATTAGTGTAAATTAACACCAAAAATGTAATTTACCGCAAGAACTTAATTACTCATTGAATATTTGGTAGTTTTGAAGATTGATGTGAAATTTTTACTGCGTTACATGCATAAGGTAATGTATAATATTATGTGTCCATTCATGAATTACACAGTATTTCATTTTCAAATACGGAATAGTTAATATTTTAAAATTAGGTATTATTATTATTATTATTATTATTATTATTATTATTATTATTATTATTATTATTATTATTAGCCCATAACATCCCGTAAAGGGCAAAGGCCTCCTGCTTTAGCAGGGTTACAGTAGGTTGATATTCAATTTCACTATAGTTCACTCAATTTCACTATTTGACTATCCAGATTGAGCAACATAGTTTTACAGAAGAAGACATTTGCAGCCGCAAAAGAATCTGAAAATTCGTAATTATATAAATTAATTCTTAGGTACTATTAATACTTAACAACTTTATTTATATTACATTAAAACATTATTACTGTCGCTAATGTAAAATGACATTTTGAAGTCGAAAACAAAATAAGTTGATGCAGGTCATACGAATACAACAAAACTTGACGCATTGACTACAAGAGAAGGAAGGGATTTGCTGGGGGAGGGTGGCGGGGAGGGGAGGCTTTATCCAGATCTGCTCAGGGCCTTCTGAAATTGCGCGCCGCGGGGACCCAAAGCCACCAGAGCACTCTACCCGTGAAGGACGCGATGAATAATCGCGCGCGAAGAGGGAGGGGAGAGGAAGATGAAGGGGAGATATCAGGTGTGAATGCGGTCCACCCTCGGCCCATCGAATTTTCGATTTATATTCGATCTAAATGGAGTATTCAGCGCCGCAAAGATTACATCTGAGGCGTCGGCTTAGAGCAGGCGGCGTCAGTGGAAAATTGACGCGTCGACGAAGCTCTTTGTCGAGGTTTCGGATTCGGTTATCGAATGTTCGTGAAGGCTTCGCCTGCGGACATAATAGAACATGTGAGAGGCCCCCTTTAATTTCGTAGAATCCAACTCACACTAATACTGTTTAGATTTGCGTTCGAATTTGCTTCAATCCAGTGATTTTAAATGGCAAAAATAACTAGAATATCACGGTTTGTACTTTTACATTCTAACATTAACCATTTCAGAATATACACAAGAAAATAAAAAAGGAAAGCAATTTAGAGAGGTACATCCTCTTGCAAAGACTTTAATCAAAAAGTGAAAATTTGCGAGCTCCGCCAATGTTATCGAATGACGTCATTCGACGTACGATGACGAATGGAAAGTGTTTGTGATGTATGGCAAGCTAGTCAAGTGTAGTAGAATGTTCATGAACAATGAAAAGCAAACTAGACCTCATGATGTGACCTGTAAAAATGACAATTTATATAGACAGGCAAAGTTTTCCTCTATGCAGTTTTCATTTTCTCAAACACCGCTTTCGTCACCATCAAACGTTGTTCTCTGTATACAGACAGACAACACCAAATTTCCGATGATTAGTACCGTTACGCAGTGTTCAATTGAAAATATACAGGCTGAGTAACCTCGAAAATGAATTTGAATGGCCTTATTTACTGTCCATAGTAGTGATTAATGTGAATTAAACAAGAACTGTATTTATTCCAAGTTACAATTAACAATAGATACGTTTCGTGGAAAATACGTTTCAATGGATACGTGGCCACTTCGGGAGGAGATTGTACCGCTACTGCCGCCACCAGATCCTCTACTACAGAGTCGGTCTCCAAGGCGACTCACACCACCCCTCCTCCTTCATTGCTAAGTCCACCGTCAACTCCACCGTCAACTCCACCGTCAACTCCACCGTCAACGCCGTCGCCAACGCCGTCGCCAACGCCGTCGCCAACGCCGTCGCCAACGCCGTCGCAACGCCGCCCCGCCAACGCCGTCGCCAACGCCGTCGCCAACGCCGTCGCCAACGCCGTCGCCAACGCCGTCGCCAACGCCGTCGCCAACGCCGTCGCCAACGCCGTCGCCAACGCCGTCGCCAACGCCGTCGCCAACGCCGTCGCCAACGCCGTCGCCAACGCCGTCGCCAACGCCGTCGCCAACGCCGTCGCCAACGCCGTCGCCAACGACGTCGCCAACGCCGTCGCCAACGCCGTCGCCAACGCCGTCGCCAACGCCGTCGCCAACGCCGTCGCCAACTCCGTCGCCAACTCCGTCGCCAACGCCGTCGCCAACTCCGTCGCCAACTCCGTCACCCACTCCGTCACCAACTCCGTCACCAACTCCGTCACCAACTCCGTCACCAACTCCATTACCAACTCCGTTACCAACTCCATTACCAAATCCGTCGCCAACTCCGTCGCCAACTCCGTCGCCAACTCCGTCGCCAACTCCGTCGCCAACTCCGTCGCCAACTCCGTCGCCAACTCCGTCACCAACTCCGTCACCAACTCCGTTACCAACTCCGTCCAATATCCAACGTCAAATGAGTACTATTTCCACGAATTATTCCTCTACCAATCCACGTACTGGCGGCATCACCGCCACCGTCGACGGACACCACCGCCTACGCCTCAGCAGTTGCAACCATCTCTAACCCCTCCTTTAGTTCTCGAGATCGTTGCCTCTACCCGCCTCCATTGTGAACTCTTGCCGCCACCAGGACACTCTCGGAATCCCGCAAATTAATTCGAATCACGAATGCCCTATTTATAAACGCTTCATTAAGCCGGTAATGAATAAACATTTTTTTCTCCCTCGGAGGAAAGCGGGGATTTATGGGCTGTGCCGCGTAAGGCCCCCCGGGGGGAGGGGGCAGAGAACCCCGGGACGTCGCGCAGCGGGTCTAACTTGCCTCCGGGCCAGGGGGAGCGAACATTTTTTTTGAAACATTCGTGCCGTAAGTCACTAAAAGCTAATGTAATGTCGCAGTAGGACCACTTGGCCCCGTAAATGATATTCTGATTTTACGAACGAGGATGTCAACTAATGAATTTCAAAAGAATGATTAAAATTAATGATTAAGAGGAAGTTAATTCCAAAATGTACACATTTATAGATTTCATTTTTTAACTCAAGTTTATTTTATATTTAGTCTAGAGCATGCATGCTCGTAGAAGCACAAGATTAAATACACACTCATAGCATGTGCTATTCTTCCGCTTTGAAAATGACATTACTTGCGAAAGTCAATTAAACTTTAAATTAATTATTGTTATTGGTTACAAGAATAATCAATTTAGTATTATTAAATTTGTAAATAACTGATGTTTTTAAGGAACATCTCGAAGGAATACTCAAAAGCGAAAATTTTCGGTTCGACAAATGAGAAAATAAGGTGTAAGGTGAAGGTATATGAAGGTCTCCTGGAAACTTTGAAATATTATTATTATTATTATTATTATTATTATTATTATTATTATTATTATTATTATTATTATTATTGTTGTTGAGATAATATCGAGAAATGTTTCAATTGGATGTTCAAAAAAAGGGATAATATTTTGTTGGGAAATTTATAATGATGTGAAAGTACTCTACGATGAGTACACTTTAAAGAGCTAGTTAGGTTCAGACAACATTTGGCAAAGAATATTGCTGAGAATTCTCCGAAAATGAATAGGATTATTCGTTTTTTGGGAGAAGCTTCTACATAATAAAAATATAAAGAATCGCTTCCAGATTAATAGGTTAACGACAAAGAAATCTGTAATATTTCTTTAGTTAATTCGAAACTGCCATGTATTATTCATTGATTTTTTTAAATTAAAGCGTTCAGCAGTTTTCTGTATCACTTTAATAACGTTTGTACGATCATCCATTTCGTTCTCAGCATTTTTGTTGCGTGCTATAAAGTCATATCGTTTTCATGAAGAGATTTAGTATTTTAGATAAATCGACATAGTCATTAATTCGTAATTTATGAATAACTCGTTAGATTAGTCATTCATATTTTTTTTTCGACGTGTTTAATACTTCGCAGGAAAACGACACACCAAAAAAACTAATCGAATATTTTTAAAAACTTGGCGGAAGTTAATCAAAACGCAACGCAATCGGATGGAGGCTTTAGTTTCAGTGTAACGAATTATAAGTGGTGCAGTTTCACTTTCATCTAAGCAACATCTTAAGAGTAGAGCTAACTTTGTACTCTTAGTTGTCTTTCGTTTTTTAGGCACGTCACTCAATGGTAGCTACCAATCCACTTTATCTGCCTGTTTGTACTGGCGCAACAGCTCTCGATGCGGCTAAGACCTGCAAGCGGCGTCCCCCTCTTGGTACTGTTAAGAGTACGTGTGTTTAGCACAAAGACATCCATCCCTATGCCGTATTCTGTTCTTCTCAGCCTGAAAAGTGAGCTTCCTCATCGTCACACAGCAACATATACTGGGACATTGCAAGGAAAGCACATAATAAACTGCCCGAGCGGGAATCGAATCCGGGGTCACGTCATGCAAACCGAGCATGCTGACCAGTGAGACACCGGTGAGACCACCCGTGGGGCACCAATCCACTAAGTTTCTCATCTAAATTCTCTATTTTTGCAGCATCAAATATCTGATTAATAAAATAAAAAGAACTTGTTCCAGACTCCCTGCGTGACGAACGTTTCTACCTCGCTACTACTTAAGTAATGTAATTAATACTTTAACTAACTATCTTCTTGGAAAGGAAGAAATCGAATTATAGTCAATTCATGACTCTGCTCCTTACATTATCTACTAAAATAAACAAATAAATCTAGTCAACCTAAACATTTCCTAGCTTATGTACTACGTCACTTTTTGCATTGATGAGTTGTTGGGACTCAATGCATTATGTAGCTAGTAAACAGCAACTTTTGTCAACTTTTGTCGCAATGAAATCAATTTTTATTTATTGTGAAGTAGATTGAGAAACAATTACTCAACGAGGAATTGATTCAAATGAGTTAAATCGAAGTTGCCTTGTTGAAAATCCCCTCGAAAATAAAGTATTAATTGGAGCAAAAGAACTAGAGCACTTTGGCGACAGACAAACTGTTTTTCATGAAATAACGGTCGCTTCGCCCTTCCCTTCTCAGAGGGTGAAAACAAGCCGCTCTCCTGGTAGTTAGACTAACCGCGAGTGTTAGGTAAAACAAATAGAAGCCCCGGGTAAACCTGTGTTTTTCACCTCCGCGCAACATTCGTCAACTCGCTTTCACGCTCTGACAAACGCCGACGAAGTGAAACCAGAACTGAAACAATACAGCCAATCCCCACGTCCCAACTTTGCCCTCAGACCACCCGCGCCCAGCCGCTTGTGACGTAGTAGGAGCAGCTTCCGGTGCAGAGCGACAGGGGGGCGCACACTTCCGTCGGGCTACGGCGATGGGAACGAGGGGGATGGCGGGACCGGCAGGCGGAGTGGTGGGATGGAGCGACAGTCGGGGCGCTGGCGATAACGGACAATGAGGACAGTGAGGACGGCAAGGCAATGGTGGCGCGGTGGTGACGGCGGTGGAAAGAGGGCGGTGATGGTGCTGGTGGCGGTGATTATGGGGTTGGGCGGTGACAGTGGCGGTGGCGGAAGTTAACGGGGCGATGGGTGGGCGGTGGGCGTGGTGGAAGCGGTGGGGAAGTGGGGGCGGGGAGGCGGGGGGAAGGCGGTGGCAACGACAGAGGCGGTGGCGCAGCGGTGGGGGGCGATGGGGGCGGTTGGGCGGTGGAGGCTGGGACGTGAGGAGTTGGGGGCGGTGGAGGCGGTGGAGGTGGTGAAGGCGGTGGCAACAGTGGAGGTGGTGGCGGAAGCGGTGGCGGTGGTGGAAGTTGCGGCGGTGGCGATGATGGCAGCTGTAGGGACCGTGGGGGCGGTGGGGGTCCGTGGGGGTGATGGGTGGGCGGTGGGCGGTGGAGGGGGAGGTGGGGGTGGCGGCGGGGTCGAGGCAATGGCGAGGGTGGGGGCAGGGGTGGTGGGAGTTGGCGGAGGAGGCAGGGTGGCGATGGGCGCGACGGCGGTGCAGCGAGCGCCCATTAGGCTAATCCCGAGCGAGCGCCGCGCGATATAAAGAGGTTCTGTTTTATTAAACGATTACCTCTCGGCCCCGGAGTGATTTGGGCTCCCGCGCAGTCGGATTACAGCGGAGGGGGCAGCGTGCACGTGAGACCTCGTGAAAACGCGGCGTCTGGCGAAGACGACGTATTGGTCGGCTCCCGCAGTGTTTTCCCGCATTTTCGTCCCTTGCTCTCTTCTGATAAGGCCAAATAATATTGACGGAAGCCAGTAATTTCATTGATACAGTGTCCATTACATTGCTTTTGCAATTACTTACATTCCTGTAAACAAGCAATATAAGTGAAAATATGTCAGTGTCTAAAGAGATTGAATGAAAGGTTACGATCGTTAAATACAAGTTTATTAACTATCACAGACAAGTAGTTTTGTATCAATCACAATTGAAGGTAACGGACTTGGAAATAGATTAACAGTATCAACTTCAAAGAACATATTTGTTTCCAATATGCACGGTAAACTAACATCAGGATTTTCTTTTATAGAAAACGGTCGCTAATGTGCTTGATACATTCAAGTATTCTCTGATTCTTATTCATCTGATGATTACTATTAATGTCTTCGACAGTACTTTAATAACTTTACAAATTCCATTGAAACCTTCATCAAAGCAACAGAACAACAGGGATACCAGGGACCAGGGCAAGGGGCAGGTAAATATTTTAGAGAGCAGTATACTACTTGCGTAATCAAATAGATACATTAATTTCATTTCCAGTATTTTATAAAATTTTGAATAATGAATTCTTTGCATCGATTCTTCATTATAATTACTTTACATTGCCTCAAGTGATTCAAAGGCTAGAAAATTGTGATCAATATCATTGCACTTTTCTATGAAATGAATAGAGAAAAATCATCAATTGAGATTTAAAAAATTCCGAGTGCTGTGGAAATTTTATTGTTTACGGTTACCTTACCAGTTATATAAAAAAAATAAAAAATACTTTGCACTGTTCGTAAGATTTCTTCTCCTACATTCACTTTATCTTATAGTTCGTCTGCGGGACAAGTCCTTGTTTGGGAAACATTTCTCGCTAATGGAGTGCAGTGTTCGCGGGTCAGGGTGCAGTGGCCGGCTGTTTGGGCCTTAAATGATCGATTGTTTGGTTTTAATTATAGAGCGCATGCCTTAATGCGGGGTTCTGCACCGCCGACGCGATGATCTACCGCCCGGGGTACAGCGCAGAGAGATTGCTCCCATTGGGAGCGATGACAGGCGATGATTGGGTTGTTGGGCCCCTGATTGATGTACTAACGATCGTAAATAGTGATTAATGACTTGTCGGATCTATGCATTCAGGATTTAAGCTGGCAGAATAGTTTTAATAGACGGCGAATAAGAGTCGTATTTATTGCATTCGTGAATTGTGATTGAATACGTGAGCTTTGGTTAAAGTTAGCGGTGTTTATATTACATAACATTGATCAATTGACCCATCCCGGGGCAGATATTATTTCGTGCAACTACTTAAATGCTTTTGTTTCAAAGAAAATAAAAATGAAATTAATAATAATGGTTATTTCTACTAAAGACATGATTTATTAAAATTAAAAGAATTATAATAATGATGTACTTGATTTTTAACTAAATTCACATTCATTTCACGAGATTTTTTTTATTTTTCTAACACCGGTTATTACATTCGTTTACGGAGATAAATATCAAAGAGGATAGATAAAAACCAAATCTATTACGCAATTGATTAGGTTGTCATGCGATCACGAGAGTACGCTTATTCATAGTAGTTGCTTTATAAAGCAATTACAAGAAAGCGCACAGCTCTACAGGGGAGTGAAAATCTTGCCGCCTGGGAACCGAAGACGGTTCAGGGGACATACGCAAGGTAGAGTCGGATAGACTTGCTTGAAACTACAAGAATTCTGAGACGTCCGAAAAGCTCCTGTTTCTGGTATAAATTAAAACTGGTATGGGAATGTGAAAGTTACAACTACGCTCTTGGAAGAAAAGTAAGACGGGCGTTGTGCGTGATTTGGGGTCGGGGATTGGATGCAGCGGTTTAAAGATTAAAATAGTAATGATATTTATGTGATTTACGGTGTTGGTGTGTATTGAAACGCTCTCCGTTTGTTAAATTATTTCTGCAACCGGTTTAAGAATTTATATCATTTTTGGGCGCCAGAAAAGGGTTGCGATTTTAAATTTCCCGCAAACACATCTAAAGGGAAATAATTATCCTGCTAGTTCAGTCGGTTGGGTTCTTACGAAAATAATCGTCGCCGGTACTTACTTTCCTCCTAGCAAACGATCATTCGATCCGCTTTCCATACGGAAGAAGCGAGGAACTGAAATTTATTTCTGGAAAGAAATTATTAAACTATGGATTACACAAGATGCTAAAGAAATGATAATCAGCTTTTCTTTTTCAGAATGAGAACGTTATCAGTTTATTCATCGATGAGTTCTTTGTTACATAAAATGTCACCTTGGTCACGACCGATCGTAAAAATTGGTAGTAAATAGCGCTATTATTCTTACTATTTACTCGTATATATCCATGCGCTCTTGGACGATGAGGAGGAAGAATCCACTGCTCCGACCAATCTTCTCTCTTGTATCTTGTTCTCGGTCCGCTGCCGGATCAATGTCCTCCTCAACTTATTCATTGTTTCACTTACGGCTCCCGGTGACAGAATTATTCAAAGTTCCGAATAGAATTACACACACAAAATATAAGTTCTCACTGCTCAATTATTTCCTGCAAAATTCCACCAAGTCCCGGATCTATCATTTACAATGACCTCTACGATGTGCCGGTACGCGGTCTAAAGCTCCCTCCTCAAATATTACGAAGTTCAACCCTCCATAACTTTCATACCTTCTTGTCTCTTGTTTTTCAAAACAATCTCCAGTTTTCTACCATACCCCATTACTAGTTTACACCAATTCTACATGCCCTTATATCACAATCTTCTGTCCACTACTTGCCGCGCTATGTTTATTTACTTCCGCTTCCCTGGTTGCTAAGGAACGCCCTGCCTGCATGCCTATGCTCTCAACATTTACACTTTTTACGAAGAATTTAATAAAGTTTTGTCCCCAATTCCCATAAAAATATTATGTGACAGTCTAGTATGTCACAGTATTATATATTCCCATTTTTCTAAATTGCGGTGCCACTTAAACACGGAGAAAAAATCGATGGCAATGGGACACTATTACTGCCGACATAGAAATGTAATTTATTTTAGTGGATGTTTTGACATTATATTATAATCGGTCTCATTGTACGGTAGAATTACAAATCAATTCAGAAAACACTCCTGCTAATAGACGAAAGGTAAGCAGCGACTTGGAAAATAGTACTGGTCAGTTGTCACCAGCGCGGAGCCTAGACCTGCTAGCAACTAAGTGAACAAAGAATGGGTATAAATGAGGTACACGTGAACGCATAATGAAGCGTAGACGCTGGGTCTGTGCACTGTCTCGTTCCAGGTGCTGATCGTTGATCGAAATATCTATGGATAGAACACTGGACGTGTGCGTCTGCCTTTGATTGGTTTAGGTCGCTTAGTGTGTATTCTCGAAGGACGGTAGAATTTTACTCCTTCAGGTTTTTTCTTAGCGAAAGAAAACGGTTCGACTCCTGCGGCTTTGATATGGTGGAGATACAATTTAAGGTTAACGGTAGAAGGCGATACGTTAGAAGTGTAGGGAGTAGGTTTGTAATACATTAAATATCTTCAACGTAACCTCATAGCGTTATTTAATTCGTTTTGCATTGGCAATAAGAGTCCTACTAAATAATAATAATAATAATAATAATAATAATAATAATAATAATAACAATAGTAATAATAATAAGTACTGTTTTTGATGTATAATTTCCGTATGAGCGTGAATACATATTCAATTGCCGTTGCATTGTTATAAATATTTGAAATTAAGACCTTGAGGAAATAAGCAAAAAATATTATGTCAATTTCAATGAATCATTTTCTTTCGTTGTAGGAAAATATTCTGAAAGAAATATTACTAATAGTTTCTAGAAGTATGTTCTTAAGTCAAGTACCAGCAATTCTCATAATATGTTCAAGGCAGTAGCGCTGTAATGTGAGTCAGAATTTAATGTAAAGCAATAATTGGTACTAGAAAACACTGGATAACATAGCGTTGAAGATGCGTGCTCAACTTTTCGAACTAAAACTTCCCTTTCACAACTCTAGATTACACGCACTTGCTTTCAATGGAACTTTGCTTACGTTGAGCTACTTGCTTATGCTTTTATGTAATTTTGGTAATGCTTCAAATGATTAATTTTATTACATGCTTCCAATTTCAAGCATTACAACAGCCAGTTTAGCAAATTCTATTTAACTAGTTAAACTAGTTAACTTTAACATTTCACCATTATCTCGCATAATTCGTGTATAACCATTTCTACGTCAACGCTGTTGTCCACGAAACACTTTCTATAGAAACAAAGACTAATTAGCGTTATATTGTGCGTATTACATTCTCCTCCATACGGCATTCAATTCTATTATGTGGCGTTAAAATTAATACCGATATCATGGTCTTTAAAATAATTTGTAACGTTTTTGTTGATTTTTGGGGCGTTATTATCTTACTGGTCAACTTATTTTGTCGTAGATTCGTTCTTCGCCTTTACTCCAACAATAGATTGTGCTTTGCCCTCCAGTTTTTCATGAGATGTGGCTAGGGTTTTAGATAAATTGAAACGTTTCATTTCTTAGTCATCAGTGACTATAAAGGCTTCGTATTAAGTTCAGTAAAACTTGCTCAATGCGGAATCCAAAGGGCCAGAATATTTTTCCTAATTAGACAATGTTATACTATGCATTATGCAATGTAATACTGGAACATTTATGTTTTGCGGGACCCCGACTTATGTTCAAATTTGACAGATTTCCGCATTATACACGAACCGCGTTGTGCAAGTCTCACGGTGAAAAGATTGATTGATTGATTTTCGCGTGTTTCCGGGCGCGTCAACTGCTTCGGTCATTAATCCCGTTAGTGTAGTGCATGTTTTTTTATCGGGAGATGGCGGTGATCTTCCCCCGCTGGATGGCGAGATCCGGCGCCGACCTACCGTCGGCTAGTGGGGTTTCCCCCTAACCAGGACTCTCCCACCAACGGGGCACCGCCCCAGTCGTGACAAGCTCTAAGCTCCCGACCGGTCTCCCGGAATATGTGGTAGTGTAGTGCATATTAGTGTAAGAGTGTGTGTAAGGGGAGAGGATAGGACATGGAATAGGAAGGACAGATCGCGCGCGGTCCGTGGCCCGTTTGGTAGGGTACTGCTCCGGCATTCGCCTGGTGTTGATCGGAGAAACCACGGAAAACTCCGATCAGAGCAGCCGGCCGCTAGAATTCTCCTCCAGACAGCAGCTGAATTCGACCTAGCTGAAAAGCTAGTGTCGAAACTCCTGCCGCCGTCAGGACTCGAACCTAGGACCTCCCGGTTAGAGGCGCTGCAGTAATGGTGTAAAGAGTATTACCGATCGTACATATTGGGTACGTTGATAAGTGCCACGACGCTTCCCGTGAGGTAGGAGGCCCGGTTCCACCTTGCACCGCGTCGCCCGTCCCAGCCGGTCCGTCGGTCGGTGCCCACAGAGGGAGTGGAATCAATTAATATTGCGTCCCGCTGCGGTAATCCCGGCCGGGCCAGTTAACGTCGGAATTACCATTATCAGCGTCCGCGGATCTGCATCAGGTCTCAACAAACGTTCATTAAGGCATGATTTGCGCGTCTTAATCCGAGATTATCGTCGGCGGGCGTTATGGGAAGTAAATGGATTATATCATGTACAATAGTTAATAGGACTCCCGGTCCGGGCGTAAATAAAGATAATTACCAGAGTAAACGAACTACGTGCCGCTGGCATCTGTCACTATCCCGCGTGGCCATTTCGTTATTGAAGCTGGCAACATCGCCGCCGTCGACAATAATGCTGTACTGCCCGCGAATGTTTAAATATGCGTTGAGAAGTCTGCTATTTGGAGTTGACTTGCACGATAAACTGGTTGTGCTTCTTTACTGATACTAACTAGTATCGAAATTTATTTGTAATTTAAAATATTATAGTTCACTATCTCAATTATAATAAATGTTTACTTTTATTAATTTATGGCGAATCGTTATTTAATTCAAATGTATTCTATAGTTTTTTCTTAATGATACGTTCTGACTTCACAGCAAAAAATATGAACGTTTCTTCCGACTAGTGTCTCAGCAAAAGGACATTTTCGCATCGTGTGGAATGTTCTCATTACAACAACAATTAAGGTGAGGAAGAGGATATGCAATGGTACGGAAGTGTAGCTTATAAATCATGTATTGATTTCAAGTGATTGTTTTCAATTCTTCTTTGAATAAATTTATACCACGAATATTCAATTCCAATAATTAATTACTTACGCGTACATGGAGCGAAAGAAAATCTAATACGATATTTAATCAATTTAAAATATGAGAGTATGACGATTATTTTCATTATATTCTCCTGCCTTCCGCCTAACGGTTATTACACAGTCGTGTAATGAATATAAATGAGTTTTCAATATTATCTACTATTAAGAAAAGAACTCAGAAAGTGCAAAAAGAATTAAAACGTTCTAAAACACCTTGAATAAAAATAATGATAACAATAATTCATTATTATTACATTAACAACTATAAATATGATTCCATGTTTATTATGCATCGACATAATATATATTGAATTCATGTTCATTAATAATTAATATATTAAAAACAATTATAATTTAATATTGTTTTTTTTTCACTGCGTAACAGCAGTAAGGTAAAAGAATCCTCAAGGATTCTTTCCACCGGGAGCGGTTGCTCAGTGCAACAACTAATGTGCACTGCAGTGCCTCTGACCAGAAGGTCCTAGGTTCGAGTCCCGACGGCGGCAGTATATTCGACACTAGCTTGTCAGCTAGGTCGAATTCAGTAACTGCGTGGAGGAGAATTCCAGCGTCCGGCTACTCTGACCAGTAGTTTTTCCTTCGTTTTTCCGATCAAGACAAGACGATTGTCGGAACAGTACCCTAACAAAGGGGCCACGGACAGCGCGCGATCTTTCCTTCCTCTTTGTCCCATCCTCACCCCTTACACTAACATGCACTTCACCACCACACATGCCGGGAGACCGGTTGGAAACTCAGAACTTGTCCCGGCTGGGGCGGTGCTCCTCTGGTGGGAGATACCTGGTTGGGGAAATCCCCGCTATTCGACGGTAGGTCGGCGCCGGATGTCACCATTCAGTGGAGGAAGATCACCTTCCTCTCTCGATGACAAACCATGCACTCCACTTGCGGGACTAATGACGTCAGTAGTTGACGAACCCGGAATCACCAACAATCAACCGAAGGATTTGGTCTGTTCTAGAAACATCAGGTAGGGTTGCCGATACCGTGCTGCTGAGACCATGAACACCCGTGGCTGCCCGGGCCGGCGATTGCGCGAGCGCGTAAATCCGGGGCCGCCGCTGCTTCGGCGACAACCGACGCGTGACGCACGGCTCGCGGCGCCTCGCCGCCACCTGCGCCCCGGCGATGCGCCCCGCCCGCCCCGCCACGCTCCCGCCCCCCGCCACGCCCCGCCACGCTCCCGCCACGCTCCCCGCCACGCTCCCCGCCACGCTCCCCGCCACTCTCCCCGCCACGCTCCCCGCCACGCGCCGGCGCTGCGTTCGGTTCAAGCCCCTCGTTGGAAACCCAATGGAACACACTAATTTGTTCTTGGTTTGTTTGACTTATTTCCAGCCCTCTTGGGGAAAGCAGGTCCGGCGGATAATGTGGAAATGGTGGGTAGCTAGACTCACATGAAACTGGTGGTGCTAAAACAGCACGTACTTTCTTGCCCCTTATTTTCACGCAAACTTATGCAAAAAGTTCAAATACAAATTTTCGAAAAATTGTGCATTATCTTATTTAAAAAAACCTATCTTTAAAGAACAAGTCTCATTAAGGGAAAAATCTCTATCTTTAATATTCTAGCTGTAAAAAGGTTCCGAAAAAATTTTGAACTTTTGAAATTTTTGAAAACTTTCTTCTTTTTTTAACGAACATGAAATCTGCACCATTATCTTGAATGTCCTTCACACTATCTAACAACAAAATTTAATAAAAACGATGGGGCCATTTTTTTTAGAAAATTTGGAATAAGTCTAAAGGCCTTTTCGTAAAGTGCCCCTAATATTAAAATATTGGTTTCAAATTCAAGGGGTCCGCAACATCAGTCAGATCGATTAGGGAATATCAATTTTGGAGAACATCGGCTGAACGGTTTAGTCGCTAGCGTTATTCACAGACGGACGAACGGATAGACGGACAGACAGATGGACGGACAGACAGACGTTTTGCCATCATTCCATTTTTCGGAGTCAAGGACTCACAATTCATGGATTCGGGCTACCCCACGAGATAGAGGATTTTTTCTAAATTTAGCAACTGGATTTATCCACTATTTTATTACCGGGGCCCTGTAAGAAGAGTGTTTCTACCGTAAATTCGTCGTTTTTTTCGCGCAGTATTACATAACTTTCTCTCTAGTCCCAGAGAGAAAGTAAAAATTCGAGTGGGTAAAATACCCACTCGGAATTTCGGCTGACAGAAATATTCTTCAAGCGTCAAATTCCAGAAACGACGAAGAGTTTTTCGGTATTGAATCTATTCAAAACGTATATGCGATCAACACTGATGCGAGATCGGCCCAAGCGTGTTGCAATTTTACATGTATATAGTGACATAACTGATGAAATCAATTTCCAAAAACTGTTAACTGAGTTTATATAAAAAATGCAATGAGAAGTGCTGTTTTTCATTGCAAAAATGAACACTACTAAAGTTACATAAAATAAATATGATGATGACAAATAAATGTCATAACGATTTGATGACAATTTAATGATAAAAATGACAATTAGAAAAAATTCTGTTTTGTATTTTTCTCATCGTGAATATTTTCAGTGGGTGGTGGAAAGGGGAGTGGAAAGGAATCGGGATGGGGGGGGGGTTAAGTACCCACTCGAATTAACACCAACCGCCGGGCCCTGGGGGAGATATTGGAGGACTGTTGCGCACAAACCGCTACGCTTGCCTCGTAAAATATCGGGTCATTTACAATCTGTTAAGTTAATAAATTGTTGTTCTGTCTATTTTGATGGTATTAAAATAATGCCATCTCCGATTATTCGGATCATCTAAAACGGTAAGGGGAAAACCCTCTAAATTGCGCTTTTCTGAATGAAAGATTGCATGAGTTCGTAATCGGCCTAAAATTATTTATTTGTGTGAGCAAATTTAAATTGCAGGGGATACAAAGCAGTTATCCATCACATTTACTCTTGTGCCGAAGACACTAGCGCAGATCCGTAAAAAATTAAACAAATTTTGGAAACAAATAAAATAGTCAATCTGAGAAAAATTGTTGGAGAGAGTAAGTGTATAGTTTTCTTTTCTTTTGTTTATTTGTATGAATTCACTTTATTCTTCTCTCTGAACTTACATTAATTATTCTGTATTTATACTTTGAAATATTTTAATTTAACAATCTGAGAGGCACTGGAGATGAGACAAAAGTTCTTCGAAACATGCATGCGGAATATAAGATCTGAATTGAGTGTACATGCGTTTTTATTGTGGAAGATTATTTCTTCTTTTTTTACCAATACATATGAATTTCCACAAGATTTCTACGTTAGCCAACGAGCTTAATGTTAGAGAAAGTTGAAAATGTGGAATCAGACTCAGTCAAAAGAGATTTCGTGTACCTAGCGAAAACCAATACAACAGATTGGGTTAACTATCAATTATAATCCAGTCACTTTTATATAAAACTTCCATCATATGTTCATTGTGGAAAAAAGTTCATATCTGATCTTCCTATTTGCCCTCGAAGTATCTGACCTTTTCACTGAGACATCTTGAATGATTGTCAGAGAATTGCGCGACAATGTCCTTCAAGGAATACAGCGCTGGTCTTACAAGAAAGTGGAGAGTGCAGATCAGGCCAAAACAGGCTGCAAGCCCTTGCGTAGAAGAAGTCAAATTTGAAGTTGAAAAATGGAAAACAAGAAAATGCTTTTTAATATTTATTATGCATTTCGGTAATACTTTTTCATTGGTTTCTCATGGTTCTGAACGTGCATTAAAACACGTTCGTAAGTTGTTGTCTTTGAACTTAGATTAAAGATACAAGTTATTGAACTATCTCAGCATAAATTTAGTGATGAATATAAAACTCAAATAAAACTGTCATAATAAAGTGTGTTCAACGATATTGAAAAAAAGCATCACAAAAGTGTCGTTCCATTCTAGTTTTCAATCAACATAAGAAAATAACGAAATAGTTTTTTTTAATGAAAAAAATCTCTTTCAATTTTTTTTGGAGTGGAAGTTCCTATAGACAGTCTCAGAATCATGAACAAAGCTTGGCCATGGAAGATTACCAAATATTTGATGTGGGGAATTTTGAGAATAGTGGTAAAATTATTACATTTGTTGGAGGTACACGAGTGTCCTCAAAATTAACATTAAAGTTTACAGAGGATACGTTTCTTAAGTACTTCAACATTTTTTTAATTTTTTCTATTAATATTTATTCCTTTTTCGCCCTCTGAGAGTGAACGAAACATCCAAAGACATATATTCATCAAAACCTATATATATATATATATATATATATATATATATATATATATATATATATATATATATATATATATATATATATATATATATATATATATCTTCTTAAAAAAATCGTATTTATAATTTGAAAACGCAGCATTTTTGTTAGGAAAACGGCGATATAATGACCGGATGCAAATTAAATAAAAATGTTTGAAGGCAGTAGAGAAATATAATTACAACGATCAAAACATGTATCTACCTGAACTTGCATAGACCTCCTAACCATATGCACTGGCAGTCGTTGCTTTTCAGCCTAGAAAGAGTAGGGAGTTTCGCCCCACCACAATAGGGGGGTGGCACATCGTTCCTCGCTGCTTGTTCCGGAGGTCCTCTGAGAGCCTAGTCGCATATCGGCCTCTGGCGGCGCAGTTCTACATCTCGGTGCCGGATATTTATGGCCCTTAATGTATCGGCGATATCGGCTCAAGTGCACCCAATGAAGCCGCACTGAAAGAATGAATCGACTGCAGCGGACGAGGCTCAGAAAAATCTGTTTTTAAACTCCATTTCGAACATAAAACACGAAAAGGAAAATCCTTTCATTACATTTCTGTGGACGTATCAGATGGCCTCTTATAAATCTTGAATTGTTAGATCAATATTTGCTGTGAGCGCATACAAAGTGGCTTTGTGAAATGGTGCCGAAAGTAATGCACTTTTTCAAAAAGACAATATCCACGCGTCCATTGGGAGAAATCAGTATTTGTATCAAAGAGTAATAAAATTGGAGCTAAATACCAATTAACACTGTCTTTTGTCGTCAGTGAACTGTAACTATTAACTAAAGAACAATTACAATGGAAATAAACTACATCTCTATTTTTATTTCCAATCACTTTGAAAGGGCTTATATAAAAATGGGTGAGGCTACACATAACGAGACTACATTTGTCCAAAAGGAATTGAAACAAATCGACTTGCTTTGAGTTGATTATTTTCTTTCTCTCTGTTATCGACTGCTACAGAGCTGGGAATTCGCAAAACCTTTCTAATATACCGCCGAAGTGGCGATGGCGATGTATTTACTTCCCCGCCCTCACAGGAACCGGAAACTAAGCCCCCGCGCAGGTTTATGAGACCTCGGACAAAAGGAAGAGCGCCGTAATCTACCGTTTCCAATTTGTTACGGAGTCGCTCGGGGAGGCAGTATGTCGGGGGCCCGGGCCGCACCCACCCACCCCTGCGACAACTTCCGTTTCCGTTCTTGCGTCGGGCGGTCAGAGCGGGGGCGCGGGCGGCGGGGCGGGGCGGGGCAGGGCGGGGAGGGGCGGGGCGGGGCGGGGCGGGGCGGGGCGGGCATTTGACGCGAGCCGATGACGTACTGGGTGCCCATCGCTGCGTCCCCGCTCCGCTGGCCGCGTGGTTGCACCCTTCTGCTTCCGTGACGCTCGGCACCCGTACCGGAGCACTGCGTCCTGCCTTTGTAGCTGCCAGCGTCCGGTTGCGGTAGCTCCTGCTGACGGCCCACCGTTCTTCTGTTGTGTTTTTATTCGCTCCTTACCCTACTTCGCCTTGTCACTGTACCGTACTAACTGCGACACTTACTGCGTGTTCCTTTACCAGAATTGTACCTCTCATCCGGCAGGTGTTTCACGTCATATATTTTTCTTCTTTATTTTAACATTCCCATACGTACACTTTTAATTGTTTGTGAAGCTAAATCCCACCTTATTATTACTAATGTCGGTAGACTTCTGGGTGTTTTCAAGAATTTAGTGGAAATCGTAGATCGCTGCTTGGATCTTTCGTAGTGACTTCATCCAAAAATAAGAAGTGCATTCATGCGAATGATCGTGTTCCACACTTGGTTCTGAAATATCTGTGTATCCCGTCATCTATCTCAGAATTCCAATTGCCCCAGTTCTTACTCTGCGTCATCAGTCTCACGATTCCCCTCCTCCCATCGCCTGGCAAAATTGCCACGGATTTTTACCCCTGCGGCACCCCACGGAACGAAGTGGTGACGGGCCAAAAGCGGTGTCGACGGGGAAGGGTCGGCGTCCGTTCTCAGGAATACAGTCGAACCACCACCAACGCCACCGCCCCGCCGCCACCAGTCCGCGCCACCGCCACCGCCCATCCCCCACCACCACTACCGCTGCCCCCCCTTCACTACAACCTCCACACCCATCCCCACCACCTCCACCGCCATTGTCACCGCTATTCCCATTGCTACAGTCACCGCCACCGCCATTAACACCACTATCACCACCTCCACTCCCGCAACTGCCACCGCCTTTGCCATTAACACCGCTATCGCCACCTCCACCCCCATCTCTGGCAGTGCCACCGCCGCTGCCGCCGGGCCCCGACGGAGGCGGAAGTCGTGCATCACGGGCCGCGTTGCTCCTTTGTCTTGCAGCGCGCCGTCGCGATTTACGGCGAGGCTGTTGCAACTCCGCCGTCGAGGCAGCGAGGCTCCGGCGGGCGGAGATTCACAGCTCCCCTCCACTGCCCCACCCCGCCCCGCCCCGCCCCGCCACCACTCCCCGCCACCCCCAGCACGTTCCTCGCGCCGCTTCGAGACACCCGCTCCTCCGCCGCGTCGCCTTCCAACTTTCGGCGCCTTCTTGCAGCCAATTACATAAAATAATGCCTTTTACGACGGATTGAATAATCCTCTCGAGGCCACTTGGCTTTCGGGCTAACAACCGCGAGCGCTCCAGCGTCGACTCGAGGCTAATTGTGATGTACGGTGCACGCGAAGAGTTTAAAGGCGTAGGTAGTTTCGCTAATTGGGCGGAGTGATTACAAGTCGAGATTAAGACTTGGCGGAGAACATCGGCTCTTAAATTATGACAAAATGTCGAACTTGGAACTCGGCATTGTTTGGTTTGAGTTTGAAAAGCGATAACGTCGAGGACGCGAAAACTTTTCCGATGCTAACAATCAAATAACCCACACTACCACGTAAACGATTATTATTTCTCTTTAAGAATTTCTTCGCGGTTGAGGCAATTGATGGCGAAAGAACGAGCTCTCCATTTTACGTACGTTAACTTCCTGAAAGTTCAATTGGAAAATAATCAGACCGAGATATTGGATGCTAAAACTTCGGGCTAAAACCCGAAGGTCCTCGTTTTGTTTCTCTCTCGGAATAATTGCTCGGAAATATTAAAGAGCGAGCAACAGGCACTCTGATTCAGGCAAGTGTAACGTATTTCAAAGAGAATGGCTTGAGCGACCAACTTGGAAATACGCTTTAAAGGCCAGTTCTTGTTTTCTCTATTTTGTAAAATAAAATTCTTTCAATAGCACATTGTAGAAAGGAGTTACCGATTTTCCTGAAAATAAATTTCGAAACACGAGGTATTGAAACTCTAACTACCCCGGTTTACGGATTTGTATTGTTAATATAATAGTTTCCATAAACGAAAGTAATTTTAGTTAAATAAAGATGCTACGTGAACAGTTTAACTGAATGAATTTTAATAAAATAAAGTTACTTTTAAACATTTGTCTGTCTTTGCTAAAAGTTTTCGGATTAAGGCCGACCCGTAATTGAAATTCTGAAATATTAAATGTATTTGCTTAGGAAGATCAAATGAGATACCGAATATTCTGAGTCGTAGGTTGCTTTTTGGTGGAATTATATTAACTGCTCTCATGCAAAGCAGAAATGTTGAGTATTTTGTATTCCTGAAACTTATTATTAACTTATTTCATACAGAGAGGCCCAAGCTTTTTGATAAACTCATGTGACATTACACACTACGTTCATGAACATTTAAGTGCAAAATCCTCAAATTTATGAAGAATAATTTATCAATTTCGACTACTTTCCTCAAAAAATTACGTTATCATTATTGGGCAAACTTCTGCAGAAATATATATTACACATTTCCTCGTTTTCAAAATAATCCCCATTTGCGGCTCGTCGACTCGTACCTCCAGGAAGGGTGGGTACTCTGCAAAAATAATCCGTTGAGGGTTCTCAGTTCGTCCGAGCTTGGCCCGGACTCGCAGGTCCTTTCGCGAAAATCCTCGCCTGCGAGCGCGCAATCGGCTCCGTTGCTGCCCTACTCACCCTCCACTTCCCTCCCCTCCCTTGCCCTTCCGGAGGATTCAGCGGGAGGGAGGGGGCAAACTCTCGAGCAGGATGGCGATGCGGACGCCTCAATAGCACACGGCGAGAGCTACAGAGGGCAAGGACGGGGAAAGAGGTGGCCACCACGTTGCGACGGGATTGGGAAGGAAAAATGGGAAAATGTTTATTGAAAAGAATGTGTAAGTTTTTAACAGGACCGTTGGAGAACAGAACTGTTCAAGGCCTACGAGTCAACATTAATAATGGTGACATTTTGAGGTCTTTTTGGAAGGCAAATATGCAAAAGTAAAAACAAAACAAAAACAATTATTAACTTCTATTTTAGCATTAAATGTGTTTCTCCTTTCGCCTTATGATTTCGAAAAATATTTTCTCAGATAACGATAAGTACAGAAACTTTTTTTTGTAGGTGACTAAAGTCGAGGTCACTACAACGTCCTACTAGTCCCGTAGGTGTAGTCCATGTTTGTATTGCAGGAGAGGGCGATGATCTTCCGCTGATGGATGGAGAGATTCGGCGTCAACCTATCAGTCGGGTAGCGGGTTTCCCGCAACCAGGTATCTCCCAACAGAGAAATACCGCTCTATCTGGGAGAAGCTGGAAGACCTCGACTGGTCTCTCGGCATAGTGGTAGTGCAGTACGAGTACATTCAAGTGTTAGTGGGAGTAAGTAAGGAATCAGGATGGGAGAAGAAATGGAAAGGAAAGATCGCGTGCTGTCCGTGGTTCATTTGTTATGGTACTTCACGGGCATTTGCCTGATGTTGATCGGAGTAACCATAGAAAACTACCGATCAGAGCAACCGACCTTTACAGTCTTCCTCCAGACAGCGGCTGAACTCGATCTAGATATGTAGCTAGTGTCGAAAATCCTGTCATCGTTGGGATTCGAACCCTAAGATCTCTGGGTGAGAGGCACGGCAGTGACGATGCCCTGAGTCACCTGAGCTGTCAAATACGGATAAAGAGAACCACTCAGTCCACAACAGGTAGTGGGTTCGCGAATGGCGCTGTCGCTTTCTATCTTACCATTTCACAGAGCCCCATGGCAGTTGCTACCAAAATTTCTTGAAGAGCTTTTGCATCGCCGCGACCGCCCTCGGAGAATGAAGAGCTAGTAAGTGCGCTTCATGAAGCAAAATCGGTTGGGAGAACGGTTAGACTGCCCTACTCACCCTCCACTCCCCACCCCTCCCGTCCCCTCCCCTCCCTCGCCCTTCCCGAGGATTCAGCGGGAGGGAGGGAGCAAGCTCTCGAGCAGGATGGAGATGCGGACGCCTCAATAGCACACGACGAGAGCTGCAGAGGGCAAGGACGGGGAAAGAGGTGGCGTCTGTAAGGGCAGGACTGAATAGAGTGAAAGAAAAGTAGAGTATTCGACCACCTATAACTCAAGTTATGCAATAATTTTTAAAATTATAAATACTTCGCTTTACAGTTTATTCAAAATTTTTCTTTCAAAATTGTCAAGAATTTTGTGAAAGATTTAATCAGAGGACAATTATTATAATTTATATATTTATTTCTATTAATTTTAATATTTCAATTGTTTACTTTAATAATTTGCCTTTAAACTTCATTCTCATTGTTTAAATTATTTGTTTTTATATTTTGATAAAATAATGTTTTGTTATAATTGAAAGTTTAAACAAATTCCACCAAAGAAGAAAGGCAAATTATATTTGGTAAAATGCGTATAAATAAATGAAATCATAACAATGATATTGTTGAGATAAATATTCTTTATATTTTCAAAATCTGACTGATTGAAAATTAAATGACAAAATAAGAATTGCACGTCACCACAAAAAATTGGAATTTGAATGCGCTTTGAGTATATGCAATGGACTAGACGACAGGTAGTGAAGAATTGGAAGAGAATACTGGCGGCCGACTTCTCTGATCGGTATTTTTTCGTAGTTTCTCTGATCAAGATCAGGCTTATGTCGGAGCAGTACCCAAACAAACAGTTCGCATTCTTTCCGTCTGCTTCCTGTTATATACTCACCCCTTACTTACACACACTTACACTCATATGCACTACACTACCACACATGCCGGGAGACCAATCGGGTGCCAAGAGCGTGGTCCGGCCGTGGCAGTCCACCGCTGGTGGGAGATACCTGGTTAGAGCAAACCTGGCACGCCGACGTGTAGGTCGGCGTGGATCTCGCCATGCAGTGGGGGAAGACCACCGCAACCGCCCGCGATAAAGCATGAACTACACTTACGGGAATAATGACCTCAGCCGGACAAACACCCTGCGCCCAGAATCACTAATCAATCAAGCGAAAGTGGCATCTGCATGTAGAAGGGTATTGCCGTGAGGGCGGCGAGGCAAGGATCGCTCTTTCGAAATGAGCTGGACGCCAAGGAAAGGGTCAGGGGAGTCGGCGGACCCGGGTTCGAAACCCATGATGGCCTACTGAACGCATGAGAGGCGGCGACTCGATACCGTCATTCACCTGGATATTATTCGGATCCTAAATTGGCAACTTCGGCATCCCACTGGTGTAGAGCCGAAGGCATCGAAGTGCGCTCTTTGGATTGATTGATTTTTTCGTGTTTCCGGGCACGTCAACTGCTTTGGTCATTAGTCCCGTTAGTGTAGTGCATGTTTTTTTCTCGGGAGATGGCGGTGAACATCCCCCGCTGGATGGCGAGATCCGGCGCCGACCTACCGTCGGCTAGTGGGGATTCCCCCTAACCAGGACTCTCCCATCAGCGGGGCACCGCCCCAGCCGGGACAAGCTCTAAGCTCCCGACCGGTCTCCCGGAATATGTGGTAGTGTAGTGCATGTTAGTGTAAGTGTGTGTGTAAGGGCAGAGGATAGGACAAGGAAGAGGAAGGACTGAGCGCGCGAGTTCCGTGGCCCGTTTGTTAGGGTACTGCTCCGGAATTCGCCTGGTGTTGATCGGAGAAACCACGGAAAACTACTGATCAGAGCAGCCGCCCGCTAGAATTCTCCTCCAGGCAGCGACTGAATTCGACCTAGCTGAAAATCCTGCCGCCGTGGGGAGTTGGGAACCTAGAACCTCCCGGTCAGAGGCGCTGCAGTGACATCAGTTGATGCACTGAGCTACCGCTCCCGGTCGCTCTTTGTAGCTAACGTGGCATCGCGAACGGGTGGAAGAACAGAAGGGTGAGATCGCTGGGGGCTGCCTGGCGAAGGGGCTGAGGGCGGTGGTCGGTGCCAGGCGGAAGTGGCGGCGCCCGCCGCATGCATTCGCAAACGATGCCGACTTGTGTGTAAATCTCGGGCCCTCCGCTGCGCTGGCCGTCGCGCCGCGCCCCGCTCCGCGGAGGCCGCCGCGGCGGCGGACGCCTCCGCCAGCGCCGTCCGTGCTTTATGTGAAATACGGCGCGCGCGGCTAAATCGCGCGGAATCGCTCGCGCTGCGGCGGCGCCGCCCCCTCCCCACGGAACGTACACAACAGCACAACCTCAAAAAGCGCCAAGACGCGGCGGCGCGGTTGGGGCTGATGGCTGGAAAATAGGGAGCTGGGACTGAGATTTTCCCTTGCAAAAGAGAAGAAGAAATCTGGAGCTTCTTCGTCCTTAATATCGTGCCAGACACGTGGCCTTTGAGTATGGTCTTCAAGCGTCTATGTTTTTTCCAATTTCCTTATTAAACTGGGATTCTTTGGCAGCACGTATGTGTACGGATGAATCTTTGTGAAAAATATTCGAGTCACGGAAACGCAAATATGCGGGCATAAAGTTTTGTATGACACTGTCGTTGGCACAGGGGCTTGGTGCAGAAGGCGGGGCAGAAGGCGCAAAAGAAAGCCAAGCATGAGGTGAAGCAGAAGGTAAAAAAGAAGGGGCCCACAGAAGGTGAAATAGAACATGGAGCAGAAGGTGAGAGAAGAAAGTAGGTCAGACACGGGTCAGCGTTGAGTCAGTTGTCAGAAACTCGTCCAGAAGACGGGTCAGAAGCACAGGTTCAGAAGGCGAGTGCGAAAGGCAAGGCGAGCAGTAGGGGGAAAAATTTAGAACTGAAAGAGAAGCAAAAACCTGGACAGAGAGGGTCAGAAGGGCTCATGTCAATTAAGTATTTTCAGAATGTGAATGTGGTTGCCTTTTTTATGTCAATTCACGTATCCTATGTCAACATCAATATATCTATCATAATTTGTTCATCATCATTCGGCTATCATGGTCAGTACTTGTACGAATCATCCAGTCCAAGATAATGATGATAAACCTCTGTAACCCGGAAGCGGAAAATATAAAAGTGCAGTCCTCTATCATCATTTACGTTCGGGGACCGAGAAAGACAACTATCATTCATGATCTTAGTTTAATAAGGTCGCAGTTTTTTTACAGTGTGAGAAATATTTTTCACGTACAGTACTTGACCTCCATGAAATAACGCGTAGTTTAAAATGTGGCAGTACCTAAGTTCAATGAAGCATAATTCAGCTCTTGACCATCCGCGAAATAACTTCGATATATTTAATTTGTTAGCTGTATTTAGAAAAATATATTTTATGAACATTTTAATCAAAACATAAAATACATTAAATTGAATGAGTTCTACCTCCTTCAATATCACCAGCTTTTAATGATTGATTGATTGAGTTTTTCGTGTTTCCGGGCGCGTCAACTACTGTGGTCATTAGTCACGTTACTGTAGTGCATGTTTTTTTCGCGAGACGGCGGTGATCTTCCCCCACTGGATGGAGAGATCCGGCGCCGACCTACCGTCGGATAGTGGGGTCCCTAACCAGGACTCTCGCACCAGCGGGGCACTGCCCCAGCCGAGACAAGCTCTAAGCTCCCGACCGGTGTCCCGGAATATGTGGTAGTGTAGTGCATGTTATTGTGTGTGTGTAAGCGGAGAGGATAGGACAAGGAAGAGGAAGGCTAGATCGCGCGCGGTTCGTGGCCCGTTTGTTAGGGTACTGCTCCGGCATTCGCCTGGTGTTGATCGGAGAAACCACGGAACCGACCAGAGCAGCTGGCCGCTAGAATTCTCCTCCAGACAGCGACAGAATTCGACCTAGCTGAAAAGCTAGTGTCGAAAAATTCTGCCGCCATCTGAACCTAGGACCTTCCGGTGAGAGGCGCTGCAGTGACATCAGTTGATGCACTGAGCTACCGCTCCCAGTATCAGCTTTTAATATTTTTCCTAATATCATGAGCTTTTCTCATAGCTTTCTCACATCGTTTTCGATATCTTCCGCAGGTCGAGGTCTCTACCTTAGCGATCAATAGAAACCATAATATGGGTTATGGGACAAGGATTTGATCAGAGTCCTAGGGCTTGTGGAGAGTATTAGGAGGTAATATTCAGGATTCGAGGTCTTGAGAGCCTTAACGATGCTCCCCAAATGATATTCTGAATCGTTTAAATAATAAATTCAAAAGCAAGAATTAAATTTATTGAAAACCTTAGATGTAATGGCACTGGTACGTAAAACAAATTATATATCCACTTCAAGTTTATAAAATTAACTGGAGAAATACATTATGTTTGTAAGTTGTGAAGGATAATTTTTAGTTTTATCAATGCTGGTCTCAAGTTGAACATAAGATGTAATGATCAGAAGTGAAACATAAATTTTAATTAAGGTTAAATTTTTTAAAAAGACTATTATTAGTTTGTCATTATTTGCGATAAAAACGATAAAGATTTAAACCTTTCTCTCTTTGTGACTATTTTTTAAGGTTGCTGGAATATTTTAAAAATTACGGAAATAAACTTCAAAACCAAGAAAACTATTGCTGGGTTTCGTTTGTCCCGTTACGGTTTTTGCGTATCATTTAAAGGCGTTGTTAATGTAAATAAAATTCTTTGCAATGTATGATATATTATTTTGACCTTTTTATAGAAGAGTAGAAGCATTTCATCGAAAAATAACGTGGAAAAAGATAATATATACTTAGTTTCAATATATTCCCATCTTTTGATAAAGTAATATATGCAAAATATAAGGAATAGAAGGAACAATTTCCTCATAATTTTATAAAATATACTAGGCTAATAAGTTTCCTTTGCTTAAATCAATCATATCACGATTTAATCGTAACATGAATACGCTAAATTTTGTCAATGTAGAAGAGACCATAGTTAAACAAACAAACATACGTTGCGTAACATTGTACGTTTCTGCAGAAAGTATTTGCTTAATTTTACTTCTGTATAAGTTTCTACATATTATCGATGATGTAAAATTTTGTGGCATTTGATGTAGTTGTAGATTTTTTTTTCATTTATTAACATTCTCCCAAAGAACGCGTACTGATATAATCTAATTACATAGTATAACAAAATACCATAAGTTCAAGGCATTTTGAAATTTTTACCAATCATATACTCTCTCCTATTTTGAGCGAGACAACACCACAAGCTAAATGCCAACCCACAAACCCATGTAAACAGTTTCCAGCCTATAGATTACGAGTGAGAAGTTTTGTTTAAAGCAGGGCTTTTGTCGTCTGCATGTGAATGCGCCATTCGACGCAAACCCCATTGAGACACGCGCTGATGGTTGTTTTGACGAGTTAATCCTCACCGAGAAAACCACGATATCATCGAGCTAATGGTCCGTTCGTCACCGGTGAGCTCTCTGAATATTTAAAGGGAAACAGCCAGCATTTATTTGCGAAGGTAACATGCAGAAGACAAATAATGCAAACGGCAAGCGTTGAAATGTATGGAACGCAAATGGTACAACAGTTAAATTCAAACAAATTAAAATAAACGGAACAGGTTTGAAGCATGAGTAACCGTTTCTGTATTAATGACGTGAATTTGATAGCCAGTCGTGTGAGGACACCACCGAACCGATATTCCCTCGTTGAAGTAACCGAAAGCGACTGCCAATTTCCGGTAATGTCACGCCCGTTTAAACAAAGTCCCATGTACATATTTTATCCGCGTATATGTGGGATGGGACGCAGGAGAATATAATGGATTATTTTATTACGCAGGAGTAATCGATCACTTGATGGAGGACCCCTCTACAAATTGCCATTTCTACGTTTCACCCTCCCCTCCAATGTTGACGTAATAACCCCCACAAGGCCCTGCGTTTACAGGGGAAGCGCACACATAACAATTATTGCTGCCGGGACCAACCCCTAAACAGGGGTTGCGGGCGTCGAGGGGAACGATAGGGCTTCCGGGTGCAGTGATGGGGTTCAGAGTTAAAAAGCGCCACCAAAAATTCGACGAGCGTTTAGCGAAATGGGGTGACGCCGCCCGGGTAATCGCCGGTGCTGATGAGATTCGGGTTTTTGTGAAACCCGCGCGATCAGCAGAACAAAGGTGAGTGACGGATTTGCATCATTTACACCCACTGTAGGGCCGCCGGTCCCACCGCGTTATCCGCGAACTGATTATTGGCTCGCGGACGCCCGTATCTTGCATGTCCGTCCCGCGCCGGCCGAAGCGCCACCATCGGGCGTTGGTTAACGCGAAAACCTGTCAACGCGTTCGGAAATACCGGATGTATGAACTGTGAACGTCCTATGTTACAATTCTGTATTTATTTATTTATTTAACGTCAAAAAATAGTTTAAAACTGCGTATGACATGCTATGGGAAAAAGTGAATTGTGTGCACATTTTCAAAATTCTGTGATCCCTACACTACGTCATATACTACTTAAATTTTGAAAAAAAAAGATCCCATGTAATAAAATCTAATTTGAAGGATAAAAAGGCAATAAATTTTGGTTCTTATCCATGTTGTCCTTCGGAATATTTCTTCCTGCCACGACAACATGGAAACGATAATTTGAATAATTGTATGTCCCACTAAATTCTAGAAGACGTGCACAGAAAATGAAGTTACATTTATGTCCAGAAGCAAAACAAGAGGCCATCTCAGCATTTGCTCAATGGATCAGGGAAACTGGACGAAAAACCTGATCGAGAGATTTGTATTGCTGAGGCACATAAAATGGAGTCATCAGTAATGACATTCATGTTTTTACTTCCTCGCCTTAGAAAGAAACTTCTTAAGAAGAGAAAGTTATGTAATCGTGCGCAGGAAAACGACGAATTTTTTATGTTACTAAAAATTCTTTTAACTTAGATTATTAATTTCGAAAATGCAGACAAAACGACTTACTTTTATGCACCTAATTCTTCTGACCTGCCCTTCGTTCTCTTTATTGAAATCCCACCCACTCGCTAGAGGGTGATCGCATGGCATTTGCGATTTCTTGTTTCTGAATCACAAAAGAAGAGACATTTAGGTTAAAAAACAAACAATGAAATTAAGTTTGTTTATCAACACCACATTTCACAGTCTAATAAATTATCATACAAGTTGGTTTGGTAACAGTAGAGATATATTTCTTACCAAAGTTCATACTCGATGTTTTCCGTATGTATGGTGCCCATTTCTTTTCGACAAAATTTAGTAGCCCATGAGCTATCGTAAAGAGTTAAGTTGCCCAATTAGTTTATATCAACAAACTTTTAAACAATTAGTAGCCTAGAATAAACTAACAATATCCAAAAATGGGCATTATTGACATCACGGGGCCTATCAAAATTCGAATTCGGAGTCAAAAAAATAAAATTATACATCGATGGGACTCGACATTGGAGACAATTACACTTGCATTTGCAATACCATTCACTCCAATGTCTATCCACACCGACATAGGAGCACAATGGTAAAAACGTCTAAAACTGACAAAAAAAGCTCAATTTCTTTTAATAATAATTCCATACTAAGAGTTCCATACAACGGTTATGGTTTAGATTTAACAACTAATAAAAATAACAAAACACTAGGATGAAATGACAAATAATTTTATAACAAAATACCTTAAGTTTCCAAACATTTTTGGTTTTCTAAAACAATTAAATGTTTTCATAAATTTTCTGTGTTTAATTGTACCTTCAAGACACAAGAATCTTTCACCCGAGAAAAATATGTCTCAGTGTCGACAGAAGTTACTGTAGTAAATCTTAAATACAAGAAGTCAGATTGACCTATTTTTACAACTCCTAAAATTGTCACCTTCTATATTATTTTAAATATCGTAGAATTTTGCGAAACTACTCTCTTGTATTTTTCTGTTACCAAGGATCCTTTCTCCCCTGGCACTTTTTGTAGCTGATGAACAGCATCATCACATCGCTAGATTTACTACATTTCACTAGAGGCTTTTCTCTTTCTTTAATTCGAGAAATAAAACTGAATTGGACAGCAAAAAAATAAGGATATTTTTTTATTTCTAAGGAATCAAGAAGTTTCTTTTCTAAACCGACTAATAATGCTTCATTCTCCACAGTATTGTTCACAGTGCGTATTCTTTAAACATTACAGTATAATAAACGACAGTAGTAAAAAAGACGAGTTGAGGAGACAGAGGCAGATGGGAACAGAATCTTTGAATATCTAGATTTTAGAAGACATTTCTAAAAGTTGAATGACATTCTGAAGGACATTCAACTTAATATTTGCAATAAATTTGTTCATCTTAGGAAATAACTCTTTCTTCTGCAATTCTATAAAATGCGGAGCAATCAAGTTCATGATGCTTCGACGAGGAGAACACTTCCAAATCTATTGCCTCTCTTTGCATAAACGATGCTGCATCACTTAAAATACTACTACATTGTCGTGTTGAATTTGATGGCCATATATTAGCTTCAGTTATTTGTGAATGGCTGCAATAGTTGACTTTTTCTAAACAAACTGTGATGACAACAAAAGAACATCATTGCAAAGTTTTACGAAGAAGAATGTAAAGCCTCAACGACGACATTAGCTAGAAAACGACCGCAACATTGGTCTTGTCAACAGAAATCCAAATCTTCATAACTTCAGTTTCTTCTCGTATTTTTCTCTTCACTGTTTCATAACACTGACTGAGATAACATTTGCGCCCAGATGATTCACTTCGCACGGTTTCTTTGGTGTATTTAAAAAATGCCCTGACCCTAGGCTTTCAAACTTCTATCACGATGCTAATTTTGAAAATATAGTGAAAAATGAAAATCGTAAGATAAGAAATCATAAATTGAGAAATATTTTTATCACTTTATTAAACAGGAAGAAATCAAATTCCTTCCATTATGTTTTACTTCAAGTTGAGAAAATTTGTGTCAAATACGATATATACAAATAAATAATGGTTAAAAACAGCATAAGAAATTGAAAAATAAGCTTTTCAAATAAAGTTCTTAGATGACTACTGTCGTAGAATGTTTGGTATTTTGATTTTTTAAGACATAAATACATGGGTGCCCACTAAACCTAATTAAAATTTTAGCTATAACAGATTTCTCATTTCGTAAACTGGAATTTCGCATTTCGAACCGAGGGACACTAAATTATTAATACCAGCGATGGCAGGGTGATGGGTTCTAATTTAGAACTTATTGAGAAATAATTTGAAGAGCAATTGAAAATGTATAAAAGTGAACCAACACCTATCCAATTTATCTCATTTAGAAGAAGAAAAATTCATTTCACACATTTCAAATCATTTAAAAATAAAAAAATGTCTAAATCATTAATGGCGCTGGTCATTATTGTTATTGAAGTGGGACGATGTATACAGATTTCACATGTATGGTAGTAACTGAAAAGCAATTCACAAATAATTTTCAACCAAACGTATGAATATGAAATAATTGCTCAGTTACGATTTTGCAATTCTCATTTCGAACATTTCGAATACATTATCGCCCATTTTATGCACATGCTCTGCCGCGCCGCCCGTGGCACTCCGACGTGAGTGGTTCGCATGCAGCGCTGCTCGCCCCAGAGCGCGTGCTCCAGGAAGCGTGGGGGGGCCGGGGCAAAAGGGCGAGGGAAGGGAGGGGCGGGGATGAGAGCGTCGCCCGTGCTGCCAGAGCACCGGCGACGCGATAGCGGTCTCGCGATAGATCGCCTCGCTTGATGGATCGCTCGCTATGCGGCACTCGCCCCGCTCCGCGCCACCCCGCTCCGCGCCACCCGCTGCCCGCGCCCCACCCGCCCCTCCGCCACCCCTCTTCGCCAGCCGCTCCCGCCACCCTCCGCGACTGTCCGCCCACCCTGCTCGACCGTCCGGCACTGCTCCCCCACCCCGCTCCGCGCCCGCCGCGCCACGCTGGCGCCGCCCGCGCCCCTCGCCGTCCGCAATCCGCGCCCTACCACGCCCCTCCCTCTCTTCCGGCCTCGCACCTCCTAAGCTGGCTTCTTCCGTCGGCAGAGCTGCTCAGCGCCGCCCCACGCTGGGGCCCGCCCTCGCCGACCATCGCCCATCGCCGCCCTCTCGGCCTGCGAGGCTCTCTGCGAGAGCAAAAGCCGCCGAGGGCCCGCATCCCATCCACTCATCGACGGCGCTCGACCGCGAAATTGTGAAGAAGACAGAACCCACGACCAAAAAAAAAAAACGCGGTTCATTTAAAAGGCTCTCAGTTGGCGGACACCGCATAGGGCAACGTCATAACGTTAAAAACTACATTGAGAGACTAGCTCCATTTCGTTGAGCTCTTAAAGAGTTTAAGTAAAGCAAAGAGAGTGTGTGTTGAAAGTCAATTCCCCTATACGGTTTGACTGAGTTTGGCTCATGATACACGTGAGAGTTTTAAAGTTTCCAATTCGGCGAGTGGTTTGTATTAGAATGTTTTAATGTATTTGCGAGCACTAACAAAATTGGAATTACCTGATTAAATTTGTTGCTCCCTTAAATACATCACTGGCTGCATGTTAGTAAAAATGTATATTTATTATCGGTTTTCTAATTCACAAAATATTCCGTGCGATGAGAAATTGATATACCGAAACTATTGACAAATACGTTTTGGGGTTACACTAAATATAAAAAATGTGTACACACTAGTTTTCGTATCTTTTTATTTCTTCACGAAAATCTCTCAATGCGACCTGGATGGCCGAGGTGGCTAAGAGCGAGTACCGACTCAGCGCTTCGGTCCGAAGAATTGCGGGTTCGAGTTGCGCCTTGGGCATGGTTGTTTGTCCCTTGACTTGTATGTGTTGTCGCGGAGGGCCTCGCGTTCTGCTGACCCCAGATTAGAGAACCCCGCAAGTGTGTTAGGCTAGTATATGGTCGAATATGCGTCCCATCGGGACGTAAAGGGTAACCGGCTGTTGGCTGGATAAAGCCTTAGGGGAAAAATATCTCACAAAAATGTTTTGTTCGATTCATCTTTCATTGAGCCAATAATCTTGAATTGCTTTCCTAATCATAAACGTTGGTCTAGGAATTAATGCGACATCAATATTAAATAGGCGGGATTAAACATTTATTGCAGTCTCTGAAGCCTCGTTCAGTCGGCGGGGATAAACTTTCATCAATTCTCTCATACAAGTGCTCTCAAATTCGTCAAGATACAATCCGTTTTATACAATCGTCGAATAGTATAAAACCTCACGGTTGTTATGGAACACACTCAATAAAACATTTGGTGCATTTAGTTTCAAAAATAACCAACACTGTAATTATGCAATGAAATCGAATATTCGATGAAAAGAAATGATCAAATATTTGAATGAAGGAAAATACACTTACTTAATCGTTAACGTGGACAGAAAATTGTATAGAACACACAGGTATCATACTGGCATTTGTGGTTGAAGTAACAAGTACTGAAATTTCATATTTATAACTAGAAAATATTTCATCAAGAACGAAGAAAACAAACAGATTTCAAATGCGATTAGAAATCATAGTCCGTTAAAGCTTCCAATAATTTCAAGATTTAATTAATATGTGCTGACAACACTCATCACTGCAGTGCCTGACACGCCTGTAAACCTCACATGCTATTCCGCACATGGTTTTACTGCACATTACATTCATCGTAACATCATCGCCGTCATCCTATAAGAGTCGTGCGAAAACCACCGGACATTTCATAACTGGGAAACGACACAATAAGGAAATGCGAACGGGGCAGTAACGCACCAGCATGGCCGTTACTGGAACATTGTGTGGCTCCTGCGCAGCCGCTCGCAGTGAACGCGCGGTGCTCCGTGGAAGTTGTGCGTTTCCTGGCCCCGCGACCGCACCCGCATCTACGCGCGGGCGAAAACCACAGACGGCAGCGCAGCGCAGTGTAGCGCTCGCCAGGTGCAACTTTACCTTGAGAGTGGGTGGAGTCGCGACACCAGACTGGCAGTCGCCCAGGCGCGACGGCTGCAACCCGCACGGCACGACGGCAGCGAACACGCTGGCCTGCAAGAACAGAACGCGGGCTGTAGTAAGAAACGAGTACTAGATTGATAACCAGTCTTTTATATACGAAAAATAAGTTATAACATGTTATCCTAAATAAATAGTTCAACTTCTAGTACCTGATAAAGAAAAGAAAAATCTTTCCCATTTTTTATTTGAAATTGAACCTGTATTTCCGTTAAAACCAGCATACTTTATTCGGTGAGGTGTTTTTCAACAATGATTATGCACCTAAAATTCCTTGTATTAGTTATAAAATTTAGCCTCACAGAAACTCAGGCCTGGGTTGTGCACCAAAACGAAGCTACTGTGATATTTGGCTTGTTTACTTAAGCGCGCTTCCATTTTGTTGTTTTTGTTTTATCATTCACTGAGTTTTTAAACAAGTTGTGTTTGAAAATATAATAAATGGAACAAGAGAGAAATTTGTATTTGGAATCCCCTCGACCATTACAGAATATTCAACGAAGCTAGGACAAATCATAATTACAATAAAAAAAGCCTCAAAAAACAAAAAAAAGAGTTGAAATTTCAACATTGCTTAATAAAAGCCAATTCAGGGAATAAAATCCAACTTGAAGGTTACACAATAAATAAACAAAATAAAACTTTTAGGAGGAAGGTTCAGGCCATTGGATCTGCTCCTCCGCCTGACAACTTCCAAAGGTTTAATTGAATAAACATGAGGTCATTCAAAGTAAATATATAATGAACGCATATCACTGCCAAAAGAGAGACACAGAGCCATTTACTAGTGATAATGTAGACAGAGAGCAGAGAGCAAAATAGTAAGAAAGAATAGAAAAAAGAATCGACAAACCAAACTATTCCGTGACACTTGAAAGACAAATGTGGTATAACAAAGAAACTTATAAAAAATACTATTTTTATCATTATTTTAGGAAATGATCATTCATTTCAATACCGACAAGGAAAATATAATGATGCATATATTCAAATAGACTTTACATTAAAAAGGCTTTATTCATAATCAGCGTGTTCCTCGAGTGAGAATCACGTTAAAAATGATCTACTATCGATCAAGACACAAAGAACTGAGCTTCAAATTTCAACATTCACTTTTACGATAATTAACACATTTGCCTGAGTTCCGTCAACACAAACAGCAGATCTGTCAGTGACAACGAGAGAATAGTCATCACCGCTCTCTCCATCCCTATCCGCTGCCATGCCTTCTGCCCCCCAATCCTTTATCGCGGCTGTACCTGCGGTTCTATCTTTTACCTCCAGCTTCCCCGTTCTTAGCTATGTTTACCGCTCCGGCATTACCTTCTGGTCCTAACCCACAACCGTGCTTCCCGCTCCGGTTTTTCATGTCGCCTCCCCGCTCTTAATCGGGACTGTTTGTGGGACTACGCCTTTCCCCATTCGCCTGTCCACCCACAACCATGCTTGCCTCTCCACTTTTTCTCTCTTTTCCCCCCCTTCCTCCCTCGCACTCTCAGCCGTGCTTGCTTAGCTGCTCCAGCATCCCTACCTACAGCCGTGCTTGCCACTTAGCAGCCACCTCCCCACCCACTACCGTTCCTCCATTTCTCCTTCTTCCTCCCATCCCTGTTCAGCAACTGCGTCCTCCCCCTCCCGCATCACGCTCCAGCCATGCCAGCTCTCCCCCTCCCCCGCCAAGCCAGCCGCCCCGCCCTTGCCCTCCCGCCCCGCAACCCCCGCAACGGTGGCGACGCGCCGTCCCGCGGGGGCCGTCTGGAGGTGTAAACCTTCCCGCCAGGCGGCGTCCGCCGTCCCATAGCGCTGGGCCATGCAAATGAGGCCACAGGGAGCGGGCGGGGCGGCGCCGCTGGCGGCAGGAAAGGGAAGTGTGGAAGCCTCAAGCAGCATGGGGTGAAGGAAGGGTAAGGAGTTTTGTTTGTTTGTAATGCATTTGAATATTTGTCCATTTGACCCCGACACTAGCTGAAATTTAAACGAAATTTTTACTTGCCGTCATTCCCGAAATGTTTACTTCCCATTACGCCGGGAACCGGCCATGCCGGTTCCCAGCGTGGCCAGTAAATTTCGACTCCCATATTTACCGACACGAAACGTCGTAACAAAGGTGTCAGAAATATTTCCCCAGTACTTAAGGCTTTCCAAGTTGAGCGAACTCATTAGGACCAGAGTAGTGACAGGGTCCGAACATTTAGCAAGGGTTATTTTGCAAACTGTGAGCTCAACGTGACCACAGGATTTTACGGCCTTCGGATTTCCACGCACCTCATCCACAATCGATCCCGTGCTCTGGGGAGGGACACGCCAGTGAACAAAGCACGCGTTCCGAGGGGCGCAGGGAGCAATCGTGGTGGTGAGCCACGCAAAAGCAGATGAGCCGACCGGGAGAGGTGGCTCAGGGCACTTATGTCACTGCAGTGCCTCTGACCGGAAGACCTAGGTTCGAGTCTCGACGGTGGAAGGATTTTTTACACTAGCTGCATAGCTAGGTCGATTTCAATCGCTGTCTGGAGAGAAATTCTAGCTGTCAACTGCCCTGATCGATAGTTTTCTGTGGTTTCTCCGATCACCGCCAGGTGAATCCAGGAGCGGAACCCTAACATAGAGTCATGGAACGCACACAATTATTGCTTTCTCTTCTTTTTGTCCTATCCTCACCCCTAACAGATAAATACAGTCAAATGCACTACACTGCCACATATGCCGGGGCACATATTCTTAGAGCTTGTCCCGGCTGGGGCGGTGCCCCGCTGGTGGGAGATACCTGATTGGGGAAAATCCCGCTAGCCGACTGCAGGTCGGCGCCGGATCTCGTCATCCACCAGGGGAAGATGATCGCCACCTCCCGAGGGAAAACATTCTCAACAATTACGGGAATAATGAGCTTAGCGGTTGACGCGCCCGAATTCACTGACAATCAATCAATCAGATGTGCTGGTGTTGCATTTCGTCTAATATCGGATTTAAGTCAAATTGTCTCGAAAAAATTTCAAATTAATCAGCATAATAATTTATTTAGAAACTTTTTTTTCATTTTACAAAGTAGACGACCTTTCATCTTTTAAGTTTCCCAAACTTGAATTCTTTTGCATTCTCATTCTTCTCTCTCGCGATTAAGAATCAACAATATTGAATTGTAGCATCATGAACTTCCTGGCATTTGTTTCGCGTTCAGATAAAATTATTTGAATCTTATGAGGACAGCTATTTGCATGAAGTATCAAAGATTTAGCTCATCAGCTTTTTTTTTTTAAACGCACACTTGACCCCCCAAAAACCAGATAAAATTATTTGAATCTTTAAGGACAGCTATTTGCATGAAGTATCAAAGATTTAGCTCATCAGTCTATTTCGTTCTTTCAAACGCACACTTGACGTCGTGAATTTTCCCACCTACCCAAACTAACAGTGCATGTGAATACCGAAATGTTCCAGATAAAATTATTTGAATCTTGTGAGGACAGCTATTTGCATGAAGTATCAAAGATTTAGCTCATCAGTCTATTTTGTTCTTTCAAACGCACACTTGTCGTGAATTTTCCCTCCTACTCAAACTAATAGCGCAAGTGAATACCGAAACGTGCCAAGTCGTGGGCGCAAACACGTGTTCGTTGGCATGGGGCAAGCGGACACACGTGCCGCTTCCTCCGCAAGTGCTCCGTCATTAGTCTTCATTCCGTCGGCGCGAGATCCTACTCGACATCAGCGCGGCGCGGCGAAATGAGGAAACACGTTTAAATGGCGGAATTATTAGCGCTTCGGCAGCGAGCGGTCTGCTCACCCGCCCGCGCCCAGGCGCACGCTAAGTACCCGCAGCACGCGGGGGCTTTGACGGCTCGCGACTCACGCGCTGATGCGCCCGCCATTCCCGCGGCCCCGCCCCCACACGCCTCCGCCGAGAGCGATTCCACGCGGGCGGGGCGCACGCGAAAGCGCATGCAACGAACCCGCCCAGCGCGGGGAACGAGGAAGGAAATCCATCAAGGGGGAGCGCACGCCTCTGCGACTTGCATTTATATCGGAATCCTGTTTGTCTAATGAGTGACGCTGCAAACAGCGTGGAGCTTTGTGGTTGGTCCGCGATGATCGTCAGTGGAGAGGATCGCATCAACAAGAACTCGGAACGTTCGGTCTGTAGAAGTAATTGCTGTTTGGTAGACTGTAATGCGGTTTGATTGCGATCGTCGAAAATTATAAGAGGCACGGTTCTGTGATCACTATTGATACACTGATATTTTCTCATACAGTAACTCACCTCCAGTAACTCACTGCAGTAAATATTACAATTTTTACAAATATTACAATTTTACAAATATTACAATTGTTAAACATCCCATAGGGGCATTTTGGCATATATGTTTCAAATGCCACTTCCTGGAAACGTTGTTAGGCCCCCTTGAAGACATTTCATGTAGTCGAGCAAATTAACAGTCATTATGCGCATTGCATCATTTCCTGCAGACCAAATATACTCATTACTCCATTTCGAATAACTTCCTAGTTAAGAATTCTTATAGATAGGCAATTGCAATACATTTCCAGGACAGCCTTGTGGTTGCTGAAGAAATTTATTCAAAATATTATTTAAGAATTAGACAAAATATTGTAAAATGATGAAATATAGTTTAGAATCTTGTGCTAGGAAGTTGAAGGACAGTTTGCAACCGTAACCAATCATGACATATCTCAAATTCGAATTATTTTCATCATTTATTCATGGCAGAAATACAACACGGAATAGTAAAACTATTCAAACTATTCACTTCAACGGAACCAAAAGTGTCTCTCCTGGTTTCCTCTCGTTTACAACGAAGGTCCAAGCGAATAGTCTATCGTCACTATGCCTGAACACGCATAGCCGGTCGTATCCGAAATCCCGAGAGGCGAGCGAAGTAGATCAAAAACCAAACGCCCCGGGCGGGGTCGTGCCTGCGTGCGTGGCGGTGGGCGGTCGGATGCGGAGCGATTCTTGGGACGTCGCGGGCTAAACGGATCGCAGGCTGTCGCATGCGACAGACCCTCAAAGCGGCCGCAGAGATCAAAGCGCCGCCGCCTCGCGCCCCACCCCGCCGCGACTCATCGCCGCCCTCGCCCGCGGACGTCTCCACACACGCACCCCCAAGCACAGTGGGCCACGCCCCACACGGGCGCGTAGCACATAACCTTTTCAATCCAGTTCAGTTTAGTTCAGTACTGATCAGTACAGTTCGGTACAGTTCAGTACAGTTCAGTACAGTTCAATAAGTTCAGTACAGTTCAATAAGTTTAAGGTTCAGTACAGTTCAGTACGGTTCAGTACGGTTCAGTACAGTTCAGTACAGTTCAGTACAGTTCAGTACAGTTCAGTACAGTTCAGTACAGTTCAGTACAGTTCAGTACAGTTCAGTACAGTTCAGTACAGTTCAATCCAATTAAATTCAGTTCAATTCAATTATGCCAATTAGGCCTGCACCTACGCACTGACGGATCCAGGTGGGGCTGCGGGGCCATGCCCCTCCAAAGGTCTAGAGTTTTCGTTTACCGTCCTTTATTTGGCAAAATGTATTTAAATATTTATTTATGTTCGAATTATGTAATTTCAACAATAATATTGAATAGTATCGTATCTATAGAACATAAATAATAAACAAAATAATAAAAAGTATGTTTATTATTTAACAAAAATCTACCCCCCCCCCAAATGATCAGTTGTATCCGTCCCGGCTCCTCCGCCTGGCCACGCAATTTCTACTAAGCTCCTTTCCACATGTAGAGGAGAAAGAGGCTATCACTCCCTTCCGAAGGAAGGCGTAGGAAGATTTTTTTCGCCCTTAAAAATCACTGCTTTGATCTGGTTTGAATTCGCAAACTTGGGTGTAAGAGCCCGACGCAGCACGTTACGCCACCTTTTAGCACTATTGATAAAAACCAAGACGCTTGCAAGTCCTGAATGTAACCGCTTTTTACTAGGGGTGTCAAAAAAACATTTTATCTACTTTAATTATCTAAAGTCAATTTTTAAAAAGCAGAAAGCAATTTATTAATAAGTATTATTACATCACTAATGTTCTAAAAATCCATTAACTACCATCAACATCATTCGGTTACATTTCAGAGAATAAGTTGAAAATTGAAATAAAAATTAAGGTACAGTTAAGTTTTTATAAATTAAACAAAATATTTTCATATCTTAAATCTCACAATTCTTAAGTCGTAAATAACTATTATCAAATACTATTATATTTATACAAATGTATGCATTACGTTCAGGTGCAATAATTATTCGCAAAACCATATTTCTTTCAAAGTTTCGATTCCTGTTTGGGATCTTTTTCGGAAACATTTCGAAAGAGGTCTGAAATTGTACAAGGGTCAACAATAAATTGATGCAAGTAAAGCCACTGAAATAGAATTCACTACTGACGTGAACATAGATTCTATGGGCAGTATATTATCGCAGAATCTTGGCTTATCAACTCTGGGAACATAGTCTTTATTCTGGCAAAGGTCCATCAAATAACGTGAATACATTGCATATACTCGTATCAATATTATTACATGTAAATCAGCAATGGTTAAGATCCATAACAATAATATTAAATTAAACTATAAATATTGCTAAATCAGGTTCCATATTCACTCGGAAAGAGAATGTAGTTTTAGTAATAAACTGCTTCTGACGGTGAATATAGTCTTTCAAATATTCCTCTTTCTTAAAGTGTCTAGTGAAAATTTCCAAAAATTATGCAGAAGGCGGAAAAGAGATTATTTCTTAAAGTCCGAATAAAAGCATAAACAAACAAAATATTTACAAACTGAACTGTACTTTGATATTTTTGTTTCCATCGATTTAATAAGTCAGTAGATAAATGCAAGGGTTTGCTTTATTTCCTACTTCATTAATACATTTCTGGAAAAGAAACGGTTTATATTTTTGCAACATTAAATATGTATTCACTTCTCTCCGTGGACCCGCTAGTGACTCCAAACTTCTTCACAATATCACGTTAATGTAGTCAACGATCTCTGAGGTGCACATAATTTGTTGCAAATTTTCTACATTAAAATAATACATCAAATGATATAAGCATTTTCATATCTAAAATGAGTATTTTATAGTTATTAATGTAATATACATTAGGCCTATAACCAACAAATAACCAATCGAGTCTGTTTTTTTGTTATCAGCTGTGTCGATTAACAAAGTCGATCTTAATAGAAACGAATCTTTCGTGAAAAGATTATGTAAACAAAAATAGTTATTTGTGCACCAAGAGCTTTAGATTTTAATCATTAAAACCCCTTATAAGACCCGCAGTACACACAAGATTTAATTTTTTATCTAATTATGATTTAGATATAATTATTTACTAATTAACTGGATTTTAACTTGACTCTGACTTTTCATATTTTCCTACCAAAATTCCCTTTCGGAATTCCCTCTCAGAATTCCCTCCATAAGAGAACATTCAACTGTTTTTATATTTCCCTTGTCTTCATGATCCTCTCGATTAAGGTAAGTTGTGCAGGGAATATCGAGCTCCGCATCGAAGGCAATAGCAAGCACCAACGTATAAAAAGTAAAATAGAAAAAATAAAAAAAAAGATTTTCGTCCTCAAAGAGGAAGAATATTTCGCCCTCTGCGGCGTCTTTGCGAGGGGCGGCGCAGGTAACTGGCGGCCCCGTCCCCACGCGTCCCCCAATTTTCTGGGGACGCGTTCGCATGTAAATGTAAATTAGCCCTCAACTTTAAGCGCGCTGCGTTTGTCGGCTGTTTGGGCGATGGGGAAGAGCTAACACGACATCTCCGAGCTCTTAATCTCTTTAGGGGAAGAATGATAATAAGCTCAAAGTGGATGTAGGTGTCGGAGCGGATTAGCCTTCAGACGTGCGATGGAGTGAAGTCACGGGAAACTGATACGCCATTCGTCGGCGTCGCTTTTTGGTTCACTGAAAGCATTCGGCTCTTTTTGAAAATATTGTAGACGGGATCGGAATGAATGCTATTAGTGATAATGTGACAACAATACCGAAGATGGTTTAGATTTCATTCATTTGAGATCAGATATTCATATTCATTACAGTTATAATTTCCGTATTTGAAGATAGCACATCTTTGCGGGTTCAATTTCTCAGGACAGTTGAAGGAAAGTATTTCTCTAAAAAATATATTTTATACTGTAAACACAAGTTGACAAATAAAGGAATAAATAAGAGAAGAAACTCGTCCAGATATGAATATTAAAGTAAATAAAAATAAATGTTGGTGCGTTCCTAGAGCAAATATTTTATTGAGCCATTTTCCAGTTAATGAAGCAAATAATATCTATTGCAAACAATTTTTTATCTTGGATTTTATCTTAACAAATTGCAGTTATGATCTTCTGACTGCATTTGTTACGTAGAAATATCGATAAGAATGAAAAGTAAGATTTTAATTTAAAATTAATAAAAACCTTAACAAACGACTGCATTATTAAATTTGAAGATAGACGACGTCAAATAATATTGAATGAAGAATGTTCATTACCTTTAAAAAATACTTTAAATGTTTTAACACATGCTTGTTAACCATATCCTATAATGGGATTTTATTTCTCTCCTCTCCTTTTAATGGAATTATATTGATATTATATTACTTTTACATAAGATCAGTGTTTTATATGTTTAGAGAACAACCTGAATTACATTTTATTTTACAAGAATGACTCGTTCTATACTAATTATATCTCCCTAATAAATTGTTTTACAAAATTCGTTTCCAAAATCTTATTGAGTTAAACACAATATTTATTAATTCAAATTAAAACAATTGTAACTTTCCCTAGTTTGAAAAAGATATGAACAGATACTAATATATTGCACTAAAAAAACACAAACCCACTTTTAACAGGTACCCTGTGTGCGCGATATCCCCAAAAGGCGGTTTCTTCGTAAACTGACGCATCATTACGCAACCGCACGCGCAGAGACGCTCCGATAGAAACTTTAGAGACCCTCCCACGCGGAAACCACTCGCGCGGCGCATGTGTAGAGTGCAGACTGCGCCACCCGTAACAATGGCCCTATTAACAACTTTATCGCGCCATCAAAGGCTTAAACGCCCGAGCGTCGGAAACGATACGAGGCGACGCGATGCGAGAGGCGGCGGCGGCGGCGGCGGCGGCGGAGGCGGCGGCGGCGGCGGCGGCGAGAGCGCAGGGCGAGTACACGTGGCGGACGCCGGCGGGCGACGGAAGGGCGATGGGCCCTCGCAGCCCATTATGCGCTCATCGCCCCCTGCTCCCGCCCCCGCCCCGCCCTTCCGTTGCCCTGTGCCCGTCCGGTGTCCACCACAGCACTCCGACAGCCGCGCGACTTCCATCGACGGTGAAGGCCCCAGCGTCCATTTAGGTTCTGGCAGCGCTCGCTCTGTGTGTATTCCTGAGCAATCGGCTCATTGGCCGATTCACGTTACCTCGTGGCTGATTAGATAAAGGCGTCACTTTCGTTTCAGAACATAAGTCTTGTGACATTTTGCATCCAATGAGCCACTGGATCCCTGTCTTCCAAATTCAGCCTTACAAATCTTAATCTTGTATTCCTAGGGGAAGAAATTCTTGCGTGAGTGTTTCTTTTATATTTCTTTTCAGCATTTCTCCCACTAGTTTCACCAAATGATCTGTGACAATCGCCGACGTGATTGTTTGATGTAGATATTAAAAATTGCCTCTAATATCTTCGAGGAAACAGGACTTGAAATTGGAATTTCCATTTAACATTCACGTTATATTACCCAAGCTTTAGTTAAATATTTTTAAAATATTGACCACTGACACCAGCGATGGTAGAACTATTTTGAAATAATGATATATGATGATCTAAGTGTCGTGAAGTTGTTATGAAATTATAATTGCCTATTGATTGATAGATTGATTTTTTCGTGTTTCCGAGCGCGTCAACTGCTTTGGTCATTTGTGCCGTTAGTGTACTGCATATTTTTCTCGGGAGATGGTGGAGATTTTCCCCAGCTGGATCGCGAGATCCGGCGCCGACCTACCGTCGGCTAGTGGGGTTTCCCCTTAACCAGGACTCTCGCACCAGCGGGGCACCGGCCCAGCCGGACAAGCACTAAGCTTCCGACCGGTCTCCCTGAATATGTGGTAGTGTAGTGCATGTTAGTGTAAGTGGGTGTGTGTAAGGGGAGAGGCTAGGACAAGGAAGAGGAAGGATAGATCGCGCGCGGTCCGTGGCCCATTTGGTAGGATACTGCTCCGGCATTCACCTGGTGTTGATCGGAGAAACCACGGAAAACTGCCGATCAGAGCAGCCGGCTGCTAGAATTCCCTTTCAGACAGCAACTGAAATCGACCTAGCTGAAGAGCTAGTGTCGAAAATCCTGCCGCCGTGGGGAGTGGGAACCTAGGACCTCCCCGTCAGAGGCGCTGCAGTGACATCAGTTGATGCACTGAGCTACTGCTCCCGGTAATTGCTTATTACTTTTAGAAGGAAATGTCTTGTTTCGTAGAGTAAGGTTACTGTTGTTCCCTCAAAACCAGCAATAAACTATGCAACAATTTCAAAATTGTTAATATGATTGTATAGAACACAACAAACGGAGTATTAAATTCTATTGCTCATGTTCGAACTCAGAATTTTATGTCTTTTCAATCACTTAATCCAAACACAACAAAGCGTTTCGAATGAATTGCGACATAAAAAAGTAACTTACTGCAACGAGTTAAATAGCTTCTCCTGATTAGGATGTTAATACTACGTCCATTGAGCGGCCACTCACAGAAGGTAGGCGTTCATTAGAGACAAAACGGAAGCGAGTCCTTGACCTTCACGCCCTTCACTTGAGGTCACTGCGAACTCAAACCGCTTCACCGCTTGCCTCTCACGCTCTCCTTTAACCGTCCCGCCCGCCCCCGCCCACCTACGCCCGCCACCGCTCGCTACCGCCCTCCGCCGCCTGCCACCGCCCACACCCGCCCCCCTCGCCGTTCGCACCGCTCATCCTTTCGCTTTCCACAAGCTCCCCACTCTCGCCCTCGCCTGTGTCCTCGGAGCGTCCATGCTCAGTCGCCTCGGGCTGGAGAGATCCTCCATTAGCTGCGGCGTCGATTGAGGCTTCGGGGGCGGGGAGATGGCGCGGGCGGCGTCGGGGCGTCGGGGGCGTCGGGGAATGTGGGATTGGGGGGGGGCGGCGGGGCGGCGGGGGCGACGGAGGCAGCGTTGGCGACGGGGGCGGCGGGCGCCAGGGGTGACGGGGGCCGCGGCGGCGAGGGCGGCGGGGGCGGCGGCGAGGGCGGCGGGGTCCGCGGTAGTTGCTGGGGCGGCGGAGGCTGTTGGGGCGGCAGGGACTGTGGGGGTGGGACGGCGGGGATGCGGAGGTGACGGGAGGCATGGCGGTGGGGGCGGCGGGAGCGGCGGGGGCGGGGGGGCAGCGGGGCGGCGTTGCGTTGGGGACGTCGGGGGCGGCGGGGGCGGCGGGGGCGATGGGGGCGGGGGGGCGTTGGGCGCGGCGGGGGGCGGGGATGGTGGGGCACGCGGGGGCTGCTGGGATGGCAGGGACTGTGGGGGGGAGGCGGCGGGGATGCGTAGGCGGCGGGGGCGGTGTGGGCGGCGTAGACTGAAAGCGCGCTCGTGGCCCGGGGTTCCTCTCTGGCTCTTCTGCCGCCGCCGCCGCTGCCGAATTGCACTCGCGCGGAGGGCGGGGCCGGGGAGCGAAGGAGGCGAGAGTTCGAATGGCGTAAAATATGAATGGGCTATGGCTAATGACCGAGTGGCGGCGAAGGCTAAGCAGTGAGCCCCGGGCGCCGCTGCGCCGCTGATAAGCGGCTGTGCGAAGCGGGCGGTGGGAGGGGAACCGCTATTCGCGATCGCCAGGTGCTCTGTTTGGAGGCGGAACAGATAGTTTCCGCTCGTGGTTTTAATAAAACGCACATTCTTCAATATAAGTGTCATGGATGCAGACACACACACACACACACACACACTCACACACACACACACACACACACACACACACCACTCTCTCTCTCTCTCAAAAAAAAAACTCTCCCAGTTTCTCTTCCAATCTTGTTTGTCTCCCTCTCCTTCTGTCATTTTTTCTTCCCCTCTCTTTCTCTCTTCTTTCAAGTTAATCCTTCTTTCATACTATTTACTCGTTCTCTCTCTGTTTTTAACATACTTATTTAAAAATCTGTTTCTTATGGTTTCAAGAACTTTCCTTTTCATTAAATTCTGAAAAAAATCATTAATTTTTCAATTCCTTTAATTGATCAACTTCTAGGAGAGTACAACATAAAATAAACAACCTAAAATACAACTTAAAATGTACAACTTCAAATAAAAATATGAGTTTCTTTAGGGAGTGCAGTAACATATAATAATTATTTATTTTTTACTTAATTTGTAAAAAGATCCTTAAGCACCCTGCAGTTGAAGAAGAATGTAATTATTCGATTTTGAAGATATTTCATCCAACAAAACGATTTGGATGAGAATTTAATTCGTGTCTTTTCAAAAGCGCATTTTCAAAATGTATCCGGGAGTACTCGAGATTGGACAAGAAATAATTTCTGGTAAAATATAATTTACGTAAAAGTATCCAGTAATTATAATGGCATGTATATTTTATTGTTGTAAGGCATTCATGTACTACATGCATGTTTTATTTCCTATTCTGAATTCGTTGCGATCATAAATGTTTCCGATATATAATGTTCCGTTTGAAGTATCACTTCAGAAAGGGTTCTCTCATGCAACTCACGTGCTATGTTATTTTTTCACGTTGTAACAAATACCATATGAGTAATATGCTTAAAGGGAAGCGGTTACTTTTAGAAGGCAAGTTTTATTAAGTTTATGTTTTGTTAGTGAGAGCAAAAGACAAGGTAATAACATTTGCAAACATTTGTTAACAAATTTTAAATAATTGCTTTGATTTATTTGTGTCTTTACATCATTAAGTAAATACACAATTATCAGTTTCATTATCATATTGATGTAAGCGCCTGTAGTATAGACATTAAGAGGAATAAAACTAAAATGAGGGGAAGAGAGTTTTGAATGCATTCATAACTTTCTGTTGCATTCGAATGCATAACAATATTAGCAAGTTTTCCGCACGAAGTAACCTTAAACCAACGAAATGCTCCTGACAGTCCAAAGGTAAACCGGGGTGCGAAAGCGTTGATTGCGCCTAATGAAAGCGCCGTCCTTTACAGCGCTCTATCGTGCGTCCGACGCCGTCACCGACGCCGACGCTGACACCGACGCCGCGGCTGTCGACGCCTCCGCCTCCGCCAGTGGAGCGGGCGCGCTCATTCGCCCCTCAGCGAGGGTTAATCCGACGCCGGTGCATTAGCTGTGCGAGCGGAGAGGGCTCGTAAACAAGGGGGGCGGCGGCGGCGGCGGCGACTGTCAGAGGCGACGCACAGCGGTGCGGGGGCGTGCGGGGCTCCAGCGCAGTGTAGAGACAGCGGGGGCCCCGGCGCGCGTCGGGAGTGAAGGCGGTGGGAGCTATGGAAGTGGCATTTGCCGCGTGCGAGTGAGGTTCTGCGGACAGTGTAGATGTGACAGCAACGGAGCAGATCATCATGACAACGAGCACCGGAAGGGAATGCGAGAGGAGAAAGTGAGGCACACAAGAAGAAAGGGCAAAAGACAGTAGGAGGGAAAAGGAGGGAGAAGATAGAGTGTAATCGAGACGGGAGCAGTGGAGTTAGGACAAAGATGGAGCTACGGAAGTGGCATTTGCCGCGTGCGAATGGGGTTCTGCGGACTGTGTAGATGTGACAGCAACGGAGCAGATCATCATGACAATGAGCACCGGAAGGGAATGGGAGCATGCGGAAAGTGAGGCCACACAAGGAGAGAGGGCTAATAATTATAGAAAAGCAAGACAGTAGGAGAGAACGTCCAGTAGAGTAGAGAGAGTAATTGTTTTGGAGCAAGGAGATAGGGCAAAGTGGAAGCTACGGAAGTGACATTTGCCATGTTGAGTGAGGTACTGCGGGTAACGGAGATTTGAGAGTAACGGAGCAGATGATCATGACGGAAGGGAATGTAGCAGGGAGATAATGAGGGAACAGAAGGAGAGGGTAAAGAATTAAGAGCACAAGAAAGTAGCAGGGAAAGGACGGAAGCGGAGAGAGCTCAATTGCTTCGGGAGCAGAGGAGATAAGGCAGAGTGGGAGACGCATTGTGAGCTGTGAGTGACTAGGGATATAGGTGATCGTTAGCGACGGAAGATCATCATGACGAGGCAGATGGGGATCTGGGGGATAGTGAGGGCAGGGGAAGAGAGAGCGAGAGGACAAAAGTGATAATGAGACTGCAAGGATGTAGCAGAGAAAGGCTGGCAGCGGAGAGAAAATACAGGAGCAGCAGGAAATGGGAGCAGAGGTTAGGGAAGTACGGCGTTACTGGAGCAGGGAGGGAACTGGGCAACGAGAAGCGAGATAACAAAGTAGTAGAGCACCGCGGTAGAGGAGCAACAAAGATTATGCTTAGGGAAAAAAAAGTCTGAATAAAGGAAAAGTGCACAAACGAAGAACAATGAAGACAGCTACGCAGCTAGAGTAAAAGACACCCGAGCAGGACGGTAGATATAGCGGGAACTTTAGACTAACTTGCATAGCAAGGTCCTGGTATGCAACAGTGCCCAGCAGGTAGCGGAGAGAGCGGGAGCAGAGAGTAAAATGAAGTCTGAAGGAGCACTTTTAACACATTCGGTCGTTTCCTATAGATTATACACTTCTGCTTGCCTTAAACTTTGTAATATCTATTTGCGCATGATTTGTATTCTTCTACGCCTGAACTTCGTATTTTTGCTTTGTTCGCGACATTTCTCCCTTTCCTGGTCATTTATTGGGGCTGCGGTTTCTACATTAATGCCAGAGGTGAATCCGGAACACAATTTCAAGTATACCGCACTTTATGGAAGCTACCTTTACCGTTGCCTTTTTTTCTGAGCTTTTCTGAAATTCTAATAGTATGAGCTCCTGTCTTTAATAATTGTTTTATAAGACAATTACACAAACCAATAACTTATGGTCATTAACACACTCCATTTTCACGAAAACTTGAGAGATGCGTAACTTACGAACGCCCAGAGAAGGACTGTTTACCGCAATATTTTGCGGTGCCTACTGACCGTCCAGACGCGCATCCTCCTCTCTCCCTGTCCTTGAAACATGAAGGCGCCCTAGGTTATCGCGGTTGGCATGTGGTGCATTCGCTTGCTCTAGCGAATTCTCTGGTCAGCATCAAGAACTGGAACTTCTCCCTCTACCGCAATTCATAGCGCTAACAGATGCGGAAGACTGACTGACTCTCGGTAGCACAAGTTATTTTTTCGCATATGGTTTAAATTTTTCAAAATCTCAATAACTGATTAGACAATTACCTCGCTTATAAAAAATTTCTTATACACTTCGAATTACTAGGTATATCGCCGGTATACGCGGTGTATCGGAGAATTCACTACTGATTAATGTGGTACATGAAAACATCGATAGATTTCATTTGCTACCGTTTAAGTAGTAATAAAAAGGTTTGTAACTATTGTGAAGAAATACAGACCTTTTCTTTCTTGTTTCATTAGATACTAAAGTTATCTTACGCATAATGTAGTGTGAAGAAAAATTGTAATAATAAAAAAAATTTCGTGTTGATTTCTTCTTTCTAAAATTCAAAAATCTTCTGAACTAATTTAAACATGTTGAAACACGTGAAATAAGAATTGTTTCTTTCAAATAAAAAGAAACGTTCAAGGATTTGAGAGATTAGCACCTTCGAATACAAACGAAAAACCTTACTACCTTTGGTGGATGAAAGGCGTTCGAGAAGACGGGCAAGCGAGCGAGAGAGTGACAACGATTAGAGAGAGAGAAGACAGACGAACAAGGGAATAGCCAGCGAGCCGAGAGGGCGTCAAGTGCACGGAAAGTGAGGCCAGTGAGCGAGAGGGCGACCCACGATCGAGAGGTCAAGCGAGCCAGAGAGGGCGGCAAGTAAGCGAGAGAGTCAGCAGGAAGGCCGGGGAAGCGAGAGAGAGCGGGCAAGCGAGTGAGGTAGCGGGATGAGCGAGGCTGGCAAGCAAGTGGGAAAAGGGCGCCCGCGAGCCAGGGGCGGCAAAGCAAGAGGCGGGCAAGCGAGCGCGAAGGCAGGCCAGAGAGCGAAAGAGCGGGCAAGGCAAGCCCGTGAGCACACGCCGCTCCTCTCCGCCAACAGCCACAGAATAAAACAGCGGTTGCGTTGTGTGCAATTAAATTATCAACAACAAGACCAAAGCGAGCCGCAGCGGCGGTGGCTGCGCCAGCGTGCCGTAAGCAGCTCAAACTTTCCATAAAGTTCCCTCACGCAGCATTCTTGCCGGCGGAGTTGCATGCTCCTCCCCGGCCGAACGCCGCGCTGCGCTGGGCTGAGATGAGCTGCGCGCTCCGCCCACGCGCCGCGCTGCCGTCGCCGCCACCCGCCGCCTGCCCACTAAACGCATTTGCATGGCGAATTGATAATTCACGCGTCTGCCGCCGGTGGCGCGAGCAGCTGCGCCGGCTCCGACGCGCGCCGAGACGCCACACGACGCAACGTGCAGACGGCTGAGAAGGGCAGGGCGGGACGGGGGGGGGGAGGGGGCGGGGGGGGCAGGGCGGGGGGCGCCGGGGCAGGGCGGGCAGCGGCGGGGCGCGGCCGGGGCGGGTGAGCTTTGCGAGTGGAGATTTATGCAGCAAACTGGATGATGTGCTTGGGGAAGGCCGCTAAAGGAACGCATTCAACAAGCCTGCCGCGGAGAATTCCCCTTGGTGTACTTATGTCGGCTGTTGTTAGTTGTTGTGGAAATAAAACTTGTGAAAACAGAATAATATGAGCATTCACCTGTGAGCAAGAGAGAATCGCGTAACCAGTTTTGTTGCTTGTTTGCACAAATACAGGCGCGATGTTTTACAGCCTTGCAGAATAATTATATTTCCCATAAATCTAATAGGAAATCCAGGACCGCAAATATAACATGGGATACCAGCGTTTATATACTAAAATCACAGAACACAGCACCAAGAAATAAGTTGAGGCGCTCAAAATAATATCGGCAGATCCCAACCGAAGTTCGTTTTGAGAAAAAAAGTCTTTTATTCTTTTCGTTCATGATCATTTTCATTTTGGACAAACTTTTGAAGATGGAATTTGAGGGTTTAGCCATAACCCAATTCACATGATATTTCAACATACGAGAGGTATACGGCAGGAGTTAACCGTCATACTTCTAACTGAAAATGCAAGACCTGTTTGGATCTGCTATTATTATCCTGAGCTCATTTACTTTGTGAAATTCATATTGATACTATTTATCATTGGTTTGGCAATTTTTGGAAAAAGGCCTTTTAATGTTTACAGTTCTTTCATATTATAACAGTTTCTTGATAAAGATTAAGACAATTCTTTGACTAAAAGATTGTACAAAATGAAGGTATTTCCAAGAACCCACTGCACGGTTACTACAGCGCTGTTAGAAATGTTATTCTTGCTGAGCCTGTAACTGTCGCATGTTTACAGCACCCGAGGCAGCGTGCACTAGCAACGAAGATGAACCCACACTCAGAGCACGGATTACGCACATGGAAACTCGCCACAATTGAGGCGCTGGAGGCGAAGGGACGGCGGAGGCGGAAGTGGAGCCAGAGAGGGGCAGTGGGCTTCAAAGGGCCACAACTGCGGCGTACACACACATGGACTTCTCCACGCACACACACATGGACTTCTCCGGGGCTTACAATTTGGGGGTCGTTAGAAGAAATATCTATTGCCACTCAATTTAAGTCAATGCAGTGATTTTATTGATTTATTGAAGATAGCAAGGTGCACACGGTAGTTCAAAAAGTTGGGTTATTCATGAATTCAATAATATAATTTGAAAACCAGTGGTGCAAAACAGCACAACTACTCGCATTACTTATAAATCCTCCGCTATCTTATACAAATACATAATGTGCAAAAGTGTTTTCAGCCAGCAAAAATTATTTTCCGTCCCAGACTCGAACATAGGTCCTCCGAAGTTAACATGCCGTCAGCCATACCATTTTTCGTTCCATTTTCGAGAAAAGGGTGAAAATGTTTTTGGCGCTTCGTGTAAAGTACCACCCAAAAATTAAATTTTCCGGTTGAAACTCCCAGTCTCGAGTTCGTTCAGATCGATCCGGGAATATCGATTTTGGAGAAAATTGGCTGAACGTTTTAGGCGCTAGCATTCATCACAGACGGGCGGATGGAGAGCTGTTTTGCCGTCAATCGATTTTTCAATATCAAAGACAAAAATATGGATTCTGGCTACAACACGTGATAAATTCGAAAATAATAATTTGGGGATTATAACATGTGAAAATAAACATTTTGGGATTGTAAATGTTCATTAATAAACCGAGAAAGTTTAAAATTTAAAATCATATTTGCGACACAAGTCCTCCTAATTATTTACATTCACATCTATCTCATTATTTTGATAATATTTGTATTTGCTTTAAATGTTTAGTTACAGTATGAATATATGCATGCATATATTTACTTATAGACTTGTAGCCAAGCAAACACTCCGAAATTGCAATTTCAAATTAACTTAACACTACAATTACGTATGTGACACGTTAATCGCGAAATTACTGCTCATTCTAGAATTCCATTTCGAAATCTTTAAAAAATTAAGTGATAAAAAATACACAAAAATATAAGACTGTAAAAGTAATGAAGGAAAAAATATATTTTCAATTTTCTTGGTTCTCCGTGAAACGTCGCGTCGAAGGCTCTGATGTTAATGTTCCGTGGTCTTCTTCACGGTTGAAGTGCATTATCAGGACTGCTAAGATTATTGGTATGACTCAGGCCGCGGAGCCTTTTGACATCATTAAATATCTTTGTTACTTAAATGTGAAAGTAAGCAGATCACGCACGATTAATATTAAATCCTTAGATTATTTTCATACAAGGCTTAACGTATATTTTAAACTCATATTTTTCCGACGATGTTTGCTTTTGCCGCCGGTGTTATCTACACGTCCATCTACGCGCAGGCTATTTGCACAGTGCACATCCCGCTTTTGCGCCTGCAGTGCATTTGTAAGCGCGGCGCTTTTTCCGTATCTCTCTCCCTCTCTTACCCCCTGTGCTCTCTGTCTCTCGCATCAAGGCCCGCTATCCGCACGTGCATCTGCTGCGGCGGGTAGCGCGGCGCTTTTTCCGTCTCTCCCATGTCCGCGGTGGCGGTGGCGACGGCGACGGCGGTTGCAGTTGCGGTGGCGGTGGCGGTGGCGGTTGCGGTTGCGGTGGCGGTGGCGGGGCGGGGGCGGGGGGCGGGGCGGGCGGGGCCGTGGTGGCGGTGGCGGCGGCTGTTGCGGTGGCGGTGGCGGTGGCTGGGGCAGTGGTGACGGTGGGGTGAGGGGCAGAGGTGGCGGTGGCGGTGTCAGGGACGGTGGGGAGGTGGCGGCGGTGGTTTCGGGGCGGGGGCAGAGGCGGGGACGGGGCGACGGTGGCGGTGGCGTCGGCGGCGGCGGCGGCGGTGGCGCGGCGGTTTCGGGGGCGGGAGCGGAGGCGGAGGCGGGGGCGGAGGCGGGGGCGGAGGCGGCGGGGGCGGGGGCGGGGGCGGAGGCGGCGGTGACGGTGGCGTTAGCGGAGGCGGGGGCGGGGGCGGTGGCGGTTGTGGGGCGAGAGCGACGGTGGCGGTGGCGCTGGGGGTGGTGGTGGCGGCGGGCGGCCGGCGGCGGGGCGGGCAGCACGCGGCGGGGTGCAGCGCCGGTCTTGTCGCGGGGTCGATCTAGAGACCGCGGCGCGGCGGGCGGACGCGTTATCTCACGGTCGGCGTCCCGCGCGCTATTTATAGAGCGCGCCCCGCCACCCACGCTCCGCGCCTCGCGCCGTGCGCCGCGCCGCGCGGCGCTCTTTTCCTTCTGGAGGCGGCGGCACGGGACGGGACGCCTCGAGGGCACGCACAGTGTGCGCCGGAGACGACGCGCCCCCAAGGGACGAATGTCAGCGACAGGTTCTTCCCCAGATGTTGTCTTTTTGCTGCTTAGCGCCTTTGGAGGCGGCGGCGTGGGGCGGATCGCGGCACTACGGACAGAGTCGCAGAGGCAGCTTAAGGAAAAAAAAACAGAAGTTTTTTCCAGTTCTTGTTTAATGACAGCCAAGGACTCGGCTAAAATGAGTGATAAATAACTAGAATGTTTTTATACCCTTATAAGTTTTAATCAAGCCCCAAGTTATTTCCCTTCACTAGGTGATAACTGATCAGTTTCGTCTCATATTTCCCTTCCATAATTCCCTTTCATTATTCCCTCTCATTATTCCCTTCATAGGAGAACATGTAGCATCATTCAACCCTCGTCTCATAGTTCCCTTCATAGGAGAACATGTAGCATCATTCAACTGTTTTCATGTTTCCTGGTAACCACGATCCTTCCGATACAGGTGTGTTATGCAATGTATATCGAGCTCCATATCAAAGGTAATAACAAGCTATAACACTTAAGTAAAAAATAAAATATATTAAGGAGAAAGAAGTGCAACAAATTTGCGATAAATTAAGGGAAATCTACTTAATCTTTCTATTTTAAAATGTAGATCTGAATTGTGGAGAGTTTCATAAAAAAGTCTGAATATTTATATAAAAGACCCATCTTCCTCTTTATTATCGTAATGTCGAGAATGTGTAGACGACAAATTGTGCTTGTTTTGAATTGTTCCTTAGAGTTACCACAAAAAATAAAAATTGAAATAAATTTTGTTTATATTGCATTAACTTACAAAATTATATTACATTAAATACATTATCACACAAACTGTACATAATAAAACCTTAGAATCTGGAGTTTAAAAGTATAGTTTAATTCATCAAATATTTATCCACGAGTAGAAAACTACTATAGAAGCTCGAGATTTCGAGTGCCAAATTTTCCAAATAACCCTTTACGTCGAACTCTTCTATTTACTAATTTGTAGAATCAATTTAATGCCTAAGTAGGTACGTAAATTCGTATAAAAACAACTTTTTATATTCTCCAAAATTTTTCTTGGAAACATATGGCCGTAACTGTAGCGCAGAAGATTGTTCACAAACGGCATCTTTCATGTTAGCGTGTCAGGGAGCCCACAGGTACATGAAAAGCAGCTTTTTTTCTTAAGGGTATCGTGAGATATGAAGAACGAGGTCATGGCTAATAGGTTGATTAAGAGGAAACATTGTTTTAAATTATGAAAAATACTGGAAAATATGTTGTTGTATCGCCGTGGAAATACCATAAATACACTATAATAAAAGTTAAATTTTCAAAAAGCGACTACTGATTATTTTGATATATGGTCGATCGTAGATACATGACAAAAAAATAATTGGATTTTCTTGAGAAGACTTTGTTAAACGTTTATTGCGACTGATAATGAATTCTGAATTTGAATGACTTTTTCCTCGAAAATACATACAGAGATCGTATCTTACAATGCATAATGAAGGAAATGAATAGAAGAAAAAGACATACAATTATTATACATACTTGCTTCCTTCTATAAATCTTACCTACATTATTAATAGTGCAACAAAACATGAAACACAAGATGAGATCGGAAAGTAATTCTTACCCTTAAAAGTTTCTATTTAATGCTTTATTAATAATACGTCCATTCTGCCGCCCTAAACCATAATGAAAAATATAATAATTGGCCCTCTGAAAAGAACTGCTTCAAAATGAAAGCAATTTTTTTAAGCATCGTAGACATTACGATAATATAAAGGCAGGTGAGACTTTTGTACATTAGTACTTTGCAATGGAAAACTCTGCACAATGTTGACATTTCAAGATAGAAACAATTAAAAAGATTATCTTAAATTATGGCAATTTCTTTGTGCATCTTTTCGTATACATCCTGTTTTCTTAGTATTTATTCTGTTTTATTTATTTATTTTTAAATCCCAGTGTCTGGATGTCACTAGACGAAGTATAGGAATCGCGTTGAGCGATTTATTTACATGAAAACCTTAACAGCTGAAAAGAGGTTCTTGAAGTCGATCATGCGAGTAACAGATGAGATAAATTGAAAACAGGTTCATCCTGGAGAAATTTAAGAGTTTAGTATCCAAACGAAAAAATCGAATAATATGGAAATAATATGAAAGGGCATGTATTAAGGATGGAATTGTATACGTAAGCAACTTCCCTTCTACACACCTCGAGGAAAAGGAGACTCTGGTAGACGCAGAAGAATATGGAGTGATCAATGAGTCGCAAGAGACCAACATATACGTATCTAATGCCTGACAGAGAAGAAGAAGAAAGAGAAGAAGAAAAGAAGAGAAGACGAAGAAGGAGGGGAGAAGAAAAAGAAGAAGAAGGGGAAGAGGAAGAGGAAAAGGAAGAAGAAGAAATTAATACTTCAAAACATATCATATGAAGCTGGCTAGCTAACTGCTAGAGACGCGAATTATTCCGAAACTCCCCCGCGAACTCAGCAGCTTGGAATCGCGGTCAGTGCAGCGGGAGGGGAAGGCGAATGGCGCCCCCCCCTCGGCCGCGCAGCCGCGTGCGCCGCCCCTGCTGCGGGGCGGGAAAAGGCCGGGCTTTCGGCCGCGCTTTGTCTCTGGCGCGCAGCCGTGCTCGCCGTCAATGGGCGCGCTCTAAGCGCCACACAATGCGGCAATCACCTCGTTGCGTCACCCGCGGGGACTCCCTGCGGGCCGTCCCACGCCGCCCTCCGCCACCCCCCCCCCCCCCGCCCCACCCAAGCACCCCCACCTCTGAACCTTCCGCCCCGCACTCACCCCCACACACGCCGCGACATCCGCCCAGCCTTCACACTGTCCCTCCCATATCACGCCCGCCTGCTTGCACAATCACCCCCTGAAGTCCCCTCCATCCGCCTCTGCCCCCTCCCAGCCCTTCCACGCCAACCGTACCGAGAGCGGTAGCTCAGTGCATCGACTGATGTCACTGCAGCGCCTCTGTCTATGAACGGAAGAAGTAACAACAAAGCGATGGATGATGAAGGCTATATAATACTCCGATTTAAATATAGTATCCCTTTCAGGTCACGAGCTGGATGTAGAGAGGGACGCCGAGCTCCAGTCGGGAACTTCAGTACCAAAAATGTTACGAATCGTAACGAAGCTCCCGATTTGTTGACAGAGCCCCCTCTCTTTCCAGCTCGTGACTTTGAAGACTCAGTGTATTTAAATCGGAGTTCAGCATTTGGTTCTATACAGCAAGGAATCGCAGCGACGTTGGGAGTTGCGGCGTAGGCGTAGATGGGGGCGACGTATCCAGCTCGGCAGCTAGGCTGTGGCTTCGCTCACGCCAGCGGCAGCTGGCGAATGGGCGCAGTCGGCAGTCACGGTTGGCGTGGATTGGTTTAGTTTGGTTTGGTTTTTTCGTGTTTCCGGGCGCGTCAACGGCTTCGGTCATTAGTCCTGTTAGTGGAGTGCATGTTTTTTCTCGGGATATGGCGGTGGTCTTCCCCCACTGGATGGCGAGATCCGGCGCCGACCTACCGTCGGCTAGTGGGGTTTCCCCCTAACCAGGACTCTCCAACCAGCGGGGCACCGCCCCAACCGGGACAAGCTCTAAGCTCCCGATCGGTCTACCGGAATATGTGGTAGTGTATTGCATGGAGTGTGTGTAAGGGGGAGAGGACAGGACAAGGAAGAGGAAGGACAGATCGCGCGCGGTCCGTGGCCCGTTTGGTAGGGTACTGCTCCGGCATTCAATTGGTGTTGATCGGAGAAACCACGGAAAACTGCCGATCAGAGCAGCCGGCCGCTAGAAATCTCCTCCAGGCAGCGACTGAATTCGACCTAGCCCAAAAGCTAGTGTTGATGCACTGAGCTACCGCTCCCGGTACAAGTGTGTTAGTGTGGTGCACATTAGTGTAAGCGTGGGTAAGTAAGCGGTGAGATTAGGACAAGGAAGAGGAAGGAGAGATCAAGCGCGGTCCGTGGCCCGTTCGGTAGGGTACTGCTCCGGCATTCGCCTGGTGTTGATCGGAGAAACCACGGAAAACTACTGATCAGAGCATCCGGCCGCTAGAATTCAATAGACAGCGACTGAATTCGTTCTCTAGCTAGCTGCAGTCGCCTTGACCAACCTACTCTAGGCGTGGGAGGTCCGTGGCCCGTTTGTTGCGGTACTGCTCTGCCATTCGCCTGGTATAGATCCGAGAAACTACGGTAATTTCCGTTTATACCCATGCCCTGGCCATCTGTCCCCTTTGCTTTCCTTCCTCCTCTCGTCACCCACGCCAGAGCGCGCAGTGGCGCGCGCCGCCGGCGACAAAGGCTGTCCCGCCTTAAAGGAACAGAAGCCTTATCGCCCGACCGCATCGAACCGCGCTTGCACTCGGTGCCGCCGCGCGGCGCTTCCGTCGCCCAGCGGGGCTCCTGAGCGCCGGGGACACGCGAGGCGCAGGTGGCGTGCGGGATTTTTAGAAACTTATCTCTCGTCCCTCAGAGCAAACTTCCGCCGCTCCTAAAGAGTGGGTGTACAGCTCTATTGAGCAGACGATCTTGTATTAACAGGTTCTTTCTAACGGGCCCGGAGTCGCGAAAGGGGAGGTCAGGAAACGCGTGTCCTCAAGTGATACAGTCAATGCTGATCTCAGGGGAGCTCTAAAAGTTCAGATTCATGAATGAATCTGAAAAAGCAGTGCAAATATATTATATATTAAAAGAAAAAAGATTGTAATTAATAAAATATTAAGTAAATTATTGTAACAGTAAAATGAATGTATTGTTTAGGCGGTGTACATTTTTGTTCTAAAGAAGCAGTATCCAATTCAATTTGCTCATGATTAATAAAATAAAGTCAACCCTCGCATGAATTTGGTAGCAGGTTATTGGAATTTATTCATTGAACTGAAATTGTTCTTTCCTCCAATAATAATCGTCCAACGGAAGAAGCTTGAGTTCCGATTCCAAGAAGATCGTTATTACTTCTGCTTCTGTCTGCAGATGGTTATATAAAATCTCCGTCAACATACAATTTTGCAATAAATGGGAGTCAATAACTTTGGAAATGAATCAATATAGCATAAAACGAATTTTTCATACAATACAATAATAATATTTTATAATATTTGAGTAGTAGTAGAAGTTCTTATTAATCAGAAAAATGAACATTTGTGAAATCGATTTGAATAATTGCAAATTACTCAAGTACAGAACAAAACTGCAAGTACAGAACAAACTGCAAATTACATACAGAACACCATAATTACAGTTCTAGGAAAAGGCTGGACGGTAATGGCCAAGCGAATATAATATTTGAGTGAATTTAAAGTAATATCAATACACTAAAGACAGGAAACCATATTATTCTCCGAAAACACATTAGGCACGTCTCGGTACTCCAGTACCCGAAGTCTCTATCATTTATTCAGCTTCCCCCTCAACCCATCCTCTCCCGACGTCCCGAGCGTATTGCACGGGCCTCGTACACGTAACAATTACACCGCCGAGATTGTCACTCCCTTGGAGCTTTGTCACAGCGCACGCACCGGATGTTTGGTAATAGTTTCCCTTGCAGTCGCCGCCGCGAACCCTTCTCCGCCCCTAGACCGCGCGCGCCGCCGCCTCCGCCGCCTCCGCCGCCGCCTCCGCCGCCGCCTCCGTCGCCTCCGCCGCCGCCACCGCAGCCGCCTCCGCCGCCGCCGCCGCCCCGCCGCCGCCTACGCAGCCGCCTCCACTGCCTCCTCCGCCGCCGCCTCCGCTTCCCCTGCCGCCGCCGCCGCCGCATACGCCCCTGCCGCCGCCTCCGCCGCCGCCTCTGCTGCCCCTGCCACCGCCGCCGCCTCGGCCGCCACCGCGCCCATTAAACGTCGAGAGGCTTCAAGCGCGCGCGGGCCCGCTGCGCTCTTCGCTTCGGCAGCCCTTCCCCGTGCCGCGCCAAGGGGTGCCCGGTGCCCCCGACGGAGGGGCCCGCGCAGGGCGGGGGGTAACTAATTTCACTGCGCGGGGGCGCGTCCGCGTCGCCCCCCCCGCCCCCGCGCCGCCCGAAGAGACCGATCGATATGCGCAAACGCGCGGTGACTCAACCGCGCGGCCCCTGCCGCAGCGCCCTCGGCGCGGGGGGAGGGCGGAGGCTGGGGTCCAGCGCGCTGGCGCCGGCCGGCTACGTCTCACACTCACTGTGTACAGACACGGAAAGGCGTACAGTACCGCAGCAGCGTATAAGCGTCTCTCGTAGTTCGATACGCTGTTGACACACATTACAACGCTCCTGGTATCATCTACGTGGGAGTTGAATTCTCAATACATTAACCCTCACTGACAGGCGACGAGACGTCGTTATAAAATGCTCATAACCTTCGTCACAGCCGAATCTTATCGCCTCCGCGACTTCGTGTGAGTCAGACGGCTGTGGGAAAGTAAACAAACCCTCGCAAACTGATTGGTTTATTGCAGGTCACATGACGTACCATAGGACGTGGCGAGAAAACTGTCAGAGTCTCTTAAACGCTGCTGGTACTGTAGGCAGCTACTGCTTGTGGTATAACAGCAGGTTATGTCCATGTGCTTAATTAGTAAACACATTCGTTTGCAGTCGCCTCACAAATGCCTTGGACACATCCTCTTAGAATTCCATCGCTCAGCAAAGCATACCATTTGTTTTCCGATCTGTAAAATTGGTCCCTTCTTAGACTAACCACCTGTACATATAAGAGGATGCCAAACGCCTCATTCATCTGTGAACTGCAAACTGAGAAGGTCGTGTATACGTGGACAGATGAAGTGTGGCTAAGAGTTAACGTATCGGACTGTTATTCAAATTCGCGGGGTCAAATACTATCCAACGATCGTGAATTTTTAAGGGTTGGAAAAATTCTTAGAACTGTTTACATTTGAGAGGAAGAAACCAGCTGTTCCATGTATATTTACTGCTTGTAAAAGATCCTCAAGCACAAGGTCTGATGACCTGATCTTCGCTACTTAAAATAAGTCATCATTGATTTGTATTGAACTGAAGTGCCCCCAACGTTGTAAGCGAAACTGTATGGAAGGGAAGCCGGAGACTGATCTCCGATGAGCAAATGTTCAGCCAGCGGAATGATCCAGTGGGAATATACTCCTCAAACCTGCCGGGTGGGAGACACCGTAATGCGCTATTGTGGAGCGAACAGTAACTGCGTCATGAATAGGAGGACAAAATACACGCCACTGCTCTAACATACAATATAGGAGAGATGGAAGGGCAAAATTCAGGCTGTGACCTACTGTTGGTTGGTTGTTAGTGATTCCGGGCACGTCAATTACTGAGGTCATTAGTCCCGTAAGTTGTAGTGCATGAAGGTGGCGGTGATCTTTCCCCGCTGGTTAGCGACTAGGTATCCCCCACCAGCGGGGCACCGCCCCAGCCGAGACAACCTCTAAGCTTCCGACGAGACTCCCGGCATGTGCGGTGGTGTAGTGCATAGTCAAATCTAGAACCTCCCGGTCAGAAGCAATGTAGTGACATCAGTTGAAGCACTGAACCACCTCTCCCCGTCCTGGTGTTAAACCAGATGAGAATGTAGAGTTGGAAAGTATGTGGAAAACGAAAGTACAATGGTACAATATTCTCGTTCCATGCAAATAGCAAAGGTATTACTGTACGTGTAGCAGTACGTCGGAGAAAAGGACTCGAGAAAGATGGTCGGAAATATAGATTGAAAAAAAAACAGGTAACGAAGGCGGCAAAACAGTTTGACAATAGCTTCGAGACATAAGCCGCATTTTTAACGATTATCTCAGTGGGAAACTGACGGATAAAATACGACAAATCACCGCATTTACCCCTAAATCGTTCAATTATTATTAATTGTTTCTGGATACAAGGAAGCGACGTATTAGATCCTTAGTAGTCAGTAAGGCATCGTCAGAAATTTAACAGATAATGTTAAACTACTGAGGAATAACTACTAGAATGAAAGAGAAAGCTTAACAGAACATGGTAGTTTGATTTGACGATGATATTGATTGCTACCCTCATAGAAGAAGGGCATATCAATTACTATCATACTTCTATAGGAGAAGAACTGGAAATTTATTGGCGAAATTATCATTTCTAAGCATTACTTGAGAGAGAAAGCAAAGGAGAATTTCAATGTGTGCTTTCAATGTTGGCAAAATCACAAATAAAGACGAGAGAAGAACGCATCGGAAAAATCTGATACTCTGAGAAAATGTTAGCTCCAAACGTTTTTCAAAGAGCACAATAGCAATTTTTGTTTGTTTGAAAAAATAAAAGTAAATGTTAAGAGGAGTACTCTCAATTACTTTTTAAGCTCAGCTGTTGTGTTGCAAATTCAAGAGAAAATGCAAAGAACGTGAAAGAAAACCTACTAACTAACGCTGCGGGAGCATAGTAGTACGTCAGATCTGGCAAGAAGCATCTGAATTGAAGGGGAAGCGAGCGATGCCGGAGATACAGGACAATGTTGCAGTGACTACGACCAGGTTTGAGGAGGTGAAACAGTGGGTGCTCGATAACACAAGAGACTGTGAGGCTGCGAGGCGTGGGTTTGTGTCGTAGGTGGAGAATGTGGGGATAGTGCAGGCAGCATGGCAGGGGCGGTATGAGAAAAACGGGGACAACAAAAGAGTGAAGTGAAGACGAGAGATGCAGACTTAGCGAAGGAGTGGTGAAAAGGGCAAGAATATTTGAGCGCCATTCTCCAAGTTTGAAGCGACAGCAATAGCTCAAGGTCATCATCGCAGCATACTTGAATGGGAGATCCTAGGCAATCAAGTATTGACAGTAGTGGTATAGTAGTGTATACATTAGCTACATAACAGGACCGAATTAATCCATTGTCTGTAGGAGAGTCCTAGTGGCGGGCTGCTCTGATCGCGATCAGATCATCCGATCGATCGGTGGTTTTCCATGGTGCCTCCGAGCAATACCAGGCACAAGCCCGGACAGTATTCTCACAAACAGGACACGCACCGGACGCGGTCTTCCCGTCCTCTTCTTTGTCCTATCCTCTCTCTTCACGCTCAGACAGTTACATTTTACTTGGGCTTTACCTGGGTGGGGCGGTGCTGTGCTGGAGGAGACATCTTTAGAGGGAAATTCCCCGCAAACCAACGTGTAGGTCGACACGAGATAAACATGCCAGCAAGGCAAGAACATCGCGACCTTCCGAGATGTAACATGTATTACACTTTCGGGACTAACGACGCGTCAGAAACCAATACTCAGTCAACCCTCTCCTCACACTCCGTACTCGGCAGACCGGGAGCGGCAGCTCAGTGCATCAACTGATGGCAGTGCAGCGCCTCTGACCGGGAGGTTCTAGGATCGAGTCCTGACGGCGGCAGGGTTTTCGTCACTAGCTTTTCACCTAGGTCGAATTAAGTCGCTGTCTGGAGGAGAATTCTAGCGAACGGCTGCTATGATCGGTAGTTTTCCTTAGTTTCTCCGATCAACACCAAGCGAATGCCGGAGCAGTACCCTATGAAACGGGCCACGGACCGCGCGGGATCTGTCCTTCCCCTTCCTTGTCCCATCCTCTCCCCTTACACACACACTTACACTAACATGCACTCCACTACCACATATTCCGGGAGACCGGTCGGGAGCTTAGAGGTTGTCCCGGCTGGGGCGGTGCCCCGCTGGTGGGAGAGTCCTGGTTAGGGGGAAACCCCACTATCCGACGGTATGTCTGCGCCGGATCTCGCCATCCAGCGGGTGAAGATCACCGCCATCTCCCGAGAAGAAAACATGCACTACACTAACGGAACTAATGACCAGAGCAGTTGACGCACCCGGAAACATGAATAAATCAATTAATGAATCAATCAAACGTACTCGGCAGAGGTAGCACGGGGAAGGGAGGCGTTAACATCCCCGAGGTGCAACGGCGAGACGGACGGCGGACGCGTCCTCCCGGCGACCTGTGATGTGGTTTGGCGCAGGGCGGCGGGCAGGGGGGCGGGGCAGCCCGCAGCGCGTCCCTCCTCCACTCGAACGCGCGCCGCCCCTGGCGCTCGCGCACTCGCTCCCTGGCTGCGGCCGCGCCGCGACCAGCGCCCTCTCTCTGCGGAAACGCCTCCCCGGGACGCCCTGCGTTTTCACTTGCACCGCAGCTGCTCCTTTGTAACGCTGCGTAACTCCATGATGCTCACTATTTTGGTATAACCCACGAACTATTAGAATTTGGTTGGTAGGTTGTTAGTGATTCTGGGCGAGTCAACAGCATAGGACCGGTGGCTCAGGGCATCAACTCGGTGCCTCTCACCGAGAGGTCCTAGGTTCGATTCCCCACGGCGGCAGGATTTTCGTCTCCAGCTTCTCAGCTAATTCAGTAGCTGTTTGGAGGAGAATTCTAGCGACCGGCTGCATTCGACCTAGCTGAAAAGCTAGTGTCGAAAATCTTGCCACCATCAGGACTCGAACCTAGGACCTCACGGCGAATGGAAAACGCTGCAAGTATATGTGAGCGGCGGCAGGGGCCAGAGCCCATCGCTGGACGCGGAGAGAAGGGCCCGACTGCATCCGCTGCCTGTCGTCACTCGTCTGCCCGACAGAGGGCGGGCTTCGTGCGTCGCGCCAACTCGGACGCGCAGTCATCGTTGGTGATTGCGGTCGTCGATGATGAAACGGTTAGCGTGTCAGACTGTTATACCCAAGTTCGCGGGTTCAATCCTTCAATCCCGATCAACGCCGCGTATTTTTAAGGGCGAAAAAATCCCTCATACGGAAATGAAGCCGGCTCTCCCATGTTAGTAGATTTACTGCATGTACAAGATCCCCAAGTCTAAATGAAGCCTCTGAGCTAAATTCAAATTCCCTGTTTCGTCGCCCAAGTAATACCTTCTTTTTTCCCAATTGGTGAAAGAAGCGTAGCGAAATTTGCGTGGTCAGACGGAAGAGCAGGCTTCATGGCCTCAGTCTCCACATAAAATATGGCATAAATTCAAATCAATTCAACGCGCGCCCCCGCCCCCACGGCAACATCACTCAGTCACGCCCCCATCCCTGTCACCGAGTCCACTCCACCCTGCACCGCCGGCTCAGGGCTAGTCACGCAACGTGGACAACAACACACCGATGTTACCAAACATCCATATACAGAATAAAAACATCGATGTTAATAATACATCGACCAAAACCCATGTTGATGTTTTTTAACATCCACATTTTAATGCTGGTTTAGTAAACCCTAACATTACATTCTTGCGCAACAAAATTTAATTTGACAGTGGTCCTGAATATTAATTTGCTTTTCGTTTAGTTAACTAAATATACTCATTAATTCCATGAAAGATCGTTCATTATCTGTATGTTAATATAACCTGTACGCAATTAAAATTCCACCGTTCAATTAAAACAATACACCTACTAATCAGAATTCAGAAAAAGGCGACAATACGTTTAATTAAGAAACTGTAACACAGACGTAGCCATCCTATTTGCAGTCGGTTTGCAGGTATTTGCAGAAATCCCGCGGTTCACGTCCTTTATTCTTCTAATTTCTTAATCATAATGTCAATCAATTATTCAGAAGAGAAGCATTGTTTTTGTCTTACAATTGGCCAACAAACAACTCTATTCTTAGAAACACTTTCAATAATTGATTTTACAACAGCAATAACAAAAGCTCTGTTTGACGAACGATAGATGTTTAATAATTGATGTGTTTCGTCGATGGTAATGTGCTCGAACATTATTGTGAAGAAATTGGCCATCTATCCTGTTTCTTTTACTTCCATTTTTCTTTTGTCATCTAGCAACATTCTGAGATCTCCCCATCTACGTTTCTAAAGATTTGCCCATCTGCTTAATTTTACAATTACATCCATTCACTTCCTGTTCTCACCTAATTTTCAGCCACCTCTTCCCTCCATTTACACTTTCTGTTCACCGGCAAAAGCGAATTGAGAGAATTTCTTTCTTTCCAACTCTAATGACCAGTTATGAGATATTCTCGTACAAAAGTATAGCTAGAATGGTTTATGAAGATATGGTTTATGGAGAAAAAGTCTACTCTTTCAATCAATTTGATTTGAGTTTTCACTTTGTGTCTCAACCATTCACGTAATGTAAGTACGTAACATCGTTTACAGCGTGAAAGCTACGATCCATCCCATTCTATTAGCACTATAAAGTAGAGTGGCACTAGAACTGGCGAGTGCTGAAGTGCTGTTAAAATACGCTAGTGAGATACCTGCTCCCTCTGTTCGCATACACGTTCTAGTCCCCTCCAGGTCACAAATGGTGGAGCTCACCAATGGAATCTATTTATTTATTTAATTATTTATTTATTTAATGTAAAAACAGCTACAAACTGTGTGATGTACTATGAAGAGAAGTGCAATATGTGCACGGTTTCGTGAGCTCTGGAATGTCTGTTCTAATTCAATTTCACCTCTTTTACATATTAAATTAAATTATGAATATCAGATGCAATGAGCGTTTATGGCCAAATTCGATATGAAAATAATCGCTCCCGTGTAATAAAAACTATTAGCAAAGGCGAATCAGCTTTCAGCAATCAGGACGAAAAACCTGATCGAGATGAGGATCATTAATCCAGATGCTGATATTCAATACTTGTCACAGGCGTATTTAATCTTTCGGAAATATATACAGTCTTATTTTCCAAAGGGTAACATTAGATATCATTATAAAAACTATTTTCCTTTTTCACGCTCAGTATAGCCTCAAATTGTATAGAAACAGTTATCCAGCACAAAAAAAATTACTTGGCACTTGCACTTGTGAATCGATTTTCATTGTTTAATGTAATCTGGCTGTGAGTTATAAAATAATGAACATGTTTTATATATAACAAATTTTCAGTCCGCCCCCGCTACATTTCGATCTATCCCTATCTACAGCAATATGACAAGAGATATTATTTGCGCAATGGAATCCACATTAATTCCACATTTTTCTTCATTTGTACTGTTCTTGATTACTCTTATTCCTCAATTTTCCCTATTCTTCACCTAACAGATAATTCCTGTACAGTAGCTCCGCACTTCGAAGAACTACAATTCAAGTGTTCATGGAAATTTATTACTGATCGTTTAGCATAGAAATCTGTAAAGCAAAAGGTGATGATCTCATCTTCGCCACTGTGCAACAAAGCATAATAAAAACGAGGCACTTACGAAAATAAATCATTGGCAACAAATTCAATTCCTATTGTCCATTGACTTTACGAAACATCATGAAAATGGACATACTATGTCCGGTTCTTCCCTTTAAAAACATGAGTTGTAGAATTACTGTATAAAAATCTGTTTCTCAGAATTCTGATCACACAGCTTTCAATCTCGTTTCCTTCTCCTTTTCGAACATTCCCTTTCATTCGTGCCCTTCATATTTTTCTGCTGCTCTGCTCTCCTCCCCTCCATGGTCTGCCTGACGGACTGCATTGACGAACACTTGGAGGGAGAGTCGAGTATTCAAAGCAAGCACAGCCTACTCACCCATTCCGCAGTAATTTATAACGTCCATGCACGTTTTTCACTCAGAACCACGTCAATACAGCCGTGCGTTTCTCCCAAAAATTGCCTCTGTACAATCGCTTTCCAATAAAGAGCGTTTCCGTGCGTGTTTTCGTTTGAAATGTTAATGGCCTGACAAATATGGTTCCGCGCGAAAGCCCGCGTCTCGGTGCGGATGCAGCTTGGGGCGGACGCTGCGGCGGAGGCGGGGGGCGGGGAAGGGGGTGGGGCTGAGGTGGTGTGCTGAACGAGTCTCCGCAACAGTTGTCCCAATGGCTCCCAGCTGACCCGGTCGGTCATCGATCTTGCGGCCGACTCGTTAAAAATAAAGGAGCTCGTGGAACGGGTCTGAAGGGAGCCGTGGAGTCACAGCTCGGCAGCAAGCGCCCGCGGACCCATGCATTATTTTAGAACGGCCTTGAACCGGATTCGTGGTCATACCTGTGATTTTCACTGTACCTCTTCAGTGTTGACTTAATTAAAATTGAACTGGATTGATATGCTCCTACATTATTTTAGTCAATCTGCATGATGAAGTTTAACATCAGCTCAAAAGCTTGCCTGTGAATAATTAAAGGCATATCGTACTGGATGTATAGATAAAAAAACTTAAAGAGTAAAATTGAATAACTTTTCGAAGTTAATAATAACCTAACTTCGTAGTTTCTTTTCATTAATTACATTTTTGCTTTTTCTTTCATTTAAATTAAATATTTGACTAAAATATTTTATAAAAAACAACCAGCATTTACATTTGTATAAGTCATGCATATTGCATCTGTCTACGACATGAGAACATTTGGAGATAAGCTCGTAAATAAAAAGAATATTAAAGTATAAATTTATGAAATTGCTATTTTCTAAAAATGAATTCCATCTATACATACACTAAAAACTCAAATAAAGATCATTACGTATATTTATTTACTTTTCCTTGTAATTTTGACAATGGAACTTCATTTACTTCATTCACATTACTTGACCGCTCGTCTCATAAAAAGAACTAAATATAGACACAGCATATTGTGCCTTCCAACAAAAACCAATAATAATACACCAAAAAAACTTCAGGTATAGCAAATTTACGTTCAACCATAGCCTTAAATTTTTCATGCCTTGGTCTATATTTTTGAAAGTTTTAGTTCATAATTTATGACGATATGACACCGAGAGACACTAATTATATGTAATAGACAGGATAAAATATCCTACCTGAATTTATCGTCAGATTTTCCATTTTCAACTATTTACGCATTACTCAAATGAACAAAAATATCTTTTAGAGCATTGCATTGCCTATAGATTCGATTATCTGTGTATTCAAACTAAAAAACTTGATCAGCATATCAAACTCACAGTTAACACTTTTTTGTATGTAAAATTTAAAAATTATTGAAAATTAATATATATTCACCCACTTAACATGAAGCAAATAGCAATAAGCATCAAAACAAATGCAGCATGTATTGAAATCTCTCTTTATCACGAGGACAATAGGAAAACTTGACAGCTGTTAGGCTTGCGACACTGGCGGAAACACATGTTCCATTCACAAAGGTGAGGTGTGTTCATCCTCTTAGAACCACTTCAGGAAATGCACAAACTAACAACCTCATTTCCTTACACATCATCAAGGACGTGACCCAAGTTAAGAACAGGATATGTCGGTCATGTTAAATGAGTCACTACCTAAAGAACCTTTGCATTGGACGAATAATTTGTTCAAGAAAATTTTTAGCGCAGAAATATATAAAACACATTGTCACTAGCCAGGGTAAAACTGACTGGAGACCGAAAACTGAAAACTTTTTTTCTGTTGATCGGTTTCGACAGCCCCAACCGTAGAAACAGGTAAGCTGCTACCTTTCATCTGATCCTCATTCATCAGTTGTTATCGCCAAACTCGCAATGTTGAATTACCGAGCGACACACGAGAGAGGACAGAGATAGCTCTGTTGTGGCAATAGAGTGCAGGTAGGCGGGGAAATATTAGTAGCTTTGGAGGGGGTGGGCAAGTACCGGCATGCGCAGTGGAAGATTTTTCTTTTTTTTTTTGAGTCTGATAGAGCAATAGATATCAATACACAGCTCTCATATTCTGAATTGTTCTCCCATGCCGAATGCTGCACTTACTACTCCGCGAAGCCCCACCACAGTTCTATCTCAGGACGTTCGCAGCACTTTCGCCCCGTGCGTTTAACTCTCCAAATGCGCTTCAGTGCCGTGCGCATCACCTGTCCCCCGCCCCAATCCTCTCCACCCTCCCCACCAACATCCGCTCGCTCGGCCGCGGCGCGTAAAAGCCAGTTACTTTCATTTCAATATGCATCGCGGGGGCGAGCGGTCCCCGCGCGTACATACAAATTATAGCGGAAGTAGGGCGGGGGTTCGGGGGTCGACGTCACGCGGAAATTACTTTGGGAGCTTTGTCGCGCGGGCGGGCGCCGCCCCCTCCCCTCCTCCAACCCCGCCCCGCCCCCGTCCCCGCCCCCGCCCCCGGCGTTCGCCTCGAGGGACAGCTGCGGTGGCCCGCGCAATGCAGAGCAACGAAAGCGTATCAGCGCGGGTATTAATTTAGTATTGAGCTGAGTGGTACTAGAAATTGTGTTCGCGGGCAGACTACCTGATGCGCGGGGGATGTGTTGCTAGAAAATATGCCTACTTGATTGGCATATTTCTACAAAATGGTGACATTTGAAAAATTGTAACAGTAGTACGAAGATTATCTGAGATACGTTCTATTTAGTCTTGATATATTGTCCTTGAGCTGAGTGAATGGTATTGATTTCAAAAAAATTGATCTAATCCAGACATTCCGGAGAAGAGATTGCGAAATAGAATATAAGGACAAAGAGAATTGCATTGAATTGAGTGGGGGTGATTATATGACTAAAAAATGGTCTTAATTGCGGGGCCATGAAAGCAGTTGACAGTTGTTTCCAATGTTGGCAATGGTGAGTGCAATTCTACTGCATGAAAGGACTTTCCGGTGGTGTACAGGGTGGCGGAAAGGTCGTATCCGGTGAGATAACATTAATGTTTGTCTCTTTATGTACTTTTTATTCATCTTTTCTGTGAATTATTTCAAGCTCTTTGTGTCGCAAAAGGTAAATGCATACACTGACATTAAAAGAACGTAATTTTATGTGCTAGATTTCTTTCGCTTTTGTGTTGCCTACACAACAGATGCAGTGTTATTTTAAAAAACAAAACCTCAACTTGCTGTTGCTGTTCTTGAACGTAATGTGGATTACGAAAGTACAATGTTTATATTGTTGGTGTTTCCAGATGTAAACCAGAAATTTAAAACGTGTGTTTCTCGGTGAAACTATACGCAATTTGAAAGTTTTTCATGGAAAAAGAACGGAGAATTAATTCTTCGCGTGGATTCATCACAGTAATTGGACTACCATTTTCGCGTAATAATACTAATTTGCGGCATAGTATATATTTGTAACTTGACAATCCAATTTTAGTTCTTAAATAATTATATTGGTAATAAATGGCAGGCGTGATTGCAAACTGAATATGAATGTATCTGTAAATACAACTTCGATGCATTATTAGTATAGCTAGAAGAACATCTGATGACCTCCGAGTTGCTAAAGCTTGAAATTTAAAATATAAATAAAATTTAAAGCAATTTTATCGAAAAAAATGTATAATATCGCAATTTTATGGGAAAAATTTTTCTTTCCTCAGGAGAACAATTGAAAAAATGCAGTCGAAAGAAGAAACCAAACAGTATTTCAAACAAGACCTCTATTGTGTTGGATTGAAGAACGAAAGTTTGAAAGAGGAACAATAAGAAAAAAAGTCTGGAAAAATACAAGGGTCAGATACAAAACAAAAGTGAAAGAAAATACGATACGCGTGAAGGAGACGGTAATAGATAGATGCCGATGAAGAGATGGAAGTGAAGGTATTGAGAAGACAGATGTAATAGAGATAGAACATAGAGGAACACGGGTAAGTGAGAGAAAAACAAAGAGAGAAAGAGTGAAAGGAGGTACACGCAATGAGAGGAATTTCGAAAGAAGGACAAAGACACAGCGCATATACCGCAGCTTCATCAGTTTATCGCTGGGAAAACGGGCAGAGTGGAAGACGAACAAAGGCCGGAGATTGGCGAGCACAGGGGGCGGCGGGTGGCGGGCGGCGGGTGGGGGGTGGGCAGTGGGTGGTGGGCGGTGGCAGTGGTAGTGGGTGGTAAGTGATGGCAGTGTAACGGGCGGTGGGGAGTTGGGCGGGGGTGGGGGGGGCGGGCGGCGGGGGCGGGCGGACGGGCGCAGGGCCGGCGGACGGGCGTAGGGCGGGCGTAGGGCGGGCGGACGGGAGTAAGGCGGGCGGACGGGCGTAGGGCGGGCGGACGGGCGTAGGGCGGGCGGACGGGCGTAGGGCGGGCGGACGGCGTAGGGCGGGCGGACGGGCGTAGGGTGGGCGGACGGGAGTAAGGCGGGCGGACGGCCGTAGGGCGGGCGGACGGGCGTGGGGCGGGCGGACGGGCGTGGGGCGGGCGGACGGACGTGGGGCGGGCGGGCGAAGAAGCTGAGGAGCTGACTTCTTGTGCCCACCGCCGCGCCGGGCCGCGCCTGGGCCCCGACTCAATTTCTAGTCTGTCAGCGCTGAAGCGCTGCCGCTGACGCGCGAATAAACGGCGGGTCACGAACCAGCGGTCGATAGCGGCATCGCCCTCTCGCGCCCATCCTCGTCGCCCTCACGCCAGCCTCCGCCCGCCCAGGAAGCTCACCCCGCTCAGCCCAGTCCACTTGGCGCAACCTCACCACCGGGCGCTCCTAAGCATCAAGCAGGGAAACGCCCAAGCCGGGTTAAGGTCTAAGATCCCGACTGGTTTCGGGTATGTATGGTAGTGTAGTGTATGTGTGTGTGTGTTGTATATACGTAAGGGGTGAGGATAAATTAGAGAAGAGGCAGAAAAGAATACGCACGTTCCTTGGTCGTTTATTAGGGTATAGCTTCGGCATTGGCGTGGTATTGATTAAAGAAATCACGGAAAACTACCGTTCAGAGTACACGGTCGCTAGATTTCTCCTCCAGATAGCGGATAAATTCCATCTTCATTCACCCAGTGTCGAAAATCCTGCTACAGTGGGGACTCGAACTCTAGGATTTCTCGATTAGAAATATTTTAGTGATATCAGATGAATTTCTGAGCAACCTCAGCAGGTATTGTTTTTAAATATATTCCGAACAATACCAGGTAAATACCGGTGAAGAGGGGAAAGATTGTGCGAGGTCCATAATCTAGTTTTTGCGGATCACGGACCTCGCCAGATCTTCCCTTTCTCAATTTTCCCCCTCCTCTCGTATACAAACGCTTACAATTGCATTCACTATACACCATACATGTCAAGAGTCCATTCGGAAGCTTTGTATTTGTTCCGGTTGAGGCGGTGCCCCGCTGTATGAAGATTCTTGGAGAAGCAAAATCTTTCAAGCCAACGTGTAGGTCTGAGCTAGTTTTCACATTCCAGGCACAAGGAGCATCGGCACCTCCTGAGAAATAGCATGCACTACACTTATGGGACTACTGACCACACATTTTAACGCATCTGCATTCACTAACCACTAAATACCCACTCACTTCTGGAAAATTTAAATGAGAAAATAACAACCAAACACAAAATTTGTTTTCTGGGTATGAAGCCGATGCCGCATTTTCATCACAAGCCCACTTGAGTGGAGCAGCTGCCGTTCAACACTGTGCACACACGGAGGTTTAGCAAGCGGCCAGCGAGCGCCCAGGCGCACGGAATCGAGGAATCGGGGGACCGGGGGGCGGGAGCGGGGGGGGGAGGCGAGCGGTGTGGGGCGGTTGGGGGGGGGGGGGGGGGGAGGGGGCGGTGCTGGGGCGGGAGAGCGGAGCTCGAGCAGGGGGAGAGGATGGGAAGGACAGCTTGCGGCCACGGGCAGCAGCGCGGATTCGAGCCGAGCGCTCATTGCCTGCCCAATCGGATCGCAGCGGATCACCGCTTAAGCGCTCGCTACAAAATTGAGTCCCATCCGAGGAGGATGGAATGCACAACGAGAATAGTGAGAGGAGGGTGCTTGGGAAATGGTGGGAACGTTGTGGTAACGGGGATGAAGAGAAAGAAGGAGAAGCGTATAAGCGAATGCGGAGCTCACGAACAAGGGATGGAGGAGAGACGTAGGTGCCCGCAGAGAGCAAAATGTTAAGCCTACAAGCGATGAAGTAGGGGTGAGAAATGGCGACAACAGGATTAGAGCTCTTGGCGAATAAAGTCAAAGTACGGTGAGAAACTATTGATGGCTTGCGTGCTCAAATATGCTTCTTCATGGAGAAAGATAAGGGTTGGGTCAAGAAACATTTCCATTGAAATCTATGGAAGGCAGGGTGAAATGATTGGGGGATGGTTTTGGTCTGTCAGTGATTGATCGAGTGAATTGTAAAAGGTTTGTAGTTGATGTGGGCCGAGCTACAGAAAGGACGTTGAAATATAAGGGGGATAAGGTAGGGAGATTGTTCACTATAGGGAAAGATCCAACGGTGGAAGCCGGATTCAAAGAGGGAGCAGGGATCGGTTGCAGATAATTAATACAGTAGAAGGCAGTGATGGTGAAGCACCAAGCACATGTTAATGTGAGTGTTCGTGCAGGTTATGGTGGTAGGCAGGCATCGAGGTTCTTGTGCTGTAAGCACAGACGCCACGTATCATGATGGTGGAGAAATCGATGGGGATGGCAGTAGTTTGGCAGCCATTGCAGGGGACTGAGTAGCAGAAGGCCGCGATGGTAAGTATCGTCGCCACTGATGTGAGCGAAAGTGCAGTGGTGATGTTGGGAATGGGAGCATATACGGCGGTGGTGTGGTGACGGTGGTGCTTGGGCGGGGAGTAGGACCCGCAAGGGAAATAGGCTCCCACTTTCATTCGCACCGAATGAAGCTAACATCCACGGCTCACTGGCCGGATCGAACAAAACGCTCCTCCAGCCGGTCCATGGCGCGGAGAAATCCCGCTGCAAAGCAGCCCCTCCACTACACTCCAGTGAAAGCAACGGAGACCGATAAAGCGAAAACGACACCGCTCGCAGAAACCCCACACAGGTGCAACCGAAAGCATCGCGCCGCCAGCTTCGGATGCATTTCACTAATTATCTCCTTCAGCAAACATCATATTCTAAAGAGGATTCATTCATGCGTCTGGCGTGCGGCGAGGTATCAAACAGTATTATGAGCACCAAGCCTGCGGCGTCTTTTGATTCCGGTAGAGCGCGGTCCGTGCAACACCGAAACGCATTGAAATGCAGGCGCGACGCGGTGCATCAGCGGAGCGAGGCGGGTGTGGGGGGTGGGGATGGAGTCGTAATGAACCGCTGGTTTAGGACGACGCCTGTTCCCCATTTCACGACCCGTCAAATCACCTCTCGCGAAGAGCGAGCGCGAGCCGCGAATGACGCGTCCTGCAGAGCCACCTGCGCAATGAAACTGCGAAGCGGGATCAGGTGAATATGGTCGTCTGCGTGCTAGTCCTGCTGGGCAAGAGGCGCAATAAACCAAGTAGATCGTAGAACTGTGGCATAGCAACAGAATACAATTCCAAGTAACTGTCCAATATTTGTGAAGAACGAATCTCCCTCAAATTTACTAGAAGTTATTCCGAGTAAAATTTAATGTTATTTCCACTTTAGTACTGTTGTATGAGAAGGAATAAGTAAACAAGATGTTTTTGGTAAAAGTTTCAAATATTCATGTTATTTGCTCAGATGATAGCTCTGTATTGAATCAGCAAAAGGTACATTATATCAACCCCAACTGAGTTTATTTCATCTACAGTAGATTATCGTTTTAAAAATCGTTATTTATTGGTTTCGTAATAAACACCAACCAGAAATCACATCGCACTAATGGAATGTTTAGTTCTACACAGAGAACTTCTACAAGATTATGATCATTCACAATCACATTTACACTACAAACTTCCCCGTATTTTGTACTTTTGTTGAGTTTTTCATCGTATTGAATGACGCAGATGCTGGAATAAAGTTAGAATGAATATACACAAATTATATATAACGTTTTATAATTTATATATAAATAAATAGATTATTTATTTACGTATTTATTCATATATTTATTTATTTATTTATTTATCTATCTATCTACCTATCTATCTATCTATTTATTTATTTATTTATTTGTGCATTTATTGGAGTTTAGAGGCCATCCAACTGCAGAGATGATTGTGATCCATGAGTGCTCTATTTCTAATGTGCAGGTGATTGATCATTAGGGGAATAGTGAATTCTCAACGAAATGAGACGCAATGGAAACGGGAAGCCGCTGAGAAAAGCAGTCAAGATCTTTCTTCGTCCATCGTAAATCTCGCAGGGAGTAGTCAAGAATTGAACGAAGGCGTCAGTGGTGAAATACGGATGTCCAACCATTGTGCCATGAAGTCTCTTCAAAATGTTGAATTATAAACAAGTTTTCATGAAAAATTAAGTAATGGGTACGGATCTTTGAAATATTCTTGCCTTTAAACGCAAAAATTTGCGTACATTGCATGATATATACAGCTACTCAAATTCTCGTAGACTCTTACTCTAAAAGTACAGATCGGTTGTATATTTCAAACGCTTCAGGCACTTAAAGCATCTCTGAAAATACTGCTTCCAACATGGAAATATTACGTTCTCCGAGCTCTCGCATTCGCCTGAATTAGAATGAAGTTTGGCGGCGAGGCGAGCGCGAAGATGAAGAGGAGGAGGGGCGGCGGAGGCGGGCGCGGAAGCGGTGCGCGGGACACAGCGCGTATGCAGCGAGCGCACTCCGCGCGATTGAGGGCCACGAGCCGCAACGAGGGATGGAGAGTGGTGCAGGGTCGCGAAGCGGAGGTTGGCACGGAAGCGGTGCCCGGGTCGGGGTTGGGAACGGGGGAAGGGGAAAGGAACGAGAGCGAGGACGGGGCGGGGCGGGTGGAACGGGAGGACGGGTGGTGGGGATCGGTAGGGCAAGGACGAGATTAAACACGGACAAGAACGATGACATAAGAGGACCGGACGGACAGGACGGGGACAGGAACAGGGACGGGCAGACGGACGGGGCGGGACGGGTTTTGATTGATTGATTGATTTTTTCGCGTTTCCGGGCGCGTCAACTGCTTTGGTCATTAGTCCCGTTAGTGTAGTGCATGCATTTTCTCGGAAGATGGCGGTGATTTTCCCCTCGCTGGATGGCGAGATTCAGCGCCGACCTACCGTCTGCTAGTGGGGTTTCCCCCTAACCAGCACTCTCCCACCAACGGGGCACCTCCCCAGCCGGGACAAGCTCCCGACCGGTCTTCCGGAATATGTGATAGTGTGGTGCATATTAGTGTAAGCGTGTGTGTAAGGGGAGAGGATAGGACAACAAAGAGGAAGGAAAGATCGCGCGCGGTCCGTGGCCCCTTTGTTAGGGTGCTCCGGCATTCGCCTGGTGTTGATCGGAGAAACCACGGAAAACTACCGATCAGAGCAGCCGGCCGCTAGAATTCTCCTCCAGACAGCGACTGAATCCGACCTAGCTGAAAAGCTCGTGTCGAAAATCCTACCTCCGTGGGAGTGTAACCTAGGACCTCCCGGTCAGAGGCGCTGCAGTGGCATCAGTTGATCGCTCTCAGTGGGCGGGAAGGGGATGAGGAGAGGTCGAGACGGGCACTGCGGGACAGGGTTGGGGCCATTCCGGAGTCGAGGGCGAGGATGGGTATGGATGGTGCCGGTGAGCGGGGATAACGCAAGTGAGCGCAGGTTGAAGGTAGAAGTCTGCATCTGTGGAAAAGCCACACGCGACGTGACATGCATACGACTGGCGTCCAGGCCACGCCCACTCCACCGCCCATCCTCAGCCTCACTGCCCTCTCCGCTGTCCCCCTCCCCACCCCTCTGTTATTCCAACTGCGCGTGTTCTTGGGCTCGCAATTCTCTTTAGGGGTTGCCACTTCCATCCCTTCTTATTTTTAATCCTTCCTTTCCTTTCGGGCGCTTTTTTAAAGTTCGAAACGATAATTTCCATTTTCAAATCGGTGCATCACATCACGATTTCTCAACTCTCACTTACAGCATCCACTACAATCTAACAACCTTTTCGTTCTCAGACACACATATAACTCAGACCTAGAATTTACCCATCTTGCTCCAACTTACGACGTTTTTTTTCGTCCGGGTTCATTTTTCGCGGCTTACTTTTCTTATCTATTTCGTGTTTTTTTTCGCGTATTTTTATACTTCCTTCTTGCTCATCCAACCTATTCAAACTGATCTCAGTATATTTTAATCATCATCACGCTTTCAATCTCTCTCTACAATTAACCCCCTCCTCACGTGCTTTTGGTCGACTGAAGTGGCTCAGGGTATAAACTGATGTCATCAGAGTGTCTCTGACTGAGAGATCCCAGGTTTCCAGTTCCGACGGGGTCTTAGGAATTTCGTTCGACACTAGTTGTGTGGCGAGGTCGAATTCATCAGCTTTCTGGAAGTGAATTCCTGCTGTCGGGTGCTCGAGTTGATACACTTCCATAATTCCTCCGATCAATAACAGGAAAATGTCAGACCAGTACCCTAACAAACAGCCCAAGAACAGAGCGCGATCTTTCTGTTCTCTTTCTTGCCATATCGTCACCCCTTGCAAACATACACGCAATTACACTCACAACCCTATCACCCATGAAAGGATACCATTCGGGCTTGTCCCGGCAGAGGCGTAGCCCCGCTGGAAGGAGATACCTGAAAAAGGGAAACACCACAAGCCGCCGTGAAGGTCGGCGCGGGATCTCAGTATCCAGCAAAAGAGGGAGATCGCCACCTCTCGGGATAACACATGCACTACACGTACGGGACTAATGACCCTAGCAGTTCGCGCGCCTGGAATTACGAAATAATCAATCAATCAAACAACCCTTGTGATCTTACTTTTTGTCACTTGACCATTTTGCTCATCACCATCCCACCTATTATTATTAACCCGTACCACAACTCGTTTTTACTCTGACGTCGAGTTTGTTCAACTCAAACGCCAGTTCTACCCCGACCTGCCGCCGCCACCATTTTTTCCGCTCCCGTCCGCAGTGCCGCCGCCGCTGCCAGCGCCCCCCGCGACAAATGGGCGAAATGTGCCCTCGGCGCGCAAGATCAAGAGGCTCTAACGTTCTCGACGAAAGGACGTGTGGGTTTTGAGTTATTCCATCGCACTGCTTTTCCTCTTACCTTTCAGCGCTCTTATTTCATATTCTGTACTCACAAGATGCCAACCGTGAGCGGGACGTTTCCTGTGTATTTAAAAGGGCCATTGCTCACACAAGTCTGAAAGTCTGTTCCTTACGGATGTAGTATATATTCATCACCACATGCTCTAATCCAACCCATTTTTAGTGGGCCGTGTTACAAAGTCTTGGTTCAAAAAACGCAATTAAGATCTCGATGATACTCCTGTTGCTCAGTATTATTGTCAAATCCATCCTCTCGTCCAATTGAATTGTCATTGGTAAAGTGACTAAAGACTTTGATTCTTCCCATCCCGAAGTTATTCAATTAAAATTCATGCCAAAAGATTACATAAATATCACCTTACGTAAACGCAAGCAAAATTTCAAGATTTATTGTTTCTTAATACACAAATTACATTTGTTTCATTAAATTAGGTATCAAAGACTCTAGATTTTATGACCATCAAGAAATCTGTAAATTCAAAAATAATTCTTCTGCAAGATGATATTAACTACCAACAATTTAAATATTGGGTGAGAAAAAAAATTACGAAATTGCTTTGAGACAATGAGTCATCAGAGACACGGACTGCAAACTATACTGTTACTACGTATTAGAAAAATAGCTAATGAAGAGCGAGGGAGAGAGAGAGCGACATACAGAGCGATAGGCAGAGACAGAGAGACAGAGAAAAAAGAAATATAAAGGTTGAGTGAGAAGCGTAACGTAAAATAAATATTGCATTAGTGAATCAAAATATTTAACAATTTGTAGTTGTTTCCACTGGCGAGTTCCACCTTTTACATATAGACGAAAAAGCTATTTATAAATACACAATATTTCAATCGCAGTATTCAATTGAGGACGATCTCCTGTGGCGTCATTTATTTTCAGGTGGGGAGGAGGAGAAAGACTGGATGGAAAACGCACGACATGTGTGCCAAGAAATAAATCGTTTGGTAAAAGACTGGTAGATTAGCACGGTAGACATTAGACATTAGACTGGTAGCTTCTGACGGCAGGATTTTTCCCCCTTAAGGACTTGCTTTTCCTAGCCGTAGCTTATGGTCTTTTTCCGCTTTGATGTGGTGGAGAGACCATTTATGGTAAATACCATAAGTCGAAAGGTTAGAACGCAGTAGGATGTAAGTATTGTAATGCCTTAAAGACCTTCGGTCTAGCCACACTGTCTCAAGTTATTTATGTGTGTAATAATTACCTATGTATTAAATTTAAAAAATCCAGAAAAATTCGTTCGCAATATTTTAAAAACATTCGTTCACATTTTGCTATTAAACGTAACGCTTTAAATATACTATTTCATAAAAAAACCCATCAAGGATTATTCGATTCAGTAATAATTTATATATATCGACATATCCACATATATTTCAACTTTCAGTGTAATTGCTCTTTGATTGACATATGTTCGCTTCTGTGGTTTATAATTTTTCCAATTTTTGTCCAATAATATTTCTGAACAAATGAATTCTCCGTAATATTTCCCTTCAAAACTGTATTGTTTGTAATCGACGGCTCACTACTGTAACATATATTTTTACTAAAAATAAAATTGTAACATGTGTTATGGATCAAAGCTATATTGCAGATACATTTTGAAAATAAAAGAAACAATGCTCTAAAAGTCCATTATGAATTACGAATGACACAAAATACTACAGCAATAAAATAGAAATGTTTTCATTTCCGGGTTGATTTAAAGAAAGAATGTTACTGCCACTAACTCCATCGCAAAAAATAGGTGCTTCTAAATTTTTGCTCTGTTTTATGTGTAGATTTTTTTTTTATTTTTCAAACTTAGTCTTATATCATTATCTTGTTTTCGAAACGCTATCCTTACTTTCTGTTTACAGTTCTTGTTGAATCTAATTCACACTAGAAGAAAATGAAGATGTACAAGTAGAAGAAGATCGACGTCAACAACAAAAACAACAATAAACAATGAAGTAAGAAGAGTAAGTCAGAAGCCAATTACAACAATTTTACATTGTAAAACTAGTTGTGCTCCAACAGCACATAATTTCGCGCATTATTTCTAAATTTTTTCATTGTCAACAATAGTACTAAATAGTACTAATACTATTGTTGACAATGACAACGCCTTCAATCATTACAATTTTCGCTTACTAATAACACTTAAATTGTATACCGGATGTTCTCTTTAAAACTGTTTTTTGGAATATATTTTTCCCCACACCTCGGCAATAGGGGTGGGGGGTTACGTTAGGTATCATTGGAAGGACAGCACTGAAAGGACGAACACATTTCATTGCCAAATTTTCTTGATATCATACGCACTTTTCGAGATATTCCCAAAATTAATTTTAAATGGAACGCCTCTGTAATAATACGTATACTCGAACGAGATTCTTTCAATACCGTTTCATTTCTAGTCCAAGATAAGTAACGGGAATGCATTATAATGCATTGTAATGGTTCCCTTCGTATCCAATGTTGCATGTGCGTCCTACGTTCCATCCGACTCAACTATTCTCTCTGTGGAGATTTCACTACCGCTGAATGCGAATTCGAAAAAACGAAGTAATTAAAAAAAGATAGTACTTTGAGTAACAGTACATTTAAAAATGGATACCATTCACTACACCAACGCCACAATCGCATTACATTTGAAATTTGCCTCCGCGTCAGTAAAATCCCATCTCAAGGGGATCAATGGCCTCGCAGAGAGCTATCAAAAAGGATCACATTAGAGACCTATCCGCTTATGCTGGTCGATTGATGTTTGCGTGTTTCCGGGCGCGTCAAATGCTTCGGTCATTAGTCCCGTTAGTGTAGTGCATGTTTTTCTCGGGAGATGGCGGTGATTTTCCCCTCGTTGGATGGCGAGATCCAGCACTCACCTACCGTCGGCTAGTGGGGTTTCCCCCAAACGAGGACTCTCCCACCAGCGGGGCACCGTCCAAGCCGGGACAAGCTCTAAGCTCCCGACCGATCTCCCGGAATATGTGGTAGTTTAGTGCATGTTAGTGTAAGTGTGTGTGAAAGGGAAGAGGTAGGACAGATCACGCGCGGTTCGTGGCCCGTTTGGTAGGTTACTGCTCCGGCATTCGCCTGGTGCTGATCGGAGAAACCACGGAAAACTACCGATCAGAGCAGCCGGCCGCTAGAATTCTCCTCCCGACAGCGGCTGAATCCGACCTAGCTGAAAAGCTAGTATCGAAAATCCTGCCGCCGTCTGGACTCGAACCTAGAACCTCCAGGTCAGAGACCCTGCAGTGGCATCAGTTAATGCAGTGGGCTACCGCTCCCGGTGCTTATGCTGGAAATGACGATTAAGCCTCTTTGAGACAAATGTGCGCGTCAGGCTACCACACTGCTGTCCCGCTTTCAGGCTTCCCGCTTCCCAACACACGCCCACGCGAGCGCCGTGCGCCGCGCGTGGAGGCCATGCTTTTTAATTAGGATAAGTCTTTGTTTGCGTCGCGCGCTCCGGCAGCGTGTGGTGCGGGTGGGTGGCGGGTGGCTTTAGGAGTTGTTTTCGCGTACCAAAATAACGGAAGCGGGAAAGTGATGAAGGCACGGATGGAAATGGCGAAGTAAATTGGTAAAATTATATACATATATACATACATACTTTTATACTATATAATAATAAAAAATAAAATAATAATAAACGAGTACAGTACAAGCCGAACATGAATAATATTAAGTATTATAACAAATATTTCATCTCTGTCATGATATCCAATAATTACATGTCGGTGATGCTAAAATTTAATACAAGCTACATAAGCTTGTATATAAGCTACATAAGCAACATTTTTTTAATTCCGGGAAGGTTATCCCAATTAGTATTTTTTAGGATGAGATGATTTTCCTCCGCTGGATAGCGAGATCCAACGCGGACCTACCGTCGACTAGCGGAGTTTCCCCATAATCAGGACTCTCCCACCTGCGCGGCACCGCCCCAGTCGGGACAAGCTCTAAGCTCCCGACCGGTCTCCCGGAATATGTGGTAGTGTAGTGCATGCTAGTGTAAGAGTGTATAAGGGTGTGAAGATAGGGTAAGGAAGAGAACGGAAAAATCGAAAGCGGTCCTTGGCCAGTTTGGTAGGGTACTTCTCCGGCATTCGCCTAGTGTTAATCGAAGAAACCACGGAAAACTACCGATCAGAGCAGCCGACTGCTAGAATTCTCCTCCAGGCAGCGACTGAATTCGATCTAGCTGAAAAGCTAGTGTTGAAAATTCTGCCGTCCGGACTCGAACCTAGGACCTTCCGGTCAGAGGTGCGGCAGTGACATCAGTTGATGCACTGAGCTGCCACACCCGGTATATGTCCCTCTTATTATTGATGGTCAATTTTAGTTCTTTTCTATCAAATTCTTTCTTTTATCTCGTAGCGACGCTTCGGAGCAAGGTTAGCACCATCATCGGGATGCAAATGTAATATTTCAGGTATATGTATTGGATTTTCATCAAGGGCGTGTAGTAATTCACAATCATTTATCATGTGGTTAAAAACCGGTATTCACATTATTGATGGGTTACATAACGTGTAGGTTCAAAGTCAAATGTGACATGTGTCAGTAATATTACTACCTTTCATAGTGAACTTCGATGTTGTATACTCCAACAATAATCTGTGTATCTGTTAATTTGTTTGAAACACACAAGTTCATTATGGATCACACGTCCATGAATAAAATCCAATATTTATGACAATACATTAAATATTATGTTGACAACTTGCCTGATGATAATCCTTACCTTGCTACGATACTATGCTAACAAATAAATAATTTTCCTACATAAATCTTACTTTCAATAATAGAAAAGGAGAGGTAAATTAAAAAAAAAAAAAAAATTAGGAGACTCTCATTGTTAACAATGTGTTAAGCAAATGCGGTGATCGACGATGGCATAAATTTAAAATGGAGACATTTTTCTGTTGACGTCATTAGGCTAAAAATAAAATGTATTTTAGTGGTTAATAGGACCTAATAAGTGCGTTGGCTCGGAAGGATCGAGTCGGGAGAGGATAATGTTGAATTCTGAGCCAGCTATATCGTTACATTGCCGCTCTCCGCCTCTGGCAACACCTTTAATTAGATAGTCCAGAAGCGTGTATTTATACGGGGCCGGGCGCATGGCTAATTCAAGAAGATTAACGCTTCGATTTTGCGGTTCGGTTCCTGAACGATATTGTTTAATAAATATAAAGAGCACCGGGGCTTATGTGGTGCGCCCTTTGTGTTGGTCGCTTTCCTGGGAGGCTCCTGCGGCGCTATCTGGCGTAATCCAGATTTGCGACGAGTAAAATATCCAAAAATTAATTATATCGGTACACATAAGTTGAAATAATCGGCTAATTCCACCACGAAATTAATACCCCAATATTGGCAACGAGTGTAAGCCAACTATACACAGACACGTACGGCGTGCTTGTTGCCCGCTTCATATATTGGACCATTTTTCATCAGTGCTGCGGTTGGTTTTTGTTCGATATGTCCATTGGATTAGTAGCTAGTTGAGAACAAAGTTTGGCAATAATTCAATTAAATGGATTATAAGTCAGGGAGCTTTATTGGATGTTGTGCCAATTCATCATTACTTCATTTTCGCAATGAAATAACACTGGACAACGCCATTTGATTCCCGTCCCATGGTGGATTCGTTCATCCGTAGAGATTCGATTCGAGAGGAGTTCTTTCAAAATATAGCGGAGCGACGATCCCAAAATCCAGCGTGTTCATGAACATTTTGTAAATTTGATTATTTTTCCACAGAGAGACCATAAAATCGGGCAAGCTCCAAAGCTCCGTACGAACTTTATCGCAAACTCTCAAAGCGAAGCTTCATCGCGTCTCGTGATAGACAGCGTTTCATGTCTCTACCATTACAGAAGCCTAAAGGCATCTTCATAACGGCCACCACGCCATAAGAAGCGCTGCTGAGAATAACATTTTAATAATATGCACCCGGGCACTAAAATGCGTAACGACCTTAAAAAAACCTAAAAGCTACCTCTAATGAACTTGCCTTCAACCCTTGGAAGGAAATTAAAGCGAAAGCCCTTTGTCACGGTGGCATATAGGCTCTACTTCCAGATGGACTCGGGGCTCGTTAAAATGAGAAATAGTCCATTAACTGATATCGCGTATGCCAGCAAAATGTGGCGATAAATGATGCATAAAGGTAAAATGTTTGCAGGGCCATAAAAATTGATTACTTCCCTCCGGATAGCGAACTGTCGGATAATTATAGCGAAACTCCTTGCCAATGTAAGGAATCTGTGTGTCACATTGTCGCAATAGTGTGACACCGAAGTGAAAATACAGTAACATAAGATGGGTAAGAAGGAACCCTCCCGAGTAATAGCCGGTCCTTTCATGAGACTAGATCCTTTCAACGAGACACTTTAACAGAATAGGCAATAGGTTGACGTGAACGATGACGCTATCCCATTAGCATGTAGATACGCAGCACGCAAGTTATGGGACATGAGGACACATGAAATGCATATCGAGCTGAACGATAAATGGCCTTTATCGAAGAACATTCTGGAGTAAAGTAGCTTTGTCATCACGTGCAGAACCTAAGAAATAATGCAGTAGGTAAATCATCCTTGCTAGATTTCAAATCAACTATAAATAATAGTTAAAGAGAATTAATTTCAGTTTCTTAATACGTAGTTAACTTGTTTTAAAAATAACACATATTTAAAAAAAGAACAAAATGTTGACATTTGTATAAATTTGTAATTTTTTATATTTTGTGAAGGCTGAATTTCTACAATTGGAAAGAGTATACTTGTAGAATCCAGACACTATATTGACTAAACCAGCCGTCATTTAATTGGAAAGAGAACGATGATTCGGGAGATAATTTTTATGCCCTAAATATCGTGAAATATTCTTTAAAATGTGCATTTATGACCTAAAACTTCTGAAATATGCTCATTGATACGCAATTAAAATTAAAATTAATTCATTTCCTATATAAACTTTTCCTGGATAAATTCAGGAGAAGCATGCTTGGAGAGAAAAGATATTTTTTGCAAACATAATCTACCTTGTTTCGCGAGAAAAATAATTGTATTGAATATTCACCTTAGTGAAGTACATTTTATGTCTTGTTGAGTTTCTTCTGTCTAGTATAAAAAATTCTACTATATCAAGAAATATACTACATTTAGGTCTATACGAAAGAAAAAATGCAAACTGCGTCAAGATCTTTCTAATCAATGAACGCTCACAAAAATTGATTTAGAAAATATTAAATGTTTTAGAGTACTAGTGTAAGTCTCCTATTGAAGAAATATGCTAAATATTCGCACAAGAACATACACCAACAGGAAAAATCGGCCAAATTTTCACAAATATTAATTTATTATTTATATTTAATTATTTATAGTAACTTATTAATATATTAATCTACATAGCATCCGATTCTAAACAAATGTCAAGAAACTTTATTGGCTATGCTCTGAAGCATCGGACAAAAATAAGCAAAATCATAGAAATTCACTTCCTGAAGATGATCAATCTTATTTGGTCCAATAATCGTACCACGTAAAATCATAAAGTGATGCCCCTAGGTATTCAGGAGTCACTCGCAGAAGCCGAAAACTCCGTCGCCACTTTTATAATGCATGGCAGTAATTTGCCATTGTAGTAGCGGATCCGTTCGCTTGCTACGCAGCCGTGAAGTTTGAAGAAGCCTGTTTGCCCATTAGCAATAAATAACTCTTTACACAAAAGAAAACGTCCCCATTGTATTCCGAGAGAGACGAGGGCGACTCCTTTTCTGAACAGACGAACGACTGACGCGCCAAGAGTGTGGCCCCGTGGCCGACAGCGGAACTGAGTCGCATCTCGCTGCCCGGCGACGCCGATCCCCCCCCCCTCTCTCTCTCTCTCTTACGCCCGGTCTCGCTCCGCGTCACTCCGTTTCTTCCCATCCAGACTATTCCCTTCTAGCCTTATCTCGTCATACGTTTGGTTTTTTTTTCTTCGTGTTTCCGGGCGCGTCAACTGCTTTGGTCATTAGTCCCGTTAGTGTGGTGCATGTTTTTCTCGGGAGATGGCGGTGATCTTCCCCCGCTGAATGGCGAGATCCGGCGCCGACCTACCGTCGGCTAGTGGGGTTTCCCCCTAACCAGGACTCTCCCACCAGCGGGGCACCGCCCCAGCCGGGACAAGCTCTAAGCTCCCGACCGGTCTCCCGGAATATGTAGTAGTATAGTGCATGTGAGTGTAAGTATGTGTGGAAGGGGAAGAGGATAGGATAAGGAAGAGAAAGGAAAGATCGCGCGCGGTCCGTGGACCGTTTCGTAGGATACTGCTCCGGCATTCGCCTGGTGTTGATCGGAGAAACCACGGAAAACGACCGATCAGAGCAGCTGGCCGCTAGAATTCTCCTCCAGGCAGCGACTGAATTCGACCTAGCGGAAAAGCTAATGTCGAAAATCCTGCCGCCGTCAGGACTCGAACCTAGGACCTCCCGGTCAGAGGCGCATCAGCTGATGCACTGAGCTACCGCTCCTCGTCATACGTCTTTCTGGTTCCCTTACCCGCCCCGCTGGCTATTCACCCCGCCTCCATTCAACCCCTCCTCTTCTTCCCTTTTCCCCCTCTCAGCTTTTTTGCATTGGTCTCTCTCGGCCCTGCGCACTCACTTCTATCCTTATGCCTTCAACTCCCTGTCGTGCTCTACGCGGGTTGTCCTAACCTTCCCTTCCCCTCCCTACCCTTCCCCCCCCCCGCCCTTTCCTCTTCTGCTCCGCCCCCTTCTGGTCCCTTCCCCTATTCTCCTTCATATTTCTCATCCCCTACCCTTCTCTCTTCCCGCACCTCCCGCTTCACACCGCTCAACTCTGCTGTCGCCCCCCGCTCCGCCACCTTCCTCTAGTCCCCTCCCCTATCCCTTATCCCCCTTATTTCTCATCCCCTTCTCCTCCCCCCGCCTTCCCTCAGCCCCTCGCCAACGAGCTCCGTCTCACCCGCGGCCGGCGGCTTGGGGCGTTCGAATAGCTGGGAGCTCGCTTTCCTATTTGTTCAGCTCAGTCAACGCCGAGGAATCGGGCAACGAGCTCTGCCCTGCGATGAATAAAATTCTTCACCTTTTCTTGGAAGCGAAGGTAGGCATGGCGGGAATTGTGTACACTCCATTACAACCGAATGGGCTCTGCGTGGGCTGGGAGCGGTGGTCGCCGGCGAAGCAAAGCAAACAGACAGCTGAGCGCCGCAATTAACAATTCCGTCCATACGCACGAAATTATACGCCGCGCTGGCTGCATCCACTGTGGCTGTTTTATAAACATTCATTTTTGACGTGACTTCTCCAAACGGTGGATAACGGAATGCTGACTGTGAGAAGTAAACGCTGGAATCGGGTATGGGACACTTTTGGGAATCATCGCAAATAAATAAGGCGATTTTTTTTATTGCGTTTGTAGACATGAGAGTCGTATTTGAAGCAATCAAAATCGATGGAAGTGGAATACCAAACAGTATTTGCATGTGGTTGCGTAGTTAATGCGTGGTTAATGCTTCCACAGAAGATCAGAAAGCTAATAACAAAGCCATTGACCTTGGTCAATGATTCACATTTTTCACCAATACTCTCTAGTAAAGGGACAACAATATAACTGTTATAATTTTGTTTTCTAGAAAGAAGTTTATTCCCAGGTTCATTATTTATTAATTTTGTTTGTAAAAGTGTATTTACATTCCCTTTCGGACGTAAAGCAGATCGAGAGTACTTCTCGGATGTTACAAATACCGTTCCCACGAAACCCGCAGAGTGAGAACCAACTCCGACGTACCAACATTAACACGTCAAAGACACAATTCTGGTTCCGAATTTGCTAGCATGTGCTCCGATAATGAAATGCTGCAATTGACGACTGCGCTGGGGGCTCTTCGCGCAGTCTATTCCGTCTTACTGCGTCGCCCGAAGGCCGAAGCGATGGGTCGTTGGCCGCCCCCGCAAATCGCAGCGGTCTGATCCGCCTTTAACGCGCGGGAGGTTCTGGCACAGAGAGAGAGCAGGCTCCTCTCTGCTCCACTCCATCCCACGCCGACTTCATCGCCCCGCCCCTGCCCGCCGCATCGCTGTATCCCGTTCCGTCCATCTTCACCCCAGTCAGACCCGCCCCGCCCTTCCCCGCCTCGCTCGGCTCCGCCTCGCTCCACCCCGCTCCGCCACGCTCCGCCACGCTCAGCTCCGCAGCGCTCCGCCCGCCCCGCTCCGCACCGCTGTATCCCGACCCGTCCCACTCCACCCCGCTCCGCCTAACTCCCCGCCGTCACCCGGCTCCACCGTTCCACCCCGCTTCGTCTTCCGAGCCCTTGGCACTCTCTCCGATCTATCGTAACCAACCCTTCGCTATCGCGTCCCGTCAAATCCACTTCTCCGCCACGCCCTTCTCATCTTCTGCCTGCTCCTGCGGCGCGGGCGGCCGCGGGCCCTTCGTCCATTACGGCGACTACGCTTGCCGCCCGCTGCAGGCCCCTGCGGAACGCCTCCTTCGCAGACGCCCGCCCGCCCCGCGGCGCGAATGCACTGCTGCAGCGCCTGCAGCGCTCCTGCCGTTTATTGGACCACGCGGGAGAGCTCTCTGACGCTACGAAGACGTTCACTAAGTTGGACGAACCAGTTTCCACTCTGAGTACACTGATGTGCGAAATTAGTCAGGAATGATTTTAGAAATTTGTACGATAAAAAGATTTTAAAACAGTTTATTCATTAGTACACAATCCAATATGATAATGTGGTCGCTAATAATCACAAAGACTGATGTGAATGAAAATTAAAAAAAGAAGTTCATTATACAATATTTTATTTTAATCAAAGAATATATTTATTGTATTAATGTATTACATGTACTACGATTCAAAATACTTTTTGGAATTTTGAGGAGAAAATACAAAAGAACAAAATAAAAAAAAACTCCAATTAAAACAAAATGAGATAAATTATTTCCTCGCACCAAACGATTTGGTTAAGCTTTGCTTTGCTGCTCCCGCACGCTTCGGTCGCCCGCATAGCGTCGTGCAGCTTCCCTCGTCACCCTCGGCGCCCCTCCTCGCCCCGCCCCCGAGCGGATCCCTCCCCAGCTGCAGCGCCCGCGTCACGTGGCGTTCTTTGAAGAGTGCCGCAGCCGCCCCCCCCGCCGCCCCGCCGCCCCGCCGCCCGCCGCCCCGCCGCCCCGCCGCCCCGCCGCCCCGCCGCTCGCCGCCCCGCCCCGCCCCGCCGCCCCGCCGCCCCGCCGCCCCCGCCGCCCCCGCCACCCCGCCGCCCCCGCCGCCCCGCCGCCCCGCCGCCCCCGCCGCCCCCGCCGCCCGCCGCCCCGCCGCCCCCGCCCTCGCCGCCCCGCCGCCCCGCCGTCCCGCCGCCCCGCCGCCCCCGCCGCCCCGCCGCCCCGTCGCCCCCGTCGCCCCCGCAGTCGCAATGGCTCCGTCGCCGCCACCGCCCCGCCGCCTTCTGCCACCGCTACCGCCATCCCCACCGCCGCCACCGCCACCACCACCCCTTTGCAGCCGCGTTGCTCCTGCAGGTTGCTCCTGAAGCCCCTTCCCCCAACCCGGGCCACGCATCCCCGACTGCCAGCTGATACGTTGGGATTGGATTCATTCATCGGGGTTTTCGGGAGCGTCAACAGTTGTAGTCATTAGTATGACTCTCGGTAGATAGTCACCGTTACAGCTTTCACACTCAACGACCGCATGACGCCGCAGAAGCCCGCAAAGGTACATAAGTATATTTTGCCTTTACTCTGTCTTTCAGTGAAATTTTATTCACATATTTCTACTTGAATTCATTCATATTCTTATCTTTCAATATCTGTTCTAAGGCTCTATTGGTTTTCTACTCATCCATTGCACTACTGAACTTCTCTCCTAGTGTCTTTTCCTGATCATCTGATTTTCTCTGCATAATTCTTCCTCTTAAGATGCCGAAAAGCTATAAGAATGCATCTAGTGCTAATATTAATCCTGACGCTAAAATTACGGCGCAAGTGAATGAAGCTTTGGATGTGGCAGAAACTCGGGCCCAATCGCTTGCCGTTGTACTCGTATCTCGGGAGGCAGCGCAAGTTATCTCCCGCTGGAACGAGACTTCTGGCCTCCGACCTTCCACGTCGGCTGGCGGAGGTTTCACGTCAGGTATCCCCGGCGGGGCACCACCTCACGAGACACAAACCTAGGACCGCGCGGTCAGTCACTACAGTGGCGACGATTTTTCTTTTATTTGTTGCATCTACACCTTGACGCAACGCGTCTCCAAGCCCCTTAAGGGGCGTTGAGCGCTTTACACTGGGGAGTGCAATTAATGTGCCATTAATGTGCTTTATTTCTGGAGTAATCCTCCGTTACTGTGTGATTATTACACTGAATAATTACTACATTCAAGTCTCGTCACGTCTCAGTCAGTCAGTGCCTTTTATCCCTTCGGCCAGGGGCTCGACGCCGTTGGATCTCGGGGTTCCTGGCCGGTCACTCAAACACGAACCCGCGAGTCTCGAATTCACTTAACCTTCGTGACTTCACGGAGCGTAGTAAACGAATTCGGCTAGCGCCGCCGGCTGTTGCCCGGAGATATCTCAGCTGGGAATTTCAGATTGGATTTTTAAAAGGAAATTCTTTCACTTCAACTTACAATAATTATTAATAATACTCAATGAAAAATATTAACTTCCATCTCATTTTATAAGCAACATTTCACGTTTCCTGTAACTGCCCATTGATATTTTTACTCATGTGAGATACAACAATCACAGAACATTTATTTTCTCAGCGAGGATTTATTTTTTTCGCACTCATTAAAAATGGCACTTATTGAATTCTATCAATTAACTTGACAAATACATCTAACTCGAAAATAACTGTTCACGTCATCACACAATCAATACTTTTCCCGCCGAAGTCATTTATCCTCCACATCCAAATGCTGTGTGTCTAGAACATCACCCTTTAAATATTGACACTAACACACTTGCAGGGTCGTGGGATCTGAGCTAAACCGGTCGTAGAAAACCCTCGCGACGCAGTAAACAAGTAAACACAGAAAAGGCAAGAGACAAACATTTACGTCCAGAGCGGAATTCAACTCGCTACCCTTCCCACGACGCGCTACGGCATTGTGCGTTATAACAACAAGTTCATCAGTAAGTTATGTTAAGTTAGTAAACAGTAAAAAAAGTTATAAGTCGTAGTCAATTGTTAAGTATAAGTACAAAAACAAGTCAATAAAAAAAATTAACTTAAAAGAAATGAAAAAATTAAATAAATTAAAATAAATTAACATAACATAAATATAAAATAAAAGGAAACGGTTAAAGTAATAAGCACATTAGGGGGCGAAAGGAAGTGGGAATCGGAAATGTAAGGGCAGAGGCGTTGGTGCGGACGATCTTCTGTGGTGCTGTTTGTTTTCAGGTGCTGAGGAGACCAAACACTGGAAGGAGAATGCCTGACGCCCGCATTAAATAAATAAATAAATAGTTTAAAAACAAAAATCAGATAGATTAGCATGTACTCGGCTTCTGACGGCAGGTTTTTCCCCCTTCAGGGGTTTTTTTCCTCAGCCGTACCTTATGGTCTCTTTTCCGCGGCATTGATGCGATGGAGAGGCCATTTGGGGTGAATACCAGAACACGAAAGGTTAGAACGCGGTAGAATGTAGGTATTGTAATGGCTTAAATGCCTTCGGCCTAGCCACTTAGCATCATGTTTTCTAATTTGTATGTAATAATTACCTATTAAATAAATAAATAAATAAATAAATAAATAAATAAATAAATAAATAAATAAATAAATAAATAAATAAATAAATAAATAAATAAATAAATAAATAAATAAATAAATAAATAAATAAATAAATAAATAAATAAATAAATAAATAAATAAATAAATAAATAAATAAATAAATAAATAAATAAATAAATAAATAAATAAATAAATAAATAAATAAACAACAACTCAGAACCAGAATATTTCAACAGTTTATGAAATTTGCGTCGACACCCTTAAATTTGAAAGAATTGGTACTTAAAGCAAGTTTAACAAGTGATATTAAGACTTAAGGTTCTTTCTAATGCGAGCGCAGAACATATTATGTTTTCTGCATATCTCTTGGCAAAATACTCAAATTTTGCATGATATTTTATGCACGGTCGGTCAACGACGGACTCCTCATTGTTGTTCAAAATTGTGAGTTTTTTCCTCATTGCTTAGGCAACGAGATACTGCTTTATTGTTTAGGATTTTTTTTACTTTCTCTATACAGAGTAGACAGAGACAGAGAGAGTTACACATGCAATGCGGCGTGAAAAAACGGTGAATTTTCGACCGAAATACTCTTAATACAGGGCCCTGTAACGAAAAAGTGGATAAATTCAGTTGCTAAACTTTGAAAAAAGATTCTCTATCACGTGGTGTAGCCAGAATCCATGCTTTGTGAGGCTTTGATACCGAAAAATCGAATGACGGCAAAAGTCTATTCGTCTCTATATCTATCTATCTGCCTGCCTGTGTGTCTGCCTGTGTGGTCTGCCTGGGCTTGCCTGTGTCTGTCTGCCTGTCTGTCTGTCTCCATGTTTTTTGATTATTTTTGTGGGTTATTGTAAAGGACGTTTAAGAGAATGGTGTAGGTCTCCTGAGCGTTGAAAATCCTGATTATTCGAAAATTGAAAAACTACAATTATGAAGATAGAGATTTTCTGCTTAATTAAATATGTTCGTTAAAGATAGATTTTGAAATAAGGTCATGTATAATTTTTTAAAAATTTGAGTGCTTTTCGCGTAATTTTTCTTAAAGGAAAAAAGAAATGGATTCATGTTTTTTGATTATTTTTTTGTGGGTTATTGTAAAGGACGTTTAAGAGAATGGTGTAGGTCTCCTGAGCGTTGAAAATCCTGATTATTCGAAAATTGCAAAACTACAATTATGAAGATAGAGATTTCCTGATTATATGTTCCTTAAAGATAGATTTTGAAATAAGGTCATGTATAATTTTTTAAAAATTTGAGTGCTTTCGCGTAATTTTTCTTGAAAGTAAAAAAGAAATGGCTCCATGTTTTTTGATTATTTTTTGTGGGTTATTGTAAAGGACGTTTAAGAGAATTATGTAGGTCTCCTGAGGGGTGAAAATCCTGATTATTCGAAAATTGCAAAACCACAATTATGAAGATAGAGATTTCCTGCTTAATTAAATAGGTTCCTTAAAGACAGATTTTGAAATAAGGTCATGTATAATTTTTCAAAAATTTGAGTACTTTTCGCGTAACTTTTCTTGAAAGTACGGGCGAAAAAAAGTACGAGCTGTTTTAGCACCTCTGGTTTCCTCTTTGTTTAGGCAAGGAATTACTGGTTTATTACTTAAGACATTTTTATCAGAACCTTTCTTAACCATGATTAATAGTTTTGTCTTTGAACGCTTATCAAAAGTTTACAAACAAAATCCAAACCGTCGCCAAGCTTAATTGATGTGCAAATGTTTTCAGAGAACACGGAGAGAAAAAAATGTTCAACACGGTCTAAATAATTAATTAGAGCATGGGTCTGGACTGAAATACTTTACTACAATTACCAGCCTGTTACAGTGGAAGGTCCCTTTCCATTTTTTCCTTAAACGAGTGTTTACGTAGTTCCCTTGCTGCCGCTACATTACATTTATGTTCTATGACAACAAAACGCTGTGTGTACATGTGTGACTGCATAAATGACACTTCTGTTTGGCTCATAAGATCGGTTCTTGTATTCGTTGCGCAGTACATATTTATGAGACATATATACAACGCACATCTGCTATTATTAGTCGAAAAAGAAATGCTAAAAGAATTTGTGATGAGTTGTGTAAAAACATACGAATAATTCTCTACTTGATTTATATGATAACTTGCTTTGTGTACATGATTTAATGATGTTTCGCGGAGGCAGTTAATGAAAATCATTGTCTGCCAACGTGCATCACATCAAATTTATGACGATTCTGTCCAATGTCCAGCCTCCAATGCAAAGGCATAAAAATCTAGTGCCAAACAGAGCTTCAAACCCAAAATCGACAACGAACTAAAAACTTCTACAACTTGTGTCGCTTCATCATCGATTTCTTCGTTCCCCTTTTTTTTCTCCCCAATTTCTTGATTTTCGTAAGTCTCATGGTTTGGAACCAATAAGACGCTTTACAAAGACCTCTACATAACTCAGATACACGATCTCATCACCAAAAGAAGTTACATATATAAGAAGAAATTGAACAATCACAATAATCAATATTATCAATTAACTTAGAGAACAATATTCCACATACAGTATATACAGACTTAACAGACAATGTTCTCTAGACTTGCCTAACATTTTAAAACGTATCGTTATTTTTTTAATTTTTATATCATTCGCAAAATTTCAAACCAAAAATTGTAAATGTGCGAAATTAAAAACAAATTTCTAGTTGGCGTACTTCCTCCTTTAATTTAGTTTGTGAATCATAAGACCAGAAGATATTAACAAAATACGTTTAGAACATGCATTACTCACAAACTTGTAATTTAGTCTACATTTTTCCCAAGTCTCCACATTTCACAAGAAAGGCATTATAATTGATACTAATTTTTTGCAAATAGAAACGCCGCCTAGTTTCCCTGCTATCAAACTGACAAATCTGCGACAGACATTTCAAATATTTCTCGTATCACTTCCAGTTGAAAAGCAATAAAGGACATTCTTTAAAGGAACAAATTACTCTCTCCCATGGCTGCCTCTTGTTCCTGTCTTGGTGCCCACCCCACCTGCGATGCGGCGGCCTGCCCCATCCGGAGCTCCTTCTACGGCACTTCATCTTCTCGCAATCCCGCCCCGCCCTCGCCCCGCCCTCGCCCCGCCCTCGCCCCGCCCTCGCCCCGCCCTCGCCCCGCCCTCGCCTCGGTCCTTTCAACCCTTCCCAGGCCCAGTCGGCCTTTCGCCGGCGCCGGCGGCTGTTTCCAATCACCGCCACCGCCGGCGCCACCGGCGCCCGATAGCGCGCTTAATTGCGTTTCCGCGACACGCGTCGAACAGGTCCCCTCCGCAGCCCAGCCCCAGATTCCGAGCAGCTCCTTGGGCGCCCACGCCCCCCCCGCTCCTCGCCCATTCCTTCCCCCCCCCCGCCGCGCACGCACCACGCCGAGGGCCTCGCTGAGCCCTAGATGAAAACCGGCCCCGCTCGGTTCCCTTGGCTTTATCACCCGGCCCGACTTCCGTGACTCGTGCCCAAAACATCCACCTGTTTTCCCAGCGCCCTTTCCGTCTCTTCCTCTTTTCTCTGATGCAAACTTTTCTTCTTGCAAATTTGGATGCCCTTCACTATCTTAATTTCATTAGATGCTTGATATTTTCCTTCTATTTCTATTGGTTCAATTATTTCTTTTCTTCCCCTAGATCATTATCAGTTGACCTATCCGTGCCTATCCCTCCTGAACCTTTTTATTGCGTTGTCTTTTTAACTAGTACAGCATATCCCGGAGTCCTGATATCACCTGTGATCTGTTTTTCATGTCACGTTTTAGTTTCGTTTCGCAACATACAAATGTATTTTAGAAATACATTTCAATAGTTTCCTGTCATTTATTCCCCCTTTAGGATGTCTGAAGTGCCAACCTGCCTTACTATGATGCCGCTCTTGTCGCGTCTTTCCTTCGCTTCTCGCCTTCCCCTTGCTCAGTCTTCCTTCACCTGTCGGCGCTCCCGGCTGCTCCGTTCCTCGTAAGTTGCAAGTTGGCCGTGTCGCCGTCTCAAGGTCCCAGCTCACGCCCCGACGCTGCTCCCGCGCGGCCCGCCCCCTCGCTTCCTGCTCCCCCCCCCCCCCCACCCCCCGCCCAGGGGCCTGAGGGCGACCGCGACGCCTTATTTGATCATGTACCTACCCCCGCCCCGCCGCCGGCGGCAGACGCCCTCCAAATATACGACCCGGCACCGCCCCCGCCTCCGCCTCCGCCGCCTGGCCTCGTCGCCTCGGGGACCGCGCCACCGACACCGCCCCGCCCCCGGCCGCCGCCATCAGAGCCCTCGGAGCCGGAGTCCGAGGGAAGGAGACAATTTGAGCAGAAGCCGCGCCGCCTGGGGTGGGCGACCAAGAAGCGGAGCCAGAGGTAATGGAGCCCCAAACAGAGCGCAGCGACGAAAGCAGCAAGAGAAATCGTCGACTAGAGGAGAATGACGAGGGAGTCTGGATGACGTCTACAACTGTTATAGTTATGTAGTAGCCGAGCCGATTACGCCAGCTAGACTAAGAGGGGTTAGCCTCGAAGTTACAGAGCCGAAAGACTGAACTCACAATGTAGTCGTGCTGGTAAGTTATGGCGACAATATGGACGACTAAGGAGGATTTTAGCAGGTATAGGATTCTACTTTGTCAGAAAGAAATCACATACTGTACTTCCCTCTCATACATCACATCAGTTATTACAGTTTTTAAGTTAAATAAATAAAAATAAATTAGTGAAGTTAAATAGCACAAAAAGATAACATTCAAAGTATATAAAGAGTTCGTGCACAGCACGTAAACGAAAGTTTAAGGGGGAAATTGAAAACACAAAACATCAAAAGTAAGAAATCAATAGGTTTAAAGAGAAAAATTGACATCAAAAATAACTGGAAAGAATGAATCAACTACTGCAAATTCCCTTAACGTTCTTAATACTTGAAGGAGTACTGTGGCGCAAGGGGGTGACGAGGGTTGAAGGAGGTGACAAGGGGTGACGGGGGTAACGGGGTGACAGGGATGATGGGGTGATGAGGAATGACGGGGGATGACGAGTGACGAGAGAGGGGGGGCAACGGGGCGATTTGGGGGACGGGCGACGGGAGCGACGGGAGGGAGGACAAGGGTAAGAAGGGCACGAGGGCGTTGCAGGGCGGTGAAGGGCACGAGGGCGTTGCGGGGGTGAGGGCGAGGGCGTTGCGGGGGAAGGGCGACGGAGGCGGTGAAGGGGGACAGAGGGTGAGTGCCAAGGAGCAAAGCAGACAGCAGGGCTGCGGGGGGGGGCTTGGGCAGTGGGCGTGGCGGGGGCGTCCGCCTGGCTTCCCGGCGCGGGGCCGCCCGCAGTAACCGCGGCGCGGATTGGCGCAATGGCAGTAAATGACGGAGCGTATTGTGCGCCGCGGGCGAAGAGCGACGCGGGCGGGAGGAACGGACGGGGCGGGCGGGGCGCGTGGAACGGACGGGGCGGGCGGGGCGGACGGGCGGCGGGGCGGGGCGGGGCGCGCGTTTGGACAGGACGGGTGGGGCGGGTGGCCGGGGCGGACGGGGCGGGAGGGCGGGGCAGGGGCGGGGTGGGGCAGGGCGGGACGGGGCGGGGCGGGGCGGGGTGGGGCAGGGCGGGGCGGGGCGGGGCGGGGCGGGGCGGAAAGCGCCGTGTCGCGGCGCGGCTTGGCGCTCGCGCGTCTCGAAGCGTCGCGACGCTCTTGAGTGACGCTGACGTTTTATCGGTTCGCCCGAGGGCTGAGGAAGGGCGTCCGCTCGCCCTCGCTTTCCAAGGGCGTCTCCGCGGCTGTCACACGCGATCGCGGCGCCCTCGCGGGTCAAGAGCGACAACCCTATCCAATTGCACTCGCTGTTATCAGCTTCCTTGGCGAGATGCCGCACACTTCGTGCCCAGTTACTCGTTTGTATGTGGAAGATTTGCACAAAATACAAGAAGTAGGAAAAGTCCAACTGAAAGATGTCCTCGAAAAAAACATTAGGGATTTTTTATGGCTTTCAAAACATTTTAAGAGAATGGAGTAGTTAAAACACTTTCAGTGTTATCTTTCAATTTAGTAAAGTAATGTAACGTGGTGCACGAAATATAAATCAATATTTGCTTGTTCTTCCAAATTATAGCGGGCGTACTATACGTGTAAGACACATGCCTTTCTTAGCAGCTTCAATGTGAAATCTTTTCCGAAGGTTTGTTTTATATGTCAACTCGTGACGAGAGAGAAACTGTCACTGTCATTCTTTACACCACACCGCGGGCCGAGCACATGCCGCGTGCTCATCACGAGATGTTTCGAGTCTCCTGCTGCACAGGAGCAACGTTGGGGATTTCCGTGTGAAGCTGGGATGTAGACTTTGCTTAAACTTAGTTTTAATTAATTTAAATGAATTGCTTCCGTTTTATTATATATTACTGTTATGAAGTTTGGAAATTGCGACGTATATTCGTATATTTCCATCATTCGATGGAGGTCCAACCTCCAGTTTGTTGGGGAACCAGCCGCCAATAGGCTCATTAGGTTCATTTCCGCCAATAGGCTCATAAGTATAAGACATATGGCGTTCATAGCAACTGACATATGAAACCTAAGTTTCCTTCTTTTACACGTCAGCTCATGACGTGCGAGAAACGTGATTGTTACTCTTCATGTCAACCCGTGGGTCGTGCACATGTGGAGATGTTCTGCGCCTGCTCTTGTGCCGGAGCAGCGCTGGTCGATGTCGCGGTTGCGGCGGCGGGGCGCGGCCGGCTGCGCGGCGGCGCGGCGGCGGCGCGGCGGCGGGCGGCGGCGGGCGGCGGCGGCGCGGCGGCGGGCGGCGGGCGGGCGGGGCGGCGGCGGCGGCGGCGGCGGGGCGGCGGCGGGCGGCGGCGGGCGGCGGCGGCGGCGGCGGGCGGCGGCGGCGGCGGCGGGCGGCAGGCGGCGGCGGCGGCGGCGGCGGCGCGGCGGCGGGCGGCGCGGCGCGGCGGCGGCGGCGGGCGCGGCGGCGGCGGCGGCGGCGGCGGCGACGGCGGGCGGCGGCGGCGGCGGCGGCGGCGGGCGGCGGCGGCGGGCGGCGGCGGCGGCGCGGCGGGCGGCGGCGGCGGGCGGCGGCGGCGGCGGCGGCGGCGGCGGCGGCGGCGGCGGCGGCGGGCGGCGGCGGCGGGGGGCGGCGGCGGCGCGGCGGCGGCGGGCGGCGGCGGCGCGGCGGCGGCGGCGGCGGGCGGGCGGCGGCGGCGGCGGCGGCGGCGGCGGCGGCGGCGGCGGCGGCGGCGGCGGCGGGCGGCGGCGGGCGTGCGGGCGCGTCCATGGCGAGAGGGTGGTGTCGGGGGGAGGGAGGGCGGGGTGGGCGCTAGGAAAGGGCGTAGTGGAGAGGGCGTTATGCAATGGGCGATTGAAGCGGGCGCGGCTGACAGCACAGGGCGAGGAACAGATGGAGCTTGTGAGGATCTTGAGGGTGAGGTGGTGTTGTGGTGGGTGGGCCTAGTGGTGGATGGGCAGCGCGTTGTGGGAACATGGGCAAGGGATTTAAGCGGGGGGCGTTGGGCTGGTGGGGCGTTGAGGCTGGTGGAGCGTTGAGGCTGGTGGGGTGTTGAGCCTGGTGGGGCGTTGAGGCTGGTGGGGCGTTGAGGCTGGTGGAGCGTTGACGCTGGTGGGGCGTTGAGGCTGGCGGGGCCTTACGGTGGGCAAGGGGTTGAAGCGGGTGGAGCGTTGAGGCTGGTGGGGCGTTGAGGCTGGCGGGGCGTTGAGGCGGGGGGTTGAAGCGGGTGGGGCGTTGAAGCGGGTGGGGCGTTGAAGCGGGTGGGGCGTTGAAGCGGGTGGGGCGTTGAAGCGGGTGGGGCGTTGAAGCGCGCAGGATGTTGAAGCGAACGGGATGTTTACAAATTTGAAGACAAAAAAATACAAATTTGAGGAATGACCAAATTAGCAAATCACCAAATATCTTTATCGCATGATTCGATGACTGTCAGAAACTAAATGAGAACATAAATTAAACATTAATAAACTTGGAATGAAAACAGTCGTTTATGAATTATTTATTTCCCTGAAAATCTTTGATTTTATTATTTAATGACACCCCCTTTAATAAACAAGAAATGGGAAGAGTTTTTCAATTAACGACACTTAAATATTACATTGCGTAAACATTAGATGATTAATAATTCATTTACGATTTGTAAAGAATGTACTAAATATCACAGAACTCCTTTCTCACAGCAAAAACAAAAATGCACGAATATTTCTTTCTTGTAAAAGACGTAACAAGAAATGGGAAGCTTTTTTCTGTTAATGGCACTTAAATACTACATTGTGTAAAATACAGAGGAATAATAATTAATTTATGATTTATACAGAATGTACTAAATATCACAGAATTCCTTAGACACACCGCAAAAAACAAAAAGAACAAATGTTTCTTGCTTGTAAAAGGGTTCTCAAGTATAGCCTCCATACGGCCAAAAAACGGTACCATGCGTCTGTTGATGCTACACCGCACATTCTTATACTTAAGCTCTTTCTCTCTGTGCAGTCACGCAGAGTATAATTCCTCCATTTTCCCTAAGCAAACCCGACCCTAACAAAAAGAAGCAATAAAGAACAGCGCGATGCTCTCTTCTGTAAAAACAGGGGATTATGGCCTGAATAATGTGTTGCTGTGTGTCGGGCGAACACGAGCACGGGTTGGCAAGCGCGCGTTAACTTCCACCGCTTGGACGCTACTTTTATTCCTCCTTTCGTGACATTTACGAACGTAATTTATTAGCAGTGGCTTCGACGGCCGCGTCGTTTATAGGTTCGTGCCGATCCCCGTTGAGACGCCCGGCCGGAAACGGAAACCGGGTGAGAGGTGCGACGGTTTATCGAAGGCGAGGCCACAGCCTTCCGGGCACACTCGGGAGGGAAGGTTGAAATTGGACGAGACTGAGTGCCCAAGCTGTTGGAATAGGGTGCTTGGGCGTTTGGATGCGGAAGTGGTTTTGAATACCAAAGCATTCACTGAAGGTGAGAAGTAACAAAAGAAAATATTTAAAATGTGTTATTTACGGCTTGTCAAATGGGTTGAAGTGCGGTGAGCCCGCAGTTTCGCAAACAGAATATCTGTCAGTCATCGACAACTATTGCTGGTACAGTATTAACGTTGAAATGTAATGATCATGAATGTTTCAGATGATCTTGCGAGGAATCAGAATAAAAATAGCGCAGATATCAGCAAGGAGAACACCCACATCGAAACCTGCTGAAAATATCAGGCATCAACCAGGTTCCATTCAAAATCACAAGGATCAACGTTGGATCCCAAAGAATACAAAGTTGGTATCCAACGTTAGAAATACAGCCAAATGCCGATGAACTACAGGGAGCTTTTACAATTGTGATGACAACAACTGGCATATAACGGAACCGGGAGCGGTAGCTCAGTGCATCAACTGATGTCACTGCAGCAACTCTGACCGGGAGGTCCTAGGTTCGAGTCCTGACGGCGGCAGGATTTTCCACACTAGCTCTTCAGCTAGGTCGAATTCAGTCGCTGTCTGGAGGAGAATTCTAGCGGCCGGCTGCTCTGATCGGTGGTTTTCCGTGGTTTCTCCGATCAACACCAGGCGAATGCCAGAGCAGTTTCCTACCAAACGGGCCACGGACCGCGCGCGATCTGTCCTTCCTCTTCCTTGTCCTATCCTCTCCCCTTACACACACACTTACACTCACATGCACTACACTACCACATATCCCGGGAGATCGGTCGGAAGCTTAGAGCTTGACTCGGCTGGGGCGGTGCCCCGCTGGTGGGAGAGTCCTGGTTAGGGGTGAAACCCCATTAGCCGACGGTAAGTCGGCGCCGGATCTCGTCATCCAGCGGGGGAAAATCACCGCCATCTCCCGAGAAAAGAACATGCACTACACTAACGTGACTAATGACTAAAGCAGTTGACGCGCCCGGAAACACGAAAAAATCAATCAATCAAACTTCATATCTCCCAGAACACCCTACACAAAGGTTGTGAACGTGAGTTGCAGCCCTTCGAGTGCCCATCCGCCCCGCGGTGTCGTGTATCCTCGCGTCCCTCCCCTTCGCACGGGCGCGGGTGACGGTGCGGGAAGGGGGGGCCATAAAGCGCAAAGGGAGGGGACTCGTCCACCCCACCGTGCTGAGGGCTGGGAGAGACGCACCGAGATAGGGCACGCGTCAAAGCCAAGGCCGAGGGGTGGATGGTGCTGATGCGCAGGTGACAGGCACGTGCCATGTTTTACCTGCTTTAGTTGCTCACAGTTTTAAAGGGAAGTAAATTCCAAGTGACTACAGCTTGGAACCCTCAGGTAAGTTAGACTTGACGAGCTGGCCTCGCACCGGCTCTGTGTATGTTGCAGTGCATTGCGAGAACTATGGAGCAGATCTACAACTGACGCCGAGCAGACGCCAGGCTTTGGTTGCGTGTGGGGACATACCTTTAATTGACATCCTTGCAAGTGTAAATGGAGTTACAATTCAATACATGGAATAATTATTCAAGGAGTTCAGAATAAATGTTACTATCTTCTAGAGTTTTTAAGGGGAGTGAAGATAATCAATTTTTGCCGATGAATATGAGATGGGATATTCATTATGAATTTCACAATTGTGATATAGGATATCGTTCCCTCAGTAGTCGGAATGACATCTTGTACTTTATTTGACAGATGAAACTTAGGGTTTACGGCATGTCAATTTTTAGTTTTATAATAATAATAATAATAATAATAATAATAATAATAATAATAATAATAATAATATTTATTATTCTACTGAGGATTACTTATAAATATCCATAGTATCCACGTCATACGCAGTTTTAACTATTTTTTGACGTAAAATAAATAAATATCCCTACTGGTAGCTTTGTCCAACCACTTTTCAAATCCAGACAAAAAATTACATAAAAGTACCGTCTTCAAATATTTTACAAAATTAATAACCTAACCCAATCGTTAATATTGTCGTATAATGTAAAATACTTTATTCTAATGTAAACACATTTTAAAAAGAAACAGTTAATTACAATTCATTGAACAATCACATACTAATGGGAGGCCTAATATACTTCGTCCGTCTGTGTTTAGATAACGAGTGATTGATGCATCATTTGGGATCGTATTTTTAGAACCTTTCTAAACGCTCGGTGATAGTTTCGTCTTTCAACTCATATCGATTGTTTAAAAAGTCTAAGCCGTCGCCATCCGTTAGCGCTTCATGGAAAATCCAGCGTTCTCTTCTAGCCAGTCCTGCCTACAAACACATTGCAATCTTATTTTAGTGTCTATCGTTGTAAATAACAGTCGTGCAATTGGAGCAACATAGTTTGATTTATTGACTGATTTTTTCGTGTTTCCGGGCACGTCAACTGCTTTGGTCATTAGTCCCGTTAGTGAAGTGCATTTTTTTCGCGGAGTTGGCGGTGTTCTTCCCCCGCTGGATGGCGAGATCCGGCGCCGACCTACCGTCGTCTAGTGGGGTTTCCCCCTAACCAGGACTCTCCCACCAGCGGGGCACCGCTCCAGCCGGGACATGATCTGAGCGCCCAACCGGTCTCCCGGAATATGTGGTAGTTTGGTGATGTTAGTGTAAGTGTGTGTGTAAGGGAAGAGAATGGGGCAAGGAAGAAGAAAGACAGTTCGCGCGCAGTCCTTGGCCCGTTTGCTAGGGTACTGCTCTGCATTCGCCTGGTATTGATCGGAGAAACCACGGAAAAGCACCGATCAGAGCAGCCGACCGCTAGAATTCTCGTCCAGACAGCGACTGAATTCGACCTAGCTGAAAAACTAGTGTGGAAAAAGCTGCCGCCATGGGGAGTGGGAACATAGGACCTCCCGGTCAGAGGCGCTGCAGTGACGACATCAGTTCATGCACTGAGCTACCGCTCCCGGTCAGCAACACAGTGAATGATCTTTGAAAAAGTTAATGAAATTAAGGTCGTGGCGAAGTGTGATTCCGCCAAAAAACAGAAAATGATCAAAATATGTGTTCTCTGTGCCATACCTCAAAATAAAAATATTTAAAAGAAACTTTCAGAAAATGATTGTAATATATTGCTATTAGTGATTCATTTTTTCCTTCAATTGTTTTGTAATTTATTATGATGTCAGCCGTTGAGCCCTTCATTGGTTTTCTCGTGATAGAGGTTTTACCTTATTGTGAATCTCAACTGTACGTTAAAAAACAAAACGATATTAGTTTAATTGAATATAGTGGGAAAAATTGTACAAGTAAGCTCAGTTGCATTTGTTTACAATAATGGATAAGGATATATTCTGTTGGCATTAGGGAAAAAATGATTAAATTTGCGCCGAACTTGGAATTTAATCATTTATAGCAATTCTTTGGAATTAATTAACAGCTAAGGATACATTTCAAACATTCCTCCTTGGACTTAGTATTTTTTCTGCAAAAATCTGCGGGCGGGCTTCCAGAGACAAAGGCAATACATATTTCGTATGAAACTCTTTGGAAGGACTGAACAGCTTTAAAGTTTTGAACTGCTGCTCCCAAGGATGATGGTGAGACCGCGCCACGGACAAGACGTGTGGCGTGTCATTTTTGACAAAAACCACTGATCCGTGTATTTTTATTTACGAATCAGTGGTTTTTGTCAAAAATGACTTGCTCAAGGGCGGGAATATATTTTCAGAAAATGCCGAAGTCTATTACTATAACACTCGTAGAAATCATATTCATCAGGTGACAGTATCAACAGCTCATTACAAAAAATTCACATACAATACATGTACATTATTTTACAACACTTTGCCAGATGACATTAAACGATTAAATTCAATAGAAAAGTTTAAATCCCAAGTGAAATCGTTTCTGCTGCATAACTGTTTCTACACAATTAGAGACTATACTGAGCATCACAAGAAAAGTAACATTAATTTTAACAATGATACATAATGCATTATTTACCATTTGGACTGTTTAAATGAGTATAAACAACCTGTAACAACTATTGTACTACAGCTTCCGGGTCAATGACCCCCTTCTCGATCAGGTTTTTCGTCCAGTTTCCCTGATCCATTGAGCAAATGCTGAGATGGCCCCTTGTTTTGCTTCTGGACATAAATGTAACTTCATTTTCTGTGCACGTCTTCTAGAATTCAGTGGGAAACACAATTATTCAAATTATCGTTTCCTTGTTGTCTCGGCAGGAAGTATTATTCCGAAGCACAACATGATAAGAGCCTAAATGTATTGCTCATTACTCATTGCTCATCCTTGAAAATAGATTTTATTACATGGGAGTTTTTTTCTCCCTTTCAAAATTCAAGTAGTATATGACTCAGTGTAGGGATCACAGAATTTTGAAAATGTGCACATAATACACTTTTCCTCAGTTTTTAACTGTTTTTTTACGTAAAAATAAATAAATAAATAGACGTGAAGAGAGACCAGAATGACAACATTGCGTATTGTCAGAATCACACTTCTTTCCAGATAAAAACGCGAGGGGATCGCATTGTTTGAAAATCAGGTCGCCGAACAGTTTCGTGGTGACTCGCCTCGCTGGAGTAAAAAACCGTTGATGCGCAGGTATCTATCCGACCGAGGGCATTGACAGTCAATTCAATTGTGTAGGGTTGGTGTTGTGACCTCACCAGGATGATTGGCGCGTAAGCTTAGCTGTCACGCACGAATTACAGAGAAGACAATTTGAGGTAACACTGACAACTTTAATACTCCATAAATAGTTCACTCCGGTAAACTAATAGTTCTTAAATACTTGTTTTTCAAAACCATCCCTAGCGTCAAAGGATTAAAAGGCAATAACAATCTTATTTCGACCCGAACATTTGCAGCTCTCCCAAAATACTCATGCTATATTCGCAGCTTCAACATATTCTATCCCGAATTTGCGAAAATCTTTAGTCGTACTACGCTGCGTCGGGCCTCACAAACCGCTGTACTCCAAAACGTATTTCACGTATACAGCCACAGCTTCGCGAAAAATTTCATCAAAATCCAAAATTGTCGTGCGACCCCAAGATTCGACCACTTGACATGGAATGCCCCTTCTACGTCCTACCAGCACTGAAAGGAGATGGCGATCCTCCAAGGGCGCAGCGTATACGAAGGGCGATTCAGAGCAAAGGCGGCCGTACGTGGCAGTACAATGGGGAAGAGGCGCGGACGCGTCGCAGGCAGACAACCGCGTCAGCGCGGAGGGCGCGCAAAGCGAACGGGGTGCAAGAGAAGGCAGCGCCCGTGTGGATGCGTTGCGGAGGGGACGGGGTGCGCGGAGGGGACGGAGTGCGGGAGGGACGGGGTGCGGGAGGACGGGTGCGCGGAGGACGGGGTGCGAGGAGGTGACGGGGTGCGAGGAGGGGACGGGGTATGCGCGGAGGGGACGGGGTGCGGGGAGGTGACGGGGTGCGGGGAGGGGAGGGGGTGCGGGGAGGGGACGGGGTGCGGGGAGGGGACGGGGTGCGGGGATGGGACGGGGTGCGAGGAGGGGACTGGGTGCGGGGAGGTGACGGGGTGCGGGAGGGACGGGTGCGGAGGGTACAGGGTGGGGAGGACGGGGTGGGGAGGGGACGGGGTGGGGAGGGGACGGGGTGGGGGAGGTGACGGGGTGGGGAGGGGACGGAGTGGGGAGGGACGGGGTGGGGAGGGGACGGGGTGGGGAGAGGACGGGGTGAGGGGAGGGGACTGGGTGGGGAGGGACGGGGTGGGGGGGGGGACGGGGTGCGGGAGGCGCGGGGGCGGCGCAGGGGCGGCGCGGGGGCGTGGTCAAGCTGAAGGGCGGCCTCCTCCCCTCTGTGGCGGCCTCCGAGGGGCATAAACGCGCACCTCCGACGCAGCCGGCGCCTGCCCGCCCGCCTGCCCGCGCGTGCTGCCGCTCGGGCCGTCCATTCCTGGCGCTGACGTGTTTAGAGGGGCGATGTGACTTATGTGTTTGACGTGTGACACATTCCGGGCCGCAGAGAGAGACACGCGGCCTCCGCCGCCGCCACCAGCGCCACTGACCCTCAAGCCGCCGCGCCGAACGCCGACCGTCAAAACCTTCGTAGCAGCCGCCGCCACTACTTGCGCTGCTGAAGCATCACCCGCAGTCTTGCTGCTTTTGTTTCCCTATCACTCCCACCCAATCATCTGACGTTTATTGCACATATTTTATTTCTTTCGACTTTCGAAGTGATGCAAAATGTAAGAGAAATTAAAATAATAATTCAGGAACATTAATTTTATCAACGAATGAATGATTGTACATTTTTTATTGTAATTATTATCTTTCTTTATTAAATTGTTTTCCCGACAATTAATATAATTATTGTAATTAAATTTTTAATTTTATTAATTATTTTATTTTATTATTTTATTTATTAAATAATAATGTTTTTAATATTTTCAAAATTGCAAACCTGACCCTCTCTGTACACATTTACTGCGTTGAACTGTCTCCCCGTGAACAGTGCCTGCAATGAGTCTGTTATTCCCCGCCCCAGACCTCCGGTCTCTTGTCTCCCCACTTCCCCTGCCGCCGCCCTGTGCCGGCCCCTGCCCGACCGCACGCACGCCTGCCTGGTTTGTCTCGGAGAGCTCTCCTCCGCCCTCGCGCGTCGGAGGCATCAGCCGCACCTGATTGTTGACTTCCCTCTCGCCGGCGCGCGTCGCCCCGCCCCCCTCGCAGAGGACGCCTCGCCTCGCCGCACCGCGCAGCCGGCCCTCACGGCAGCCGCGGGGGCGGGGAGGGGTGAGCGGGGCGGAGGAGGCGAACGGGCAGGAACGGGATGGATGAGGAGTGGTGCGTGCGCGGAGGGGGGAGGAGGGAGGGGGCGGAAGAGGGGGAGGGGGCGGAAGAGGGGGAGGGGGCGGAAGAGGGGGAGGGGGCGGAAGAGGGGGGAGGGCGGAGGAGGGAGGAGTGAGTAGGAGAGAGAAGCGGGATGTGGGGGAGAAGGGCGGGGCAAGGCGGAGGGGTGGTGGACAGGAGTGGGGCGGTGAAGGGTGGGGCGGGGGGAAGAGGCAGGGAGGGGGGGGAGGGGGCGGGAGGGGGGGGGGGGGGCGGGGAGGCGGTGCTGAGCAGAGGAGGCGACACGGGGTGGAACGGAATGGAGAGGGATGGTGCGAGCGACTGGTGAGGAGCGGTCGAGGGAGAATGGTACGGAGAGAGGGGCAATGTAGAGCGGGGGGTGGGCGGGCGGAGCAGAGCGGACAGGGATGGGCGGGGAGGAGCCAGGAGGGGGCGGAGCGCTGCCGCTGACAACCGGACAAAGAGGAGCGCTGATATACTGTCATCGCTGAACGGCCTCGTCCCTGCACAGAGGGCTTCGGGCGCTGATCGGAATTCCCAGCATCTGCGGGACTTCCAATATTTCTTTCAGCGTCTATAAATATTTATTTAATAAGAAATATTTTCTCGATTGTTTTGTTTGGATAAGAACATGTCTCTCGGCAAAACACACCCCAACAGTTCCAAAAAGGATATATTTTCGAGCATATGTTGACAACTAGGAATATTGCAAGGAAAATAGAAATTTTGGCGTGAACTCTTTGTATGTAACGTTTCATAAAGAAAGAGCAGATCATTCAACAATTTTAAGAATCTTCCTGGGAATGTTGTTCTGAGGCAGAATTAGAAAGCGTCGAATATTGAAAATTATTTACTTCCTGAAACAATTGTCGCTATACGCTTGTTCCAGGAATTCACAAGTGGTGAATAATTTTTTCGTACAACTGTGATATTTATACAATACATGGCATTCAACATTATATTGATATGTTTCATGTTTACTAAATAATTTCGGTTCAGGCTGATGGATTGTAATGAGAATCGACGTACATGTGAAGGTGCTGAAACGAACAGTATCTTCCATTTATTACATGTGTTTGACCCAAACACCAATTTCAGAGCAAACTTCCATAATTGCATATACCACTACTAACTTCCATATTTTTCATATTCATGAAACAGTTTATTTTACTAGTGTAGCTTCGGATCAAGTTGTAATTGTTTTGTAAAGAGATACTGTGGAGCTCTTTGAAGTCTGGTTGTTTAATGTAATAACGACTTCGCTTGCTATTTCGCGGTCTCTGGGCAAGGGGAGGGCCACCTTCTTTGTAGGCAACCCCCACGGAACCAACCTCATCACCAGCCACACACAGCGGAGCATCAAATGCAGTAGCAGAGTAAAGTAACATCCTGAGAATAAAGTTAGGGGATGCAGTTGCAGATTTACTACATAAAAATTCTTACTGTACGATATTTAATAACTTCTTGAGTCGTACTGTTCACAGAGCATTCGCGAACAAGTACTTAACCCTTCTAGTCATTTATGAATGAGTGGGAATTTAGTTATTTACTCTTGCGATAATGATAAAATGATAACACGATGAAGCGTTTAGGGGGATTCAAGCCTAAAACCGTAACAATGAAAGATGGCTGCAACTTCGACTCCGCTATTCTGTTCGGTTTGGTAAATATTCGTACATCATATTAATTTTACCATAAATTTCGAAAACAAATGATTGCCAACATTTTTACATTCTTTTATGATCACATGTCTTAAAGAGAACACAGTCGACGTAGTTTGCAGTGAATAACATAGAAAGTTTGCATGAAAGTGCAAGAAAATCCTATGAATATTTTTCTTTTTGGAAACGATGCTTAAAATAATATTTCCACATTCGACGTATTCGTTAAAAAAGGGCGTGGCAAACGACGTGTGTTGGAATGTGGTTCCAACCTGGTTTCAGTAAAGTAGAGCTGCTAATAAGAAATGTTCCACTGTTCTCACTACAAAGACACTTTACCGCAGTTTTGCCATTGTTTACGATTTTGTTCGATTAACGATGGTTTGCTGATTACACGGGAAGCAAGAGCCACTTTGGCAACTGCCAAATTAGTCTAAATGTATATTTTTAATTACTTCAAGATTTTAAATTATAAATTTCGTTCTATTCAAAGTGTATTTCTAGTTGATAATTTTGTGGAATCATAATAAAAAAATATGAACATTTAATTCTTCTTAAGAAGATAATACTTACAAAATTTCTCAGTGGTATCATTGGTGGAATCGAGATACTCAGCCTTACCTGAAAACATAAAATTAAATGATAATTACTGAATTCAACTTCAACATAAATCAAAAAATTAATTCTTTGCTTCGAATTATTATTATTATTATTATTATTATTATTATTATTATTATTATTATTATTATTATAAAACAAATTACTTAAATATATGAGTTTGACGTATTCTACTGTTTTCCTCCATTCTATCATGAAACAGTATTCGGTCAACACGTTCCAATTACATTCGAAAAACAAACAATGTTTGCAGTTTGAAAGAGGTAAATTTGTTAAGCGGTACATAATAGAACAAGAAATAAAAGCATGTGGTTATTATTTCCAATATGTAAATTTACATTTATTTCTCAATTCTTTTAAATTAATATTAAAACCTAATAACAACTTCTCTTATCTAAATACAATCAAACGTTTTGTGCCACACTAATACAAGTATCGATTAACGAACACAATTAGATACACGAATTACGGCCTCGAGTTAGAGAGTTTTTGCGTAACTTAACGTAAAGCAACTTCCAGACCAACAGCGTGTAAAGTCGAGAAAGACTTTTTGCACAAAATCTAGGTCAAAATGGCACAAGTCTAGAACTGTGGCGGAAGGGTGTGTGAAGAATTCCCATAGTGGCACATACTCTTGATTGTCATTTGTTCGACTAGAAGAACCCATCAGCCATTCATCGGTGCATACTAATATATTATTTCATAAACAGTGCATTATTAAATAAATATAACTAATATACAGAAAAGTGTGTATATATATATGTATATATGTATATGTATGTATATATATATGTATATGTATGTATATATATATATATATATATATATATATATATATATACTGGCTTTATGGAGTTGCAACTCAACCGCCACAGCTGGGAACGAACTTCAAATAACACAACCGAGTGATCGATTAGCATTCGATATAACTCGCCCGATCGATCCGGTGGAAACGCCGGGTCCACTATCACTTCGAGTCCGCGTTGCCGCCAGCGCCGAGTCTCAATTGTGGTATACGCTAAGGTGCTTCACACTGAGCAAATGCCTCTAATAAGCCTGATTGGCCCTCGCGACCCCGTGACACGCCGCGCCATTTGGCAATAAAAGGGTTCACCAGCGAGTCAACACGGCGTGCGCCTGAACGTGTCAACTTGGACGTCCGCGCCGCCGGATGGGGCGACCGGCTGACCCGCGCCCTTTCGGACAGGAAGCGCGACGCGGGGGCGGGCGGCCGGAAGTGGATTCGGTAGGGGCACGGTGGGCGGGGAGGGAGAGAGGGTCACAGCGCGCGCTAATTCGTAATTGCTCCGGCAGGGGCGCCGCTGCGGCACTCCGTCTAATGAAACTGCTCTTCAACGGGAGGCACCGCCCCCGACAACCGCTGCCACTCGCTCCATCTCCGCGAACCTCCCTGCCTGCCGTTGCAGCCATCAACAAATCCACGCTGCTCCGCTTCGTCCCAAAACGTGTCGTTCTCTCTCTACTAATCCCTCTGCCCGTCGTCTACCTACTTTTCCGACTCCGATACTCGGGGTAATACCTACTTCGAAATTTCCATTGTCGTATCCATGATCGTTTCCAGCAAATCTCTGTACATCACTCCTGATCACTGAGGATTCTCACCGTTACCTCCACATTCATATTCTGACGGTCTTCACCCTTCCCTTTCATTTCGAAACGAATTGACGCCGTTCCCGTTACCTCAAGTTCTCTATCACTTCCATCACCACCTCCTTCACCCCCCTTAACCTTTACATATAAAATCTCAACCCCCTATACTCATCCTTCCCTTTCCCTCCCCTCCCTTCCAATGTCCACTTGCTTCGACCGCTCGCCCCTCTTGGATCCTCCCCTCTCCACCCTCGCCCTGCCACAGTCGTTGGCGCAGTTGACGGCTCTGATCCCGGATTGTGCGGCGACCGGCCGGCTTCCGGGCCGCGCCCCTACGCTTCCGGCGAAACCGCCCACCCGGCCCCGGACCCGCCCCCCCCCCGCCCCCGTCCCCGCCTTCCACGGGCCCTCTCCTCGGACGCCTCCGACACCCTCTCCCGTCACCATCACAGGCTTTGCGCGGCTCCTTCGCAAGCTCTTGCAGAGAGAAGTAGACGCTTTCCTTACGGGAATCGCTATCCAGGAAATCATAGGTTTGAAGGCCTGACACAGGTGGGAGTTTCGACACTACGAAATGCTATGTAGATGGGTCCAATTCAACCATTATCTCGAAGAGAATTCTAGTTGGCCGACAGCTCTGATAGGAAGTTTTAGGAGTTTCTCTGATTGATTGATTGATTTTTTCGTGTTTCCGGGCACGTCAACTGCTTTGGTCATTAGTCCCGTTAGTGTAGTGTATGTTTTTTCTCCAGAGATGGCGGTGATCTTAGCCCGCTGGATGGCGAGATCCGGCGCCGACCTACCGTCGGCTAGTGGGGTTTCCCCCTAACTAGGACTCTCCCACCAGATGGGCACCACCCCAGCCGCGACAAGCTCTAAGCTACCGACTGGTCTCCCGGAATATGTGGTAGTGTAGTGCATGTTAGTGTAAGTGTGTATGTAAGGGGAGAGGATAGGATAAGGAAGAGGAAGGATAGATCGCGCGGTCCGTGGCCCGTTTGGTAGGGTACTGCTCCGGCATTCGCCTGGTGTTGATCGGAGAAACCACGGAAAACTACCGATCAGAGCAGCCGGCCGCTGGTACAATACAACTGTAAGTTCTTCTCCAGACAGCGACTGAATTCGACCCATTTGGAAAGCTAGTGTCGAAAATCCTGCCGCCGTGGGGAGTTGGATCCTAGGACCTCCCGGTCAGAGGCGCTGCAGTGACATCAGTTGCACTGAGCTACCTCTCCCGGCGTTTCTCTGATCAATTCCAGGCGAATGCTGGAAGAGTACCCTAATAAACGAGCCATGGACCGTGCGCGTGTCCTCTCCTCTCCCATTACATACGCACACATACCATACGGCGGCGATGGTATAACGGTTAGCGTATCGGGCTGTTATACCCAAGTTCGCGGGTTGAAACCCGATCGAAGCCGTGGATTGTTAAGGGCGAAGCAATTATTCATACGCCTTCCTTCGGAGGGGAAGTAAAGCCGGCTGTCCCATGCTAGTAGATTTACTGCATGTAAAAGATCCTCAAGCCTAAATGATGCCACTGAGCTAACTTCAAATCGCCTGTTTCGTCGCCCAAGTAATACCTTCTTTCTCCCTTAGTAGGTGAAAGGAGCGTAACGAAATTTACGTGGTCAGACGGAAGAGCAGGCCTCATGGCCTGAGTCTCACCACCTGTGTGTGTGTGTGAATGAATGCTTTATTTTAAAGCATTCATTCACACACACACACACACACACACACACACACATACACACACACTTTCATGCACTACACTACCAGTCAGTAGCCTGTCCTCGTTGAGGCGATACGCCGCAGGGGGAGATACCTGAAGCAGGAAACATCGCAAGCTGACGTGTAGGTCGCCGGGTCTCATGCGCTGGAGAAACACTGCTACCCACGCATCATAACTTGTGCTATAATTTTGGAACTATTGGCCTGAGAAATTTCCACGTCCAGAATCAATATTCAATCTGTTTCTTGTGCCCTGTTCGTCTTTGTACTTATTTTACTTTATGTCAGAGAGGATACTTATTGCACCCTCGATACCTGTTGTGAGAGGGTTTTCCCATTCATATTTTTTTTATTGTTCATCTAGCTCCATGTTTCGTTGTTTTATGATCTTTTGAATTACAATGGCGATTTCGGACCGACGTTTGTATTTAGTGAAAACTGGATGAACTGCTTATGTTACAACAGAAGGTCAGACGACAGAAAGCAGTGACTCACAGTGTAAAAGATTCTCTTAGTAGGATTTTCACACTATTTAACGTTGAAAATCAGTAATTTTAGATTACCATTGTCGTTTATAACTCAAGAATATCCCAATACAATACTCGAAAATGAAAATTAAATTTAAACTTCCGAGCTCCAGTTTGTTGGGATTCTCTACGAACTGACGCTTCCCACTTTCCGATGATATCGTAAGCGAAATTCAAAGTTCTGAATTTCGGAGTCGATTGGCAGAATGGACGTTCAACGTTTGATTACTACTTCCAACAATTCAGAAGCAAAAAACGAGCAATTTATGGGCATTAAACAGAATGAAATAAGTTTACAGTTTATTTGAGTGACAGGAGATTGCACCCACAAGAGACGTCAATCTTTTGGTTGCCCATGACTTTTCGAATAGTCAAAAAGGATTAAATAAGAAGAGAAATGAAAACAAAAAAAACGCATTATCTATATAACATAATTATTATTTAAATCAGAAAAATGATTCTTTTTCACTGCCGAAGAGGAAATGAAACTCTTGAATATCGAATTCGACATTCTTTTCTTCGCTGTTTTTTCTGTGGTCAAAATTCTAAGAAACTGCCGTCGGCTCAAAACGACTGCGTAATTTCTTGGATAATCAACATAAAGAATTTGCCTGTCCTGTGAACGCTGAGAAGCCCTTTGCTCATCCAGCCACAATTGCTCCATCACTCAAAGAGGCTGGTGAAAAACGCGAACCTAATGGACTGCGCTGAACGCCGAGCCGCCTCAAATGGCGGCGAGACGAGCATAAGAAGGCAAAACGTCTTCTTTTGCCACTCACCGCAGGGCGGCAATATTTTACGCCAGCACTCCCGAGTCTTTTTCATCGAGACGCCGTAATTAAGGGTAAAAGCGCTGAAACAAAAAAGTGGGCGCTTACGAGCCCTTGAGTTGTAAATTGTCTTCGGGTGAAGGGAAATTTTCAGTTCCCTCTTCCACCTCAGAACAATTATAGAGCTATTCACCAAAGTATAATTTTCAAAAAGGCCTTTTGTAGTTATTGGATGTTGTTAGTTTCGAAGTTTCTTCATTGTGAAATAATGTAAACTCAAGTGTAAGCATAAAGAGCTGTAGTGTATGAGGAAGGGTGAAAATCATAGCGCTAACGAAGAATGTTACGGGAACTCACAAGTGGATGACGGGCAAGATCTCTTCAGCAAGCACCTCATACGCAGTTTTAACTGTTTTTTGACGTAAAATAAATAAATAAATAAGCCATTGCCATAGCACGTCATACGCAGTTTTAACTGTTTTTTGACGTAAAATAAATAAATAAATAGCAATATTTAGTAAAAGATATTATCACACAATACGGCTGTATAACATCAATCAATTAGATTAAAGTTATAGAATTACATGTGATCGAAACCTCAATAAGTTTTTGTCGAGGGATATTATATAATAAACGACTGAAACATTTCACAAAAATAAGAACAGCATCTAAATAACGAACTTCAAACGCGAATTTTTCTTTACTGGATGTTTCAGTGGAAAAACACAAATAATGCAGTGTTAAACACACAAATAACCGACCAGAACTGCAACGTCACCGTTAACAAATAGCCACCATTTCACGCCCAAGCGGACATTCATGACACATTAATATGTTGATATAATTTATAAATTTGGCGAGCCAATTTTGAATCGTCGCTCTGCATGTAACACCCCAAAATGTAATTGAGGAAATGCAATCAATTAAGGTGCCAATTATTATTCATAAATAAAATGAAATGCGACCACAGAAACACACTTTACAGTTAGTCATTTTACCCTTAATTGTAAAAATGCACGGAGTTTTTTGATGGATAGCTCCATGCAAAAAATCATACCGCAAATACTTTATCTTTGCATTACGAGATGCCGCAATTGCAGCCAATTGTATTGGAAATCACTCGACCTTCATTACTCATAAATTCAGAATCCCTTTTGTGCTGATAATGGGATCCTAATTGAAATGAAGTACACCGATTGGGAACGATTATTTTAATACTCAAACTGGCATTATTTTAAAATGTATTTTTATATACGGAATTGAATTTTAATCGAGTCTCCGCATTTTGCATAAATTTTCATTTCAATTGTGTACAATGATTTATCTCTTTGGAACCAAAATTCGCTAATGAAATTATGACGATACGATGTGTCACCTTCATACTCATTTCAGAGAAACAACATTATTTGTTCAAGTGACTTTAAAATATACTAAGGTACACTGAAACATTAACGATAACTCACGTAGTAAATTGAAAACTTAGTATCTGTATTAAACGTAAAACCTTGGTATTCTTAAAATCAATTATGAATGTCAAATAACATATCGCTTTGTTCAAAGCTCTCATAACTTGTCTCGCAATATTAACACAATGCTACATAACGCCAAGTTTTAATAACACAAAATTAACTCGAAAACACATGTTTATTTCTGATAAATTTTCTCTTAAATGGCACTATCTTATAAAATCGTAATTGGCCTTACCCCCTATCTATTATATTGAACAGATATAAATTCACAATTACATAATTACAATTACAATTACAAATAGTTGGAGATTCGCAAACTAAATTCTAGTTTTATTAGAGAGAGAAATCTGTCTTGCAAATACGATTGGTACATATGCAAATATACATTATCTTCTTAATTTGAGCAGAATGCTGGTGTAACACAAAGTGCTTGATGTTATTCCCAACAGAAAGCAAATTGTTGGACGACAATTGATAATGAAATTTTAACGAGTTCCTCTACCTTCTGTTGTGCTTCAAGGTAAGAAAGTCAAGTGAATCATCACAATCATCACGTCAATCTCATCACAATCAGGGCTATGTAACGTCATAAATGGTCTTTCTGAAGTTCTTTATTTATTATAATCGATCATACATACTCTTAATGCAACGGTACGAAACTGTATGTAGATTTCAGAGTTTTCAGGCCAATTTATTGACAAAGAGGAGATGATTCGATCAGGACGACAATAATTTGCAAGAGCTAAAATAGAATTAAGAGGGATCTCGAAAGGAGAACACACTTGCTAAGTGCAACATATTAAAGATTATACATTTTACTTCTTGAAGTAAACTGAAAAAAAAATATATACATTGTTCCATCACTCTTCATAACCAGACAAGAGCTCTTCTAATTTTAACAATTATAAGTCAGGCTATAAATATCAGATAGTGGAAAACAAAAAATAAATTGATAAAAGACAACAGATGTGTGACAGATTAGATGTGAGACACAAAGCGCAAGGTAGACATATGAGAAAAAATAAGTTTCATATAGCGGGGCTGAGAGAATCAAAGATGAATAAAAAGATTGAAAATGTCCTTGAGGCTTCTTGTAAAGTAAACCCCAGAATTAGAATATCCGTATCAAATTCAAGTGGCCAATCGAATTCATCAGCCAAATCGATTGAGGAATACTAATTTTGGCGAAATCTCCCGGTTTAGACACTAGCGTTGTTCACAGACAGGATAGACAGGCAGACAGACAGACAGGCGGACAGGCAATTTTTCTGCGTCAAGGACCCGCAAAACGTGATCTTTGACTTCACAGCGTGTTTGAGGAAATTATTTACTACACAAAGAAACTACAATTTTCCAGTTTTTCGGTATCAGAGACATTTACAACGTTTTTTCTCTTAAAAATATGAGTTCTTACTTTCTCGTCCTTACTTCGTAAGAAAGAATTGAAATTGTGTGCAGGAAAACGGTGGACTTTCGATACAAAAACTTTAATTACCGAGCCTTAGTAAGGAAAAAGTGGATAAATCGTGTTCCTATATATGTTGGACTCGCAAAACACCCGGGATTTCTTCATATCAAATTCTTTGAAAGAAAAAAATATAAATTTTATACAAACTACGGTGTTTGACATTCGTTTTAATGTAATTGGTTTAAATTTTAAAATACTATAATTTTCTTTCCATTTTATATAGTAAATTGCTTCCTTTAAAACGTTGTGTAATTAGAATTCATGTTTGGTGAGTCCTCGATAAGGAAAAAACGATTGACAGGAAAACGTCCGTCAGACCTGTAGTCAACACTAATGCCTAAACAGTTCAAGCGATATTTTCCGAAACTGTTGTTCCCCGAACGCGTTAAATGAACTCGACGTTTTAGGAGTTTGAAATGGATATTTTCATGTTGGGAGGTACTTTATATAAAGCTCAACAATATTGTCAACATTTTCTCAAAAATGGTTCCGAATTTTTTATTCAACTTTGTCATCAGATAGCATAATCGACACTTCAGAGAATGGTGCAGATCTCTTTTTCTTTGAAATCCGCGATGTTTTAAAAATTGCAAAAGTTTAATTTACTCAGCGTCATCCAATAATCAGAATATCGAAGATAGAGATTTTTTTCTTTAATGAAACTGTTCTTTAAAGACAGATCTTGAAATACGTTTTCATACAATTTTTAGAAAATATGAGAATTCTTTACGTAATTTAGACAAAATTATACGCGGCGTCACCCGGACAGCGAAGAAGAAGTCATCGACTCGAGCCGCGGAAGCCTACGCGTACATTAGACAAAAATATAAGCAATATTCAATTTTTACAACTTTTTTCTTAAAAAACGACTCCAATTTTTCTTATGTAAATATACTTATTGTATGTATCAAAGGACAGTGAGAAAGTGGTATTAGTCTCATTTTCGGCAACCTGTATTTTCGAAAACTGGAAAATTTTAACATTTAAAAATTTACAAAATTTAAGATCGAGACTTTGGTCTTGAGCAAAGTCTGTTTTAAACAATCAGCTCTTTAAGAAAAATCATGTACAACTGCTTAAAAACAAGTAGTTTTTGTATAATTTTAGCTTGAAATTTATGCAATTTATAAAAAAATAATTTTCTCAAAAATTGCTCCATTTTTTCCATGGATAGAATAAAGGCCACTTAAAAGTGTCACAGGTTTATTTTCGTTGAACTCTGAATTTTCGAAAATTACAAATTTACAAACAATACGAGAAAGTGTGTGCTGTTGTAGCACCACTAGTTCACAGCATTCTTCTACACTAAGTAAATACCAGTAGAAGCATGCGATAAAGTGAAAACGAAGGAGGATCAGAAGATGTGTGGATACGTGGGTTCCGTGCGCGTAGGCGGGGAGGGCGGCGGGCGACGTGGGGTTTTACGGCGGGAGGAAGGGACAGCAGCGCCCACGTCGCGCCGCTAGGAGGAAGAACACGCGTAAATCACGGCCGCTTCACGGCCCCCACACGACGCGATGCGGCGCGTCGTCCTCCCGGCGCGCGGGGGCGGGAGCGGTCGTGTGGCGACGCGCACGCGCGTGATTGGCAGTAGCTAAATTGGGGACCCAATAATTCTTTCATCTTTTCTCGCGAAACGTACTTTTAAATTCTACATGAAACTTGGGGACCAAATAATCCCTTCATCTTTTCTCGCGAAACTTACTTTCTAATTTTACATGTAAATTGGGGACCAAATAATTGCTTCATCTTTTCACCGATATGTACTTTATAATTCTACAAGTAAATTGGGGATCAAATAATTCCTTCATCTTTTCTCGCGAGACTTAATTTCTAATTCTACATGTAAATTGGGGACCAAATAATTGCTTCATCTTTTCACCGATATGTACTTTATAATTCTACAAGTAAATTGGGGATCAAATAATCCTTCATCTTTTCTCGAAACTTAATTTCTAATTCTACAGTAAATTGGGACCAAATTCTCCATTTTTTCCCCGAAAGTATTTAATTCTACATATAGTTCGAATCAATCCAAACAAGTAAGGAAAAAGACTGATTGAGCAGATAGGGAGGCTCCCGCGAAGGTGTCCAGATTTTTCGTGTGGCTTATTGAAAATCATCCAGACTCCTATATCGAAATGAAAAGCAAAGAAAGCGCAAGAACAGTATTCAAATTTCACGTTCCGCGTTTTAGAGTATTAGTGAGAAAAAGGGAAAAATAAAAATGCCAAGATAGGCAGAATACATTGAATCAACAAATGATTCAATTGATTCAAAACGTAAATCAAACCACAATTCGAAAGAAAAATGGCAGTCCTAAGTTTGGAAAATTGGGAAGAGAGTTGTTCTTTTTAAAACAATGGCTATGAAAATGTTCTTGATCATTATTATCTTCAGAATCTTATATTTGCTCTTCTTTTTCTTTTCTTCTTCTTCTGGGGGGAGAAAGTCATGACGAAGCGGGTTGACCGGTAGCTCAGTGCATCAACTGATGTCACTGCAGTGCCTCTGACCAGGAGGTCCTAGGTTCGAGTCCTGACGGCGGCAGGATTCACGACATTAGCTTTTCAGCTTGGTCGAATTCAGTCGCTGTCTGGATGAGAATTCTAGAGGCCGACTGCTTTCATCGGTTGTTTTCCGTGGTTTCTCCGATCAACACAAGGCGAATGTCGGAGCAGTACCCTACCAAACGGGCCACGGACCGAGCCCGATCTGTCCTTCCCCTTCCTTGTCCTCTTCTCTCCCCTATACACACACTTACACTAACATGCACTACACTACCACATATACCGGGAGACCGGTCGGGAGTTTAGAGCTTGTCCTGGCTGGGGCGGTGCCCCGCTGGTGGGAGAGTCCTGATTAGGGGGAAACCCCACTAGCCGACGGTAGGTTGGTGCCGGATCTCGCCATCCAGTAGGGGAAAATCACCGCCATCTCCCGAGAAAAAACATGCGCTACACTAACAGGACTAATGACCGAAGCAGTTGACGAGCCCGGAAAAAACCGAAAAATCAATCAATCAATCAATCAATCAGCAAAGCGGGTTGAAAAATCCAGGTGTAAAATTCTAAGAAAGATTGAATAAAGGAAATGAAAAGAGAGAGAGACACAGAGAGAGAATAAAGAAAGGAAAGGAAGAAAGAAAGAAAAATAGAAATGTGAACGAAATTCGTTGACACACATCATCAAATCACAAGAATTATCCGCAATAGATAACATAAGGGCGTAGGGTGCGTGATGAGGGAAAATAAATTATATGGAGGGGAAAATATCAGCAACAAAAATGTCTGTCAAGGAAACAAAGTGATGCTACACATCTGAATAAATCCGAAATGAATCATTTATTAAATAAATTTGTCGTAGACTGGATGATTTGGCGATACCTTCTGTGAAAGTGTGGCCGGTAGGAAACGTGGTTGGAAAGCAGCGGGAAACAGGTGTCCATGGGCGGGTGGTTGAGTGGGGAAGGGGAAGAGGAACGCATTGCCAGAGGCGCTCAGAAATACGAACCGGGGGACTGGGGAGAAAGTTGGCAGTTCCGATAGATGGCACGGGCTGAGATGACCCGACGGTTATGTCCAATAAAGTTGCCTTTGATGCTATGGCGAGTTCGAAGCCTGATATCGAAGTTCGATCAAATTTCCTATGGCAATATTTTTAAAAAAGTCGCAAACTTCTATCATACAGAGCAGGTAGATACGAGAAGTAGGTTTAAGGAGAAGCGTCCAGGAGAAAGAGGATCATGTACTGATGAAGAATCAGAAGTAGTGTCGGAAGTAGATATAATGCAATTACGTGTCATCATAATTAAGGATACTGACAGAAAGGAAAGGGGAGGACAAATGGAAAGTGTGATAAAAGAACGCAGAAATAACGAAATGCTTGAAGCCATGTTGGCGAAAACGTTGTTTGTCCACTGGAGATAATGAAAATACAGCTTACTAGTAAAAGGTTCATGAGCCCCGATGACGCTGACGTCGAAATGTAACACTTTCGAGGTTGCCATGAAATAGCCGGAAGTGAAGATAAATGGATTATGTATGTACGTATGTATGTATAGAACGACTTCCCTAAGGATGAGTCAAAGTGACAGTTCGCGAAAACAAGTGAACATCACATGTATTTCGTATAAGTATCCCTCCGCCGCGACAGCTGTGCAGCTACGCACCTTCGTAAAGTGCTAATGGCTCCTGTGAAAACATTCCTAAAAAGAAGTCTAAGAGTTTCGCTGAGGTATATTCGCGTATGTGTGTCCGGGAAATATTTAAATTTAATTACGTATGTGGAAAGTCTCTTAACATGCTCTCACAATCAGTAAAAGAAAACTGCCACGGATGTAAATAGAAAATTGATTTTAAGCCGGAAACACGTACATCGGTACGCATCTCGCATTAGAGTCTCGGTTTTAAAATAAACAAAATATTTATCTCACAAAAAGTAAATTCAATGTAATATATAGAGAAAAAAATTTACAGATGAGCATATTTCACTGCACTTCCTAACATCAATTATTTCTCACAGCGCACTATATTTTTGTCGGACAAGGATACCACAAAAGGAAGAGTCGAAGCCATTTACACGTTAGCCAACTGCAAACGAACGAATGCGGGAAGGGAGTCTAATGGGCTCAAGGGCACAATGACCACAGAACCTTCAGTTATGTTGCCAGCACTAACTGTCACTTTGGCTCATCCTTAGAAAAATCTCTCTATACTGTGGCGCAAAAGCCACTGACGAAGCCTCGACCAACCAAGGCCGGGCGGCGTCCCAGCCTTGGTTGGTCGAGTACGTTAAGTACGGTTAACACGTAGGCATAGCTATGCCTTGTTTTGATCTTCTGACCTGAAAAGTGAGTTTTCTCATCGACGCACAGCAACATATACTGGCACACTGCAAGGAAAACGCACATTATAATCTTGCTCGAACGGGAATCGAACCCGGGGTCCCGTCATTGAAATCGAGCACGCTGACAAATGAGCTCTCAGCAAAGGCACTGAAGATAGACGGACACGTTAATATTGCAACAGTGACGTTATAAAATAAAGAGGAGAGATGTAGCGAAAAAGGTATGAAAAGGAAAAGAAATTTATAAATTAAGAACTATTCCGTTAAAAGTAGGTTAATTCAATAATGAAAATAATCTTCATACCAATCCATTACGAGATTTTTCTCTTTAAAAAGAACTCAAAAATACTTAAGCCTACCGTTTAAAGATCTGTTAATATTTTGCCACAAAAACTACATTGCATCGCAGTCTTAAGAAAAGAAATCACATAACACGAAATACTACCGCTTCGAAAAGGAGTCTGCCTTTATCGCGAACTTTTTTAAAATGTGAACATAATTCATTGTAAAGTTTTGGATGGAATCCATGCACAAGCTTACCTGTTTACTTACCAAAACCTAGTTGTTACTTTCCTGCTCCATAACTGCCGAGTTTAGAGATACCGCTCTTTCAATAATATTATTCATCATATTTAGAAATTCCTATAACAATATTTCAGTTACTTTTGGAACGTGTTTCTCCCCTAAAACAGCAATAAAATTTCCCTAACGTAAAATACATCTATTCTCACTCGCACCGAAGGAAGGAGAGTGTACGGAAGAATGAATAGCGAGACTATAAAACCTTAAGAGTGTTAGCCTTCGGATCATAAAAAAGAACTGTATTTACTATGAATGCATAAAATTCTGAATTCTTATAAAATCGCCGAAGTTCTTTGCGAGCTATTTCGCCCGTCGCACGCACTTAGGAGGCCGGAAACTCTGAGGAATAAATCTGCATATCGATCGAGATCAAAGCTCGTGCCAGAGTCCTCCAGTGGGAACGTAACCTGGCTCACTCGCAAGCTGGCGGAAACAGAAAAGAGATTGTCAGTGAAATGTTTGAAGTTGTGAGGAAACAGTACATTTAAATCTTGTATTTTTGTCGATGATGGCGTTTAATTCTTGCCACTTTCTGGATTGTCTTCTTCTTCTCCTTCTTGTTCTTCTACTTCTTTACGGTTTAGGCAGCTGCTTGTTCCGTGTTCACAGAGTCTGCTTTCATCTGCTCAGTCTTCCCAAGTCTCTCCTCCTATTCGGTGCGTAGTAGAAAACTGTTGTTGGAAGTCTGGTCCATCCCTTCTACCGAAATGTTGTAATCATTTGGCTATATGTTCTTGTATTCTAGTATTTATTTGCTGTAATTGTAATAAGTTTTTATATTTTCGTTTCCAAACATTTTCTCTCTCTAGCATCCTTTAGTTTCGCGCAAATATCACATTTCACTTGGCTGTATCCTCTTCATCGTTTTATTTGTAGACACCTAGCTTTTGCAACCACAGATCAGCATGGCAATTGCTACAGATCTGTATATTTTTATTCTAATTTCTTGTCGTTTTATTTTCGAACGGAAATAATCATTTGACGGCTGATATCCGCAGGCTGATCTGACGCAGTTAAATGTTGTTTATATTCATACAAGACGGAGGCGGATTGCAGTATTAAAATAAAAAGAAGGAAATGAGACATTGTAGGAAATAAAACGTTACGACACATCGGTGAATATGTTACAGTTTTTGCTTTGGGATGCATATTTGAAAAAGCTCGCTTGTAAATAACAGTTTCCATCTATCAATCCGAACCGTCTTCTTGCAGTAAATTATTATTATTTCAAAATTTGTTTCATTCACATTGGCGTTGAACGGCTTGAAATTTGAAAATGTGTTCGTGAAATAATATTTCGTTCATCACTATGAAAGAACGAGGGAGTATCCTTACATTATTCGTATGAAAATAATGAAATGAAAAGAAAACTGATATCACAAAACACTACGCACACTTATGCAAAAAATATAAGAGACAATGACACAGTATACTGAGAGAAAAGACGATCATTCGGGATGGTCACATAAAAATTATTACGTCACATGTTAAAATATATTTAACACCTTCCTCTTTTCTGAAAAACGGTGCAATTTTCAAAAGAGATTTAAGTGATTTTGAAGTGTGACTGGTGGCAACCCTGGCCGCCCTTGGCAGGGCGCCCGGAAGCTCCACTCGCTTCCTTTGCAGCGAGAAGAAAAGCAGCGTTGCGGGCGTCATTAACAAAATTATCTACGCAGATCCTCTGCCCAGATATTTTACCCGTCCCTGCGCATCCCACCAGCTCTTCGGTGTTCCTTCTCCACCACCCACGTCGCTTGCATCGCCACTGCCACATCGCCACACTCCCACGTGACATCACCACCCATCCCTTCCAGTCTCACGCGTCTGTTTCCTGGCATCCCACCGCCCTGTCCCTCGCCTCTAGCCATCCCCGCCCAAGCTTCACCATGCAATCACCATCCTCCTGCCTTTCCTGCTCCGTTCCCACCACCCCGGTGACCTCAGGACCCACCCGGGTGTCTCCAAGTCACCCCGTCTCGTTTGTTTCGTGCCCCTGTTTCCCCCGCTTCGGGTCTTCGCCACCGCGTCCCCTCCACTTCCACGCCTCCGGTCCCATCGCCCCCGCTGCCCCAGAAGTTGCTGCCGTCCCCGCATGGCGTCCACACAGAGGCGGTGGCGGTGGCGGCGGCGGTTGCGCAGCCACGGTTCGTTTAAGTTAAACCCTTCTTAAGCGAATTAACAGTGCTTCCGAAGTCTGGCTCCGCCCGGGTCCCGAGTTGCCCCGCCCCCTGCCCGCGCCGCCGCGGCAGCCTCCCTGCGGGGAGATGCGCTGTGCGCCCTGGAACACGCCCGTTATTTGCCCGTGATACAAGCTGTTTGTGGGCGTGCGCGGGGTTGCGATCAGCATGCTGCGGCGGAGCGACACCAACTCGCGGAGGCGGAGCGGGAAAGCGGCGCATCGGGGAGGGGGAGGGGGGAGGGGAAGGGGGAGGGGACACGCTGGGTCGCGCTGCGCCCGCCGTGACCGCCGCCAGTTACACGCGTGTGTCGTGCGGACGTGAGCACGGCGAGGGCGCGCTCGTCGCACGAACCACGGACTGCAGAGCTCCTCGCGACTCTTTTTGCCAGCGCTTCATTGAATTTTCTCTCTGTTGGGAGCGACTCTGGATGTTTGTTTGGGCTTTCGTTCTATGTTTATTTGTTTTCCTACGTTGATATGATTCCCGTAACGGAAATACTAAAAATTGAACTTATAAATATATTATTTAAAAGAAATTATTCAGTATGTTTTCGGCGTTTGTAGGATTTTAATTTGTTGTAATAATGTAACGAAATAGAATAAATTGAATACCATATTTACAGTTATTTTTATTAAAAGTCAATATTGATAATTTTATTACATCTTCACGAAAGCATAATCCTTTCTAGGTCTCTATAAGTATGGTATCATAATTAATAAAATATCATTGAATTGTAAGTCACATGAAAGTAAACCATATGTAAAGCTTCACAAGGTAAACGGTCTAATCAAACATCTCAACAGGAATACAGACCAATACGTATCTAGAATGTAATAAAGAGAATTTAGCTTCGTGTATTTCATCTGTTATCTCTCACAGTGTGGACTGCTCCCTGTGAAGGGCGGCGGCGTCTGCGTCGGAGAGGTAGCAATACCTGTACAACAGGGAAAGGGCAAGAGGCAAGGCAGTTGTAGGGGTAGTATATACTCCTACGTAACACACAAGCACACCATTTAACACACTGGCACTTCAAGGTCACGAGATCGATATAATGCTCGCTCGCTCGCTGCTGCTTGCTCGCTTGCTCGCTTGCTCGCTTGCTCGCTTGCTCGCTTGCTCGCTTGCTCGCTTGCTCGCTTGCTCGCTTGCTCGCTTGCTCGCTTGCTCGCTTGCTCGCTTGCTCGCTCGCTCGCTTGATTGTTTTATTGATTGATTGATTGATTGGAGAGAAGACAAGCACTAAGTACCAAGGCCTGAGAAAGCATAGACACGAGTAAAGAGAGCAACGCCAGCGGTAGGCAGAATGGCAGAGGTATCATTGGAGGTGCGATTGAAGGCGTCGGACATACGTACAGGTATCCTCATTTCGGCTGCGCAATGTAGTAGTTGGGAGCATCGTGGAACAACGCGCTTAACTCGCCGCCCCCTGCTCGCCGCTTCGGGGTTCATGTTCGGCACTGGAGCCATATAACAGGTGAACGTTCGCTGAACAAGACATCAAGCTGCCGTGTAACCTGTTCGCCGTAGGTGCCTCGCCCGATTTCCCTCCCGCGATCGCATTTCGAGGAACACTGAGGGTCGCATGGATACCCCAGCTTTAAGCCTCACGAGCCTCAACGAGTTCATCCCTACTACGTTGTTGGAAATACAATTATGAATGCGAGCCAGAATCATTCTAGCATGATCTACATTCGAGATAAAACTGGCTGCTATAGCTCAGCGGAAATATCGCTTCCTCTTCAGTGTCATTGAGTTTCTTTTTAATTCTAAGGTTTCGAGATCCAACAGTGGCAGATTTTTGAGAGTAGCAACATATAGTCAATTTTGATAATTGTCTGGTGAAGAATTTTAAAGGTCCGCTGCTCACAATTTTCCATGGTTTCTGGTCAATATCGCTAATCAATTTCAGGCGAATACCGTAGGAGTGTCCTAATAGCCATGAACCGCGCATTATCTTTCCTTCGTCATAATTGTCTTCACACACACACACACACACACACATGCACTAGACTGCTACACTTGTCAGCAGTTTAGAGGTTCTTCCGGCTGTTATGATTCCCCGCTGGTGAAGATACTAGGAGATGAAAAATCCGCAAACCAACATAAAGAATGTCTCCAATTCTCATATTCCAGTCTCACGGGAGGAACAACGCTACCTCTCGAGATATAACATGCACTTCATATATAGGACTAATCACAGTAGTTGACGAGCTCGAATATAATACTCACACAGTCGATCAAAACATGCGATCTCTCACAGCAGTTCCCGTTCAGCACCCGGGCGATGCAACGGTGGTGAAAATCTCGTTGGCAAATTTATTGTCGTGTGCGGACAACCCGTGATAAAGCGATCAGACCGCTCACCATCCTGTCCTGTGGCCCGAGGTTCAAATCACGCGAATCTGGGTGGAATTTGTGGAGAACAAAGCGGGTTCAAGGCGGGTGTTCTCGGGATAAATTTAACATTTCTACTATAATTGTTTCGTCAACAATCAAATCATACATACATCACCCATCCATCAAAACCATTCGTCCAAGAAACAGCCGCGGAAGCTGGGTATTCAGGATCATAATTATTATCTAGCATGTGCATTCGGTTGATTGATTGATTCATTTTTTCGTGTTTCCGGGCGCGCCAACTGCTGTGGTCATTAGTCCCGTTAGTGTAGTGCATGTTTTTTCTCGGTAGATGGCGGTGATCTTCCCCCGCTGGATGGCGAGATCAGGCGCCGACCTACCGTCGGTTAGTGGGGTTTCGCCCTAACCAGGACTCTCCCACCAGCGGGGTACCGCCCCAGCCGGGACAAGCTCTAAGCTCCCGACCGGTTTCCCGGAATACGTGGTAGTGTAGTGCATGTTAGTGTAAGTGTTTAATAACATTAAAAATAATAATCTTAAACACCATAGTTTATCTAGAATTGATCATTTTCCTCTTTCAAAAGAATTGGATACGAAGCAACGCCAGATATCCTGCCAACGCCGGATATGTTGCTAGTATACAATAAAAATAAATATAGAAATTGATTCGAGACATACAGATTGTGAAGTGAATTCCCTCGTCAGATCGCTATGCAACATTAACGAACTAATGTTTGTAATTTTACGTTTTATCGTGGCAGGCATGCATAAGAAGTAATCTCAAAAGTACAAAAAGTGTTCGAAAGACACAACACTTGGGTATGTAATAACAAGAAAGACTAACCAGTGCAAAGATGCGACAAAACCACGCCAATGAGTCGAAATATGAATAAGCTAATACACCTAGAGGACAGAAAAAGAGAATGTTTGCACGTCACACGCAAAGTCTCTCTTCTTTAACTTTTCTCCTTTAACATGTAAAATATAATTTTATTTATTTACCGTAAAAATAGTAAACTTGCTTACAATTTCTTCTTCCTCTTAAAATAGCGTTCATTTCTAAAATTAACGTGAACTATTGATACAAATAACACTATTAAGCATAACATTTCCACCGAAAGGAAGGGAAACGTTTTACAAATTGATGTTGAAATTACATTCTTAATATTCGATGCAAACGGAAATATCCTAGCACAAAACCTGGAAAATTAAAGATGAAGCGGCTACGCTTATCAACGAAACAATAATAGCAATCTTTTCCCATCAATTTTATGATGTTTACCTTGGTTTCAAAATGCATTTGAGATAGACATTTTCCTCGGCGATATTATCACAACAGGCATGTTTTTCCAACTACCTGCCCAGTAATTGAAGAGCAAGCAAAAAGAAATACGAACAGATGTGAAAGCACGTTGTTGAAAAAGTGGGAAAACACGTTTAATAATGCAAAAGAGGCATTGTGCTATTCCCAGAAAGGCTGTGCTTTCTAACAAATAACGTAATGAAATATTTTTTATCTTCCTTTTAGAAGGTCAGAATGTCCCAATACTTCTACCAATGGAAAGCTCAGTTCTCTTGAGCATTAAAAGTAATGACGCTACATTGATAACTCCTGTGTCAATGAAAGTGAATAACTCTTTACTTCACACGAAATGTTAATTAGAAAACAAAAAGTTTTAATTTCATCCAGTTAGCTACAGGGCGTTGTTCAAAGTAAGGCGTCCGTCCAAATATGAGGCATTTAGTGAGTTTGTGAGAACTGTTTTGTCATAAAAATTCGTATGAAATTATGCGTTGCATAGACTCAAGGTGTTAATAATTAAAAACAAATCGTAGCAAAGCGTCGGAAGGTCTGAGGTGTGGGAATAACCTGCATCCTTACATGGTGTTAAGGTTACAGTAACATAATTTTTGGATAATGTGAACATTAACCGCTTAAAGCGCAAATAATCCATATTCTGACATTAAACGCAACATATACACAGTGTATAAAGGTAGTGTAGAGAAAATTATGTAACATTGGAAAAAATCGTGTTTAGAATTTGACGGTCATTCACGTTTTGGGGTCCCTAATAACGGATATCCTGAACATCAAAAGTATTTTTTTCAAAAGGAATGTTTCGTGTTCAGTATGCAGGAACTCGAAACCCTGCTCATTTTTTAAATGTATGTATGTGTGTATGTATGTATGTATGTATGTATGTATGTATGTATGTATGTGTGTGTATGTGTGTGTGCCTTGTATTCAATCTCCAGGATTTTACACTTTATACATTTTTTGAAAATTGCATAAGATTATATTTTTCTCAACTCTTTCCTGAAACATTGAAGGCGGAAATATTTTTACAATGATACTTTTCATCCAATTCAATCTTCAAATGAAGTCGTGTACATTTTTTCAAAAATATCAGTACTTTTTCTTATGTTTGAGACAATATGTAACAATAGTTACTGGCATCAGCTGGAAAATACTGAAATCATATTTTTAAATTTCTATCTACGACGTCAGATCAAAACGTAACACACAATTTTTTTGCCCAAGAATTTAATTGGTACCATAACTCGAAAAGGGCATCAATAATCTTACATCTTAGACCTACTTTTTCACATAGTCGCCAAGTTTGTCAACACATTTCTGCCTCCATGCTACCAGTTTCCATCCGCTTTGATCGTTGAAATCCGTTTGGTTCAAGTAATTTCTTGCAAAGAAAATCTTGAAAGAATGCACGCCACCATAAGATATTGCTGTGGTTCACTCAGTCGTCGCTTTACACGCCACGAAAGTTCTGGTTTTCACTACCATTTTGGCCCAATAATTTCGCACTACACTTCTCTGCTCTTCACAAGTCGATAGTAAAATGCGCACCATTTTTGCTTCGATGTTCAGGCTACACTCACTAAAACTGTACATTAAAACAAAAAAACCCTCAATAGCGTGAACTTGAAACTATTGCGTCGTGCAATTTCGCCATTCCAGTTGCAATACCAGCGGAGAAAAAAAATTATTGTTCGTCTCTTTCCGATCTTCCCTCTAATAACGGCGTAATCAAATCTGAGGAAAACAAATCTGGCACCGTCTACAGCACTAAGCAATAGAGGAAGCAATGAAATGAAATATTACGATCCAAGATTTGTTTAAAGACAATACGTGAGGGGTCATATTCCTTCATTTCCTCACTCAAATATCGACTTGAATCAGTATCTTCACAGTGACCTACCGTATCTAAAAAGTATGCAGTAGCTGTTCAGCTTGCTTCTGGCCTGGAGGACGCCGCCCACGAAATGGCGGGCTGAGATCGAGGGTCGCAGGAGCGCCCATAAAACATTTAATTAAGCTTCGGACAGCCGCCTCCGCAGTAACTCTGCCGCAGTAGAATCGCACCGCTCGGAAAGAGGCCGTAACCTGCACGTGCGCTGGCTGATGCGGTGGAGGCGGGGACAAAGGAAAGTGGTGTCATGGGTGGGCGTAACCCACCCACGCGCTTGCTGAAGCAATGGCGGTGATGGCGGGGCAAAGGGAAGGATGACCATAACGGAGAGATGGGTGAAAGGGGGAAGACAGTGGTCTCTTGGGTGGGCGTAACTCAGCCACGCGCTTGCTGATGCAATGGGGGCGGTTACGGGGCAAGGATAAGGATGACCATAGCAGTGGGAAGGGGGCAGGAAGGAAGGAAGGCAGTGGTGTCTTTGGTGGATAGATTGATTGATCTTTCCGTGTTTCCGGGCGCGTCAACTGCTTTGATCATTAGTCCCGTTAGTGTAGTGCATGTTTTTTTCTCGAAAGATGGCGGTGATCTTCCCCCGCTGGATGACGAGATCCGGCGCCGACCTACCGTCGCCTAGTGGGGTTTCCCCCTAACCAGGACTCTCCCACCAGCGGGGCACCGGCCCAGCCGGACAAGCTCTAAGCTCCCGACCGGTCTCCCGGAATATGTGGTAGTGTAGTGCATGCTAGTGTAAGTGTGTGTGTAGGAGAGGATGGGACAAGGAAGAGAAAGGAAAGATCACGCGCGGTCCGTGGACCGTTTGTAAGAGTACTGCTCCGGCATTCGCCTGGTGTTGATCGGAGAAACCACGGAAAACTACCGATCAGAGCAGCCGATCGCTAGAATTCTCCTCCAGACAGCAACTGAATTCGACCTAGCTAAAATGCTAGTGTCGAAAATTCTGCCGCCGTGGGGAGTGGGAACCTAGGACCTCCAGGTCAGAGGCGCTGCAGTAACATCAGTTGATGCACTGAGCTACCGCTCCCGGTTCTTTGGCGGACGTAACATCATGACCTTTAAGGTACAGATCCATTGTAGTTCAAGCTCTTGACCAATCACACAGACGTTTACAAACCTTGGGTAATGAGACGTGAAACATTGCCCATCGTTCTATGAAATGTTTTATTTGTTTGTGCATACTATTGTGCCAAGACAACCAGTGTGGTTATGACTGTAAAACGCATATACTCTCTCCTGTTTCGAAAACTCAGAAGAAAATCAGAATACTGAAGCCGCTTCCGAAATCTGGGGCAGTTTATTAAGCTGACAAGAGCAGATAGTGAACTTTTATGACATTTTTTGAGGTTCATTTATTAATACACATCACTACATCCTTTCAAAATGTAGCATTAAAGAAAAATAAAGTTAATTATTATTTGACCAATCAATTTTTTCCTTGAGCAAATTTCTCTTTCATTTTTGACGGAGAGGTTACCACACAAGTTAGCAAAACGCGCTGATGTTCAAAATTCCATTAATTTTTCGTTCGAGTACATCTTCTAATAGCAGTATATAGAGGCGAGGTTACTCTGGCTGTAATAGTCGAACCTCTCAGCCACCACCTCTAAGTATTGACGATTAAATTCCTTTTACACCATACAGGTTTTCTGGATTTTCACTGTTTACCCTTCTCGCTTTCCAAAGTTGCTCTACGATTCTTATCAACTATCTATCACATTCATTCATATCAGACATGTCCGAAAAGTTCAGAGAGAGAGAGAGAGAGAGAGAGAGAGAGAGAGAGAGAGAGAGAGAGAGAGAGACTTGAATAAAGAATAACGTCATTCGAGAAGTGCAATAGTTGCAAACGTGTCATCGCGAATACATTCAGCAGGTGGAAACACCAGCGCACTTCGATTAGAAGAGCTGCAGTGATAACGGTGGCATCACTGAACTGTATCAGTCGGTACCAGAGAAAAAAAAGGAATAGGAAATGTAAATAAGAAATCAATTATGAAGGATAGAGTAACGAACGAGATATGACTCATAGTAACTGAAACATTTAATAATTAAAATACATTTAAATATATAACGGTGTTCCACAATACGCGAAAGAAAATTATATAGTTTGATTCATTTGCTTTGCTGTCTCTAGGTACATTTCCTTCGTGCGTCACGGTCTCCAGTGCATCATGCTTTATACCCAAGAGTCTATCTGGGCCACGCACCGGCCGCCTCCATCACTTTGCGCACACGCATATAGACAGGGACGGTGGCGGCGGCGGGGGCGGTGGCGGTGGCGGTGGCGGGTGGCGGGTGGCGGGTGGCGGGTGGCGGGTGGCGGGTGGCGGGTGGCGGGTGGCGGGTGGCGGGTGGCGGGTGGCGGGTGGCGGGTGGCGGTGGCGGGTGGCGGGTGGCGGGTGGCGCGTGGCGGTGGCGGGTGGCGGTGGCGGGTGGCGGGTGGCGGGTGGCGGGTGGCGGGTGGCGGGTGGCGGGTGGCGGGTGGCGGGTGGCGGGTGGCGGGTGGCGGGTGGCGGTGGCGGTGGCGGGTGGCGGGTGGCGGGTGGCGGGTGGCGGGTGGCGGGTGGCGGGTGGCGGGTGGCGGGTGGCGGGTGGCGGGTGGCGGGTGGCTGCGGGTGGCGGGTGGCGGGTGGCGGGTGGCGGGTGGCGGGTGGCGGGTGGCGGGTGGCGGGTGGCGGGTGGCGGGTGGCGGGTGGCGGGTGGCGGGTGGCGGGTGGCGGTGGCGGGTGGCGGGTGGCGGGTGGCGGGTGGCGGGTGGCGGGTGGCGGGTGGCGGGTGGCGGGTGGCGGGTGGCGGGTGGCGGGTGGCGGGTGGCGGGTGGCGGGTGGCGGGTGGCGGGTGGCGGGTGGCGGGTGGCGGTGGCGGGTGGCGGGTGGCGGGTGGCGGGTGGCGGGTGGCGGGTGGCGGGTGGCGGGTGGCGGGTGGCGGGTGGCGGGTGGCGGGTGGCGGGTGGCGGGTGGCGGGTGGCGGGTGGCGGGTGGCGGGTGGCGGGTGGCGGGTGGCGGGTGGCGGGTGGCGGGTGGCGGGTGGCGGGTGGCGGGTGGCGGGTGGCGGGTGGCGGGTGGCGGGTCGGGTGGCGGGTGGCGGGTGGCGGGTGGCGGGTGGCGGGTGGCGGGTGGCGGGTGGCGGGTGGCGGGTGGCGGGTGGCGGGTGGCGGGTGGCGGGTGGCGGGTGGCGGTGGCGGGTGGCGGGTGGCGGGTGGCGGGTGGCGGGTGGCGGGTGGCGGGTGGCGGGTGGCGGTGGCAGTGGCGGTGGCGGTGGCGGGTGGCGGTGGCGCGGTGGCGGGTGCGGGTGGCGGGTGGCGGGGCGCGTGGCGGGTGGCGGGTGGCGGGTGGCGGGTGGCGGGTGGCGGGTGGCGGGTGGCGGGTGGCGGGTGGCGGTGGCAGTGGCGGTGGCGGTGGCGGTGGCGATACGGGGGCGTGGGCGGAGCGCGGTGGTGCCGCCTGCAGCGGCACGTCAAACGGAATGCGCCATGAGCGGCCTGCGGCGCACGCGTGTCGGCACGCGCGGGTCGTGTGCGTGCGTGTCGTTCCGCTCAGCCGCCCCAATCCCACACGCGTCCGCGCCCATCTGCATTCGGGGCATTTGGGGGGGGGCGGTGCGCTAAGGCGGCGGAGGCGGTGACGGAGCGACAGGGCGGAAGTACGGGGGGAGATGCTTGTGTTGGATTGCCGAGGCTTAGCGGGGGATGGAGGGTCGATTGTCGATAATGGCGGCGATGGTGTTAATTGGACAATAGTGATGGTTTAAGATGACAGTGGCAGAAAGTATAACACTGATGGTCGTGAACAAAATGATGTCTCTAATAAAAATGCCGGCGTCGGCCCAATGGAAATTGAGATGTTACAGGTCATGGTGCTGACGGTGATTTTTTGGAACAGACGATTTTAAAGTTTGTGAAAACATTACTCATAGCTATGATAACTGTGGTTGCGAGAGGTGAAAATGCGGAAAGTTCTTGCTTTGGATAAGAAAGAAATGTTGGTATGGTAGCGTCGTCAGCGACTACAATGGCAGTTCTGTTGTTGCAGATGTTAATTTGTGTTGGTAGTTATAATACTAGAGAACGAGATGGTATTGTTATGCATGTTAGTAATGTATACATGTGTGAGAAATGTGGGTGAAAATTTCTGGAAATGGTTAAAATCTAATCTATTTTTTGGTGTGGGAGGATGTAGCCATAATAATATTTCATAGAAATGAGGAAGCTTTCTAGCTTCAAACCAATATTTCCAAAACTGAAAATGTTTTTCGATTTTCATACTTGAAGCAATTTTGTTGTGTTTGAACGAAACCAAAAAATGCGAGTATTCATGTAAAACCATAATTCATTATTTTCATCAGGTAAACGATATATTTTCAATTATTGGGATTTTTTAAATAATGCAAACAGTTCTGCGTTCTAGTGGAAGAGAGGCAGAGATTTCCGTTCCCTGGGCACTCTTTCGTGATCCGCGTCCGTCCAGGAGGCATGGGCGCGAGGCATGGGCGCCGGTGGGTGTGGGGGCGTGGGGTGCCCGGGAGGGGCGCGGCGGCTGGGCTCATGCATAATTGATATGTTGACATGTGGCCGGTGGCCGGTGCCGATCTCGTCGCGCCGGTAATGACGGAGCCGCGCGGAATTTGCATGGGCCTCAGCGCCTCTGGGGTGGGGCGGGGTGGGGGAGGGGGCGGGATTGGAGGGGGAGGCGTCGAAGTGGGCAGAGATGGAGAAGCTTTGGCGGCAGCAAAGCCCTTGGTCAATGCTCGCTTGGTACGCATTCCGAGGATCGTGAGGTGTTCTGAACTGAGAGTACTGGGGGTTGAGGTTTTGGACATAGCCATAATATTCCAAACTTGCATCAAAGTTTCATTTTGAGAGGTGATTTTAATAATAAATATAATCAATTACTGTAAGATTTGAAATATGAATGGAAAAGTATTATTGTTATTATCATTATTATTATTATTATTATTACTATTATTATTATCATCATCATTATTTCCTATTTTCTGTGAATATACACTGATGGCGGGTTCTCAAATTCATCCAAGACAACAAAGGTTAGCAAGTAAAGTGGAACAAGAATATATTTGTTTGTTTTTTTGTATCCTTCAAATCAGGCTTAAGAATTTAGGGCCATATTTGCTATTCCCAATAATGCAGTTTTTTGAATGTTCCGCAAATGCTTTTCAATTTTAATTTCTTCGCGATCTCTTGCTATTCCTTGGTGACCAATTCATTCGCTGACACTACTGTACTTCTACCGCCCGTCCATACATGTCCTTCAATTCAACAGCCAGGGATTGGCATTTTCTTATTTACTCATATTATTATTATTATTATTATTATTATTATTATTATTATTATTATTATTATTAGTTTGAGCGCGTCAGTGGAGTTAAAAAATTAAATATACTCAAAAAATAGATTGCCCAACAGTAAATTTCAATTGCTGATACTGAATCTGAAACTAAAGGGAGAGTGAGATATCACTCCGCTATGGACAAAGGTCGTTAGCATGTTCGAGGAAGGAAGGAGGATATGAAGACATGACTCATATGTGGTGAGGAATAGTACGCCGGTAGCCAAGGAAAGCAAGATATACTAAGGCAGTAAGGGGAACTTTGATGACGAGAAAGCAGTGACTAATGCCGATATCAGATGCAAAGGGGAAAGCAAGATAATAAAATTTGCACAATATGAATATGAAAGTATGGCACCCAATTGTTACAATGATGTATTTGCTACCGAAATGTTCGGCGAACTTAACAATGATGAAATAGAAGCAGTCATACATCAGCACCGCCGAGAATGATGATGCCAATCAGTCAGGTTCGTCAAGGTATGGTTCGTGTCCCTTGAAAGAAAAACATGATACGAGGTAGGGTGGGAATAGCGTTATCCAATGCGAACAAAGCGATGATGATTATCTCTGCCTAGTAGTGACAGCAACCGCGGGGCAGTGGAGGGCTACGCGACCGCCAGCATTGCTGCCGATTCCAAATCCTCCACGGGATTCGTACCTACAACTTTTGGAATCTTCCATGCCCCGTTAAAACAAGCAGTACCGGGAGCGGTAGCTCAGTGCATCAACTGATGTTACTGCAGCGCCTCTGACCGGGAGGTCCTAGGTTCGAGTCCTGACGGCGGCAGTATTTTCGACACTAGCTTTTCAGCTAGGTCGAATTTAGTTGCTGTCTACAGGAGAATTCTACCGGCCGCCTGCTCTGATCGGTAGTTTTACGTGGTTTCTCCGATCAACACCACGCGAATGCCGGAGAAGTACCCTAATAAACGGGCCACGGACCGCGCGCGATCTGTCCTTCCTCTTGTCCTATCCTCTCCCCTTACACACACACTTATACTAAGATGCACTACACTACCACATATTCCGGGAGACCGGTCGGGAGCTTAGAGCTTGTCCCGGCTGGGGCGGTGCCCCGCTGGTGAGAGAGTCCTGGTTAGGGGTAAACCCCACTAGCCGACGGTAGGTCGGCGCCGGACCTTGCCATCCAGCGGGGTAAGATCACTGCCATCTCCCGAGAAAAAAACATGCATTACACTAACTGGACTAATGACCAAAGCAGTTGACGCGCCCTGAAACACGAAAAAATGAATCAATCAAATAAAACAAGCAGTGAAGTGGCATGACGTTCAGTGAGTCTGAAGGATCCAGGGTGAGTTGTCTCCAGAACCCTGAACATGGTGTTCGGAGTTGGAATGTAGCACAGAACCGGAACGAATGTAGTCCCGAAACGCAAACCTGGGAACCGGTTTTCCAAAACCTTGAACTCGAATCTGAATATCTAATCCCACAGTTCAGACCCCGATGCTCGAAACGCATGCTCGAAAACCCAAACAGAGTACATGAAAGAGAATCCTGGTCTCTGAGAGTCAGCGTCAAGATTGGAATCCGAAACTCGGAGACAAGTTCTGAAACAGAGACCATGGTACTCAAAACAAGCGGTCCCCAGTCCCTACCATTCTGTGGCACGTAGTATCCGTGGTGCAGAGTGTCTGCTAGGCATAAATTTTGCTGCCATAACACGATTCTGCAGTTGAATTTGTTTCGCTGATGCAAGGCTTCGTGCAGCTTTCGCTCGACTGCGCGTTTTTACGAAATTTATTCGCCGTACTCGCACAAAACTGTCCTCGATTTACATGCTCTTACGTTATATTTGCATACAAACTTCTGCGCAATTTCGATACAGATAATTTATGCTGGAGTTGCGACAATCTGATGACCCAAAATTTTACTAAAAACTTAAATATACAATATTAAAACATGTTTTTATTGTATTAAAACGTGATTTTTCTATTGATTTATGTCTTATTTTTAATTATATCGAAGGAATCTGCTGAGCAGACTCAAAAGTTTATAATCGTTTTTCATTCTTCCAGTCACGACAACCAGATGCGATGTTGCAGAAAAAAATGTTTTTTCTTGAGTATCATTTTTTAACGATAAGAGCTGCCATAGCTTTATCGGAAACACGTTCTGCAGTATAAATCACAGCATGCAGAATACACTTCGTGGTGAGATGGAAAAGTGATATACGGCGACGTGTGTACGTTACGCGAGCACGTCCTTAAAATATACTGCCCGACCATTTTCAAGGCCAGAAATACCGGCAACTTGCTTATGCAAGATGCGCCCGATACAAACCACAGAAGACAATTCCGAGAAACGGATCCTTCAGGGATAAATTCGAATTTCAGTGTCGTTTTTGAATTATAGATCCAAGCCGCCTGGGCAGATTGGAAGCGTGACCTCGATATTTTGACAAACAGACTCGCGTTACTATTTCCGCAGCCGTAAATCTGACGAAAAGGGGCGCGACCGGCAGAAGGGTCTCGTCCCCCGTCCCGCCCCGCCGCCGGTGTCTGTCATTCAAATGGGAGGACCGCGAGGTTGACATCCGGAGATCGCTGACGAGCGGCGGCCGTCCCCGCCTCCTAAGCGCGCAAGTGCGTGACAGAGCGCCGTTAGGGCGGCTCTCCATTTCCCCTCTCGTGAGGACTGACGACGCGGCGCTGCCCGGAGCTCGAGTGACCGGGAGCGGCGGCGGCGGGGCGGCGGGGCGGTGGTGGCGGTGGAGGCGGCGGCGGCGGCGGCGGTGGCGGCGGTGGCGGCGGTGGCGGCGGTGGCGGCGGCGGAGGCGGAGGCGGAGGCGGAGGCGGAGGCGGAGGCGGAGGCGGAGGCGGAGGCGGAGGCGGAGGCGGCGGCGGAGGCGGAGGCGGCGGCGGCGGCGGCGGCGGTGGCGGCGGCGGCGGCGGCGGCGGCGGCGGCGGCGGCGGCGGCGGCGGCGGCGGGGCGGCGGGGCGGCGGTGGCGGCGGTGGCGGCGGTGGCGGCGGCGGCAAAAACGTCTCGCAACACCCTACCAACCCCTACACGTCCCCATCTCCGCCGCCGCCGCCGCACCGTGGGCAGGGGCACGGGGCAAGAAACGCTAATAATAGAGTGACGACGATAAGCCGTCTCAAGGGGCGGCCGACTGCAGGTCCGATAGGCTGGGGCGTGATACGACGTGACACGAATAGGCGCTCACTCGACAAAGGGCTGCGTCCTTTTCCGTTTGTCGCCTTGATTATACGGCTGGCTGACGGTCGCCGTAAACTCAAGGGAATATTAAATGACGTTTGCATTGAGAAGCCTCAAATCAACGACGTGACCCAATTAGGAAAGTATTTTATTCTCGTTTCTAGTCCGTGTATATTGTTTGATTTCAGACTCAAGGCCGAAATTATTTGTGAAAGGAACAGACGTAATATTATGTTATGAGTAATTGTCAACTGGAAAAGACCCTGACATCAGCACCCGAGCTTCATAATAAATTTTTGTACAAATATTTGTACAACGTTTTAAGTTTTTTATACAAATGTATCGTTTAGCATGTTTCCTGCTTCGTATACTTTCAATTTATTCACTGTCTACTGGGAATGCTTCATTAAAAGGTGCAACAGTTTTAATTTAAAAGCAATAATTATGGGTTCAAACCGACAATTTGATTACAATTTGATAATAAAATACAGAAACAAAGACTAACAGGAAAGTTTTAGTACTCCAATATTTGGGATTTGTTGTTTGAGCTTGATCAATACACAACGATATTGCAAATAAAACGACAAAAAGATAACAAAATCCCTTTCAAACAAAACCACATTTTCCAGCCATCACCCGAAAATCAACTTACGCGCTGTGATTGTAATCTGTATTGGCAGAAATCCAATTTTCATACAAACTGTATATTTCCCTGTCAAATTTTCTGCAAATGACAAAACATCGAACAGTAACAGAAATTTACATTAGGCACCCACTTGTAAAACTCAAAATTTTAAATTATCCTTGTCTGATTGCTACATTATTTTGTGTAAAAATGGGTTGTAAGTAAGAAAAAAGTGACTGATTATTGCAATGGCTGATGCCAAAACAAGATTTAATTTTATGAATTTTAATCAACTTGGACATCAAAGACAATGTTTACACAGCATTTTTTTCTGTCGATTCATCATTCTTCGTTTTGAAATCATACAAGTAATATATTTTATGAATAGCGTTGAAGTTATAACAGCAACACGGAGTTAAGGCCAGGACGTGTATTGTTCTGTCTTAATACAATCATTAATACTTTCAAAATAGGCGGAATCTTACATTAACGAATGTACTACTGTATCTTTTCAAAATCATGCTACACTAAAAAGAGATTCAAGTAAACGCAATTTTAAACTTATACGACTACATGTATCTACTGAATTATTGAGTGACTAAAAGAGAGGAAATGCATAAAACGTATTTTCATGTATTGTAAAAGTTCATGAAGATGGTACACAATAAAATGAAAAAACAATAAGTAACTCAAGTTTCTTGCACTATTGCTCAGTCATACTCCAATAGAAGTATAAGATCAACTATGATGAGTAAACAAAAATCACGAAAAGGAAGATGTCCTTGCTGGCGTAAAAGGAAAACTACTTTTTTTATTAGGTTGATGCACTTTTTGTTGAAGTATTGGAAATTCAGAAATTATAAAAATATGAAAAATTTGGCACAAATAACAAATATCTCACACAAATTCTTCATCATTTTGAATTCATATATTATGAACATAGTTGGTATTATTATGTCACCTTGACCTCCAAACAACTTTCTATACTTCAACGAACATGGTAAGACGAACGTAAAACCCTAGGTCTAAAAGAATAACATTCTTGAGGGACAAGCGAAGCCAGTAAAGGCCGTGGAGTGTCTTATCTGAGCCAGTGCTTATGCTGGGTTTAAGAGGTGGGCTGAACACGGACGCTGCGGCGGTGTAGTTTCTCAAGAACCTCGTGGCGTCTAGTTCCGCTCTTGGCACAGTGATACGTGAGGAATTGGTATTTTTAACATAATCTCTCTTCACATTTTCTTAAGCCGCCTTACTCAACCATGACCATACTCAGTCATCGTTTGCCCAAGAATGCGTACATGTGGGTGATTTCATGCTGGCTTAAGAAATGTGAAAGTCTCCATTCAGAAAGAACGAAACGATGTGTATGACCGCCTTAGGTACATTATATTAAACACGGCTTGCACATTTACCCATTTGCCGGGACCTTTCTTTTAAATTCAAGTTACAATAAAAGTAATAGAACAACAACAAGGAATCCATATTGTAAATAATTGAATTAATTAAGAATGCCTAAACAAATTGAACGAATGTGATAATAATTTTGAATTAAATTAAATTTACATGCATCATCTTAAATTTACTGGATTTGACGTGTGTCCATTGTAGAATCCAAGAAATATCCCATAACTAGCAAATGTCACCAAATTCGAGATGAAACCTTAACATTAACCGAACCTAATAAAGTATTTGCTTCAATAAAGCGTGAGAAAAAAAATAATTTTCGTAATTTCGTTTTATATATCATATTTCGTGAAATAGTATTTTACAGACAACTACTAAAAATTGGTTCAAATAAAAAAAATGCAGCCTCTTACGAAATTTCTTTAGCTATGTTTCAAAATTTATATTTAAAAATCTAACTTCAAAATTTATATATAAAATATTTGTAAAGCCCTGAAGAATATTTTCTTTAATTGAGTGTTGTGACATCAGAAGAAAAATCTTATTTATATTGAACAAACAAAAAAGGTTTACATTAATATATTTTGTTATAGATGTCCGAAAATAACTTCACGGTTTCATTAAATTTAAAATATACACAAGCACACGGAAAAGAAGAATGAAAATAATGTGCTGTTTTCCATCTACTCTACCCGAGAAAACATTCTCCATAAATATTTGAAAATTGCACAGAAAGGCTTGTTTGTGACAATTTTCTTTTTAAATCCTAAAATTTCGAAAAGATTTCTGATATCAAAATGTCAGTATATTGTTTTCTACAACCCCTTCGAATAATGAAAGCCCAATACTGAAATTACAGTTGGGAGCTTCATTAATAGTACTCAGTCTTTCGGCTGGTTTGATGCTTTAATCCAGGAGACCATTAGTAGTTAATTAATGATATGGTGTACATGATGCTTTGCCATTTGCGGTCCATGCCACAATCAAAGGGTGAAAGCATCCAAGTCTCATATGGGATTCGTATTGACCACCTTCCTTACCTGTTGAGGGGGGTTTTCTACCACAACAGTTTACGCTACAGAAATTCTTCAACAAATATGTAGAAGATATATTATGAAATATGATAAGGCGAACAGACACACACACACACACACACACACACACACACACACACACACACACACACACACCTCACCTCGCACATATGCCCATTTTAGGGATAGGAAATTACCACTTTTTCAAACGAAATCCCACAAAGCTTCAGACTTAAGATAACTCCATCCATCTGCCTATAATGTATGCATTTTCTGTGATTTTCTTTTATAGAACGCATTAGTATAATATGAACTAAAAATTGTATGTCCACAACAGCACTTCGGAGATCGCGGGGATCAAGGTTTGGGTCCTGACGAAGTACGCGGATATCAGGTGAAGATTCGAAATGGGATGAAGAACCAGAGCAAGGATAATCAAGAAAGACGAAGACATGAATGCAAACACACACACGAGTAAATATTGACTACAAGCGCCTCTACAAATCCCTTGAGTGAAGTGCATTGTTCGTGAAATGCAACAGTGCCATAACTCAAAACCTCAGGTTTTGAGATAAATTAGTTAGATTTTCACATGTATTGGAATGCATCATTCTTGCATTCACACTTCTGCTATATGTGAGTGGAATACTGTACTGTAATATTTACTTCTATTGCTGCTGTAAAGTAGATCAATCTTCAATTCTGAAGAGTTCATAAACTCAACATTCGTATGTTTTGAGTTGCGCCACGAGCGATATGATACTCCGAGATGTGGCGGTGTTCCTCTCCCTATTCGTCTAAGATCCAGCGCCAACCTCCGGGTCGAAAAGCGGGACAGAACCTCCTCCAGTTACCTCCCCCTGCAAGGCACCACCGTTGCCGGTACAAGCTCTAAGCTTTCGTCATTGTTCTTCCTATACAGGAATACAAGCATTAGATTACCATAATTGTCGAATCATAAAGCCTGACCCGGCCGGGGCGGTTCCCCGCTGGTGGGAGATACCTGGATGAGGAAAGCCCTACTAGCATGTGTATAGGTCGGTGCCGGATCTCGCCATTCAGCTAAAGGGAGCGGTAGCTCAGTGCATCAACTGATGCCACTGTAGCGCCTCTGACCGGAAGGTCCTAGGTTCCCACTCCCCACGGCGGCAGGATTTTCGACACTAGCTGTTCAGCTAGGTCGAATTCAGTCGCTGTCTGGAGGAGAATTCTAGCGGCCGGCTGCTCTGATCGGTAGTTTTCCGTGGTTTCTCCGATCAACACCAGGCGAATGCCGGAGCAGTACCCTACCAAACAGGCTACGGACCGCGCGCGATCTGTCCTTCCTCTTCCTTGTCCTATCCTATCCCCTTACACACACACACACACACACACACACAATTACACTAACATGCACTACACTACCACGTATTCTGGGAGACCAGTCGGGAGCTTAGAGCTTGTCCCGGCTGGGGCGGTGCCCCGCTGGTGGGAGAGTCCTGGTTAGGGGGAAACCCCATTAGCCGACGGTAGGTCGGTGCCGGATCTCGCCATCCAGCGGGGGAAGATCACAATTATCTCCCGAGAAAAAACATGCACTACACTAACGGGACTAATGACCGAAGCAGTTGACGCGCCCAGAAAAAACGAAAACATCAATCAATCAAAAACTTATCGTCAAATAATCGGGTAGGCTGTCTATATGCGCTGTTTTCATTTTCCGTATTTTTTTCCAACCAGTACCCGAACTCCGGACACCGCCGGAGCCATGCAGGCAGATGACCGTGTCGGTGCGTCGCCCGGAGGTGACACGGGAGCCGATAGCTTCCCGGGGCTGCGACCAGGCGCTGCGCCCGGAGTCTGCATTCGCAGTCCCCGGAGGCGATATCGCTTCGTGTCCATCGCATGGCCGTCAGCGCTCCGTCATTCAACTCGTTCCCGGAAAGTGCCCCCCCAAACCGCACCTGGTTTGCACGGGCTCACGCTCCCTCGGTTTTGCTCAGGCACACATCCTTATATTCATGCGGATGAAAGCATTAATATTTTGAGGGTATATAACTTTTTCCTCTAATGCAATAGTGGAATAATTTAACTATTTCACGTTGGGGTGCTATGAAATCACGTTGTTTTAGTTTGAGTATCTCAAAATTGTCGAGTCCATGTTAAAGGTTAAATGTATAAAGAACGCTACTATAACAGTTTTTATTTATTTATTTTTATTTATTTTACGTCAAAGAAAACTGTTAAAACCTGCGTATGACGTGCTATGGGGAAAAGTGAATTGTGTGCACATTTTCAAAATTCTGTGATCCCTACACTGAGTCATATACTACTTAAATTAAACAAAAAGAAAAAGCTCCCATGTAATAAAATGTATTTTCAAAGATAAAAAGGCAATAAATTTTGGCTCTTATCCATGTTATCAATCGGAATAATACTTCCTGCCGCGACAACATGGAAACGATAATTTGAATAATTGTATTGCCCACTGAATTCTAGAAGATGTGCACAGAAAATGAAGTTACATTTATATCCAGGAGCAAAGCAAGGGGCCATCTCAGCATTTGCTCAATGGATCAGGAAATCTGGACGAAAAACCTGATCGAGATGGGGAACAGTGTTTAGACTTTTACTATTCGAGAAATTAACAAAAGAAAAGCAGAAAACAACTTCTTGTTCTGGGTTGTAATAATTTTCTTGTGTTAATAAGTATACAGTAATTATCTAGAAGCTTTTTAAGTGTATAGTAGTATTTTGTTTAAAGTGTTCATAAATCAAACATAAGAATTTGTCTTTTCTGAAAATTATGAAGCAAAAGTTATTCAAACGTTTTCTCATATAATTAGCTTTTGCTAGAAGGTAACTCGATTAGTTAGAGATTCTTGGATACATGTTGCCCATTGCTATAAACTGCTGTGCGAGCAAATTTATTTCGCCTTTCATTTACAAAAGAGAAACTCACGTTTCAGTAACGAATGAGGGAATTTATAACAATTAACGTTCAAAGAAAATTCTCTTGAGTATTAATTGTCCTATAATTTGTGTTGTGTTCAAATGTGAGTCTTTCATTCATGATTCTGTACGGCTTGACAGATTGGTGAACGATACAAATTAATGTGGTGTTGGAAACTAGAGCTTAACGTAGCAAACTGTGTCACCACTTCATCTGTCATTTCGCAATTACGAAAACCACCCCAGCAGTGTCGTCGGAACAGATGACCTAATGATAAATTGTCGGAAATGCATAATCCAATTTGGGTGACCGGGCAAGGACGAGGACAAAGTGGGGGCCCGCAAGGCTGGCAGGGTTAACAAGAACGAAGGGCCGGCAGCCACGCAGCGGCGCAAGCAAGTCTTGATCGCGCGCCGACCAGGCCAGTTATGATGGCGAGACACCCAGCGCGTGGATTATAATAGTTAGCGAAGTTCCATTTATACAGCAGGATTTACCTCGCGCTTGCAGTTGGCGTGGGCAACTCAGTTTCGACTGAAGAGGAAATGCGATTGCAAAATTGCTTCCTCTTAAGTACAACTACCGATTTGAAGCACGAGTGTTTTGGAATTATATTTGTGTAATTAAGGGAGAAATGCAGTTTTTCGTTTCTTAGATTTTTGTTTCTTTGATATTAAGCCATAAAATAAACATTTTCATAGATTTATGTAGGTCGTCCTAAAATATATGCTACATTTGGCTCAAGAATCTATCGTCTCCTATATTAGTCACCATTCGCGCCTTTCACACACAACCAGTCTTTATACGTGAGGTATCTAAAGAACGATAAGTTCACGGAGACGTGATGAATTGCACATTGACCGTAAAAATCTGAAGGATTTGTTAAAAAAACGCAGCTAAATATTCAACTCAAATGCAACCCGCAACACTACGTCAGTTATATCGTAAATAAAACTCATAAACTAAGTGTTCTAGGGTTTTAAGTCCCCGACCGGTCTCCTTGGATGTGTGGTAGTGTCGTGCATGTTAGTGTAAGTGTGTGTGCGCGTGTGTGTAAGAGGTGAGGATAGGACAATGAAGAGGAAGAAAAAAGTTCGCGCGCGGTCCTTAGTCTGTTTGTTAGGGTACTGCGCCGGCATTCGTCTTGTGTTGATCGGAGAAAGCCCGGAAAACAACCGATCACAGCAGCCGACTGCTCGAATGTTCCTTTAGACAGCGACAAGCTAGTGTCAAAAATCCTGCTGGTAACGAGACTCGAACATAGGACGTCTCGGTCAGAGGCACTGCAGTGACATCAGTTGATGCACTGAGCCACCGCTCCCGGTCTGGGCGTACGGGACTGCTGACCTTAGCGGTTGTCATGCCCGGCAGCACCAACCAATCATTTATTTATTTCCAAAACTATCTACAACGCATGTTGTTTATTCTTGGTTTTCGTAACATGCCGATGACATTAGTATTCTTACCCCTCCTGCCTTATAAAATGAATCTTTGCAACAGTTATAAGCACATAAATGAGATTATGAGCCTCGTTCAGAAGGACGTTCGCGAATTAATTAAATAGATTAATTTTATAAGGCGGGAGTTGTAAAAATGACCTAATGTTACCGGCCACGTTACGACAACCCAAATATATTCATTGAGTCAGAGCCATCGTATTCCTTGCCCGCTGGCAAAGAAGAAGCTCGTGGCACCGCCGTCTACTGGATTTCGCTTCATCCGCGGTGCGGGGCGACGGTCATTGAGCGCCGGCGGGGCGTCCCACAATGGTTGAATCGGGCCTAAAAAATTGGCCATAATTGAAAATGCGAGTGCATTTGGTAAAAATGGGTATCAATGGTTTTTGAGTTCGATAAATTTGAATATCATAAATAAATTTCAAAATTCAAAATGGCGGCTTCAAAATAGCGAATTTACTCATTTAAAAACAAACAAAAATGCATAAAAAATATACCTATGGAGATCTAGAAATCACTGATTTCGAATATCATTATTTCTAATGTCGCACATATCGTTCGCAACAATCAATGATTTCGAGTGTTTCTAGCAACGGTAACTTTAGGAGACCGAGAGGAAGACAAAAATTATTGAAATAACTTTCTGGAGCTGAAGTAGTTTGCTCCAATGTCTTCCGAACGAGATTTGCAAAGGCAGAATACCGAACGCGCACATTGAATTTTGTTATTATGGCCAGGTTCTTGGCCCGATTCAACCAGTGTGACCAGGAGCGGTAGCTCAGTGCATTAACTGATGTCGCTGCAGCGCCTCTGACCAGGAGAATCCTCTAGCTAGGTTCGAATCCTGACGGCGGCAGGATTTTCGACACTAGCTTTTCAGCTGCGTCGAATTCAGTCGCTGCCTGGAGAAGAAATCTAGCGGCCGGTTGCTCTGATCAGTAGTTTTTCGTCGTTTCTCCGATCAACACCAAGCGAATGCCGGAGCAGTACCCTACTAAACAGGTCACGGACCGCGCGCGATCGGTCCTTCCTCTTCCCTGTCCTATCCTCTCCCCTTACACACACACTTACACTAACCTGCACTACACTACCACATATTCCGGAATACCGGTCAGGTGCTTAGAGCTTGTCCCGGCTGGGGGCGGTGCCCCGCTGGTGGGAGAGTCCTGATTAGGGGGAACCCCGCTAGCCGACGGTAGGTCGCCGCCGGATCTCGCCATCCAGCTGGGGAAGACCACCGCCATCTCCCGAGAAAAAACATGCACTACACTAACGGAACTAATGATCAAAGCAGTTGACGCGCCCGGAAACACGAAAAAAACAACCAAACCAAACCAACCAGTGTGCGCCGCCTTGGGAAAGGCGCCGGGGGCGCTCCGCTCCATTGGCTGCGAGCTCGCGCGCAAGAATGTCACCCTGCCGCGCCGCGCCGCGCCGCGCCGCGCCGCACGCAGCCGCGGTGTCCCATGACCACGCCGCCCGCGCACAGTGACACCCTCCAGCACGCGGTTAAGGACTCCGCCCAAAATCCATTGCATCTACGTAAAATCGAATCCACTTTCTGTGATCTGATATGGTCATCTACAAAACCATTCAAATCATATATCTAGCTCCACAGTTGAACCGCTAGCGGTAGCTCAGTGCATCAACTGATGTCACTGCAACACCTCTAACCGGGAGGTCCTAGGTTCGAATCCTGACGGCGGCAGGATTTTCGACACTAGCTTTTCAGCTAGGTCGAATTCGGTCACTGTCTGGAGGAGAATTCTAGCGGTCGGCTGCTCTGATCGGTAGTTTTCCGTGGTTTCTCCGATCAACACCAGGCGAATGCGGAGCACTACCCTAAAAAACGGGTCACGTACCGCGCGTGGTCTGTCCTTCCCCTTCCTTGTCCTATCCTCTCCCCTTACACCCACACTTACACTTACACATGTACCACATATTCCGGGAGAGCAGTCGGGAACATAGAGCTTGTCCCGGCTGGGGCGGTGCCCCGCTGGTGGGAGAGTCCTGGTTAGGGGGAAACCCCACTAGCCGACGGTAGGTCGACGCCGGATCTCGCCATCCAGCGGGGGAAGATCACCGCCATCTCCCGAGAAAAACATGCACCACACTAACGGGACTAATGACCAGAGCAGTTGACGCGCCCGGAAACATGATTAAATCAATCATTTAAACAATCAACCGAAGACCGTAAAAATGCTTTGCCCATGTAGGGTGGTGATTGGGCCCATAGCGACGAGGGGGACGGGGCGGGGGAAGCTGCGTAGCCCAGGAGCCGTGAGAGCGGCGCCGCGCGGCGTGTCGGACAGGGCGGCGCGGGCGCCGGAGTCCTGGGATCGGCGCCGCTGTGGGAGAGCGCGTCCGCGGAACGGCCCCGGCGCCGCCCTCTCACCGCAACTCGAGAAGCCGCTGCCCCCCCCCCGCACCGCATTCCTCAGCGATACCCGTCCTCTCACACGCCCACGCCTCGACTTGCCACTGTTTTCACCCGTAGGGCCGGCTTCTTGGCACGGCAAGATCACGTAGCGTGGGAGATACGATGGCAGTGGTTAACAGTCGTTGCGTTCCAGGTTGTAAAATTACGCATGATCAAAACGGGAAATAAAACTACTGAACTGAATTTTCTATTAATAATCATTGATGTATTTTTATTATTATTTATGTCAACAAGTATTACATACGCTAGAAGTCACTGAAGCAAATAACCTTATAACGAATATACATGATGGACATTGAATGATTCAATAATTAAATTTATTTGAATAGTAAATCTTAATATATTAACTATGAAACTAAGGTTAAATGAAAGTTCTGCAAATATGCTTCTTCATGAATTCAAATATAAGAAATAATGTTTTATTAGCAAATATCTTTTATCTCTTGAAAATTGAAATTTGGTAATTAAAAAAAAAAATAAAAACGAAACATAAAAAAATCTGCACTTGTAGGTCGTAACTATTATACGTTGAACATTTGTTTCCGTCATTGAATTATAATATAGACATTTTGTAGCACTTTCCGAGTCTTGCGAGCGAGTACTTAACGTTCTGGGCACAATGCTTCAACTTCCCCTCCGTTCCGAAGCATAAGGCGCAGCAAGGAATCTCCGCTCCCCATTCACGCGGGCGCCGCCATAAAAGAGAGGAAGCGCTCGCCGCCGTTAAAAGGACAAACGAGCTCTTCGGGCGCGCACCTGGCGAAGCCGCTTCCGCCCTCCGCCGCCCCCGCCGCCCCCGCCGCCCCCGCCGCCCCCGCCGCCCCCCGCCCCGGCCCCCCAGACCCGGCCCCCCGACCCGATCTGGCACCTCATACCTACGCCCTCTACCCCGCAATCATCCTCGGCCCTCGCCCTCGCTCTCCCCGGCCCCTGGGCCCCCGCCCAGGCCCCCGCCTCCCCCGATCCCGGACCCCACCCCGCCTCAGCCTCTTTCCCCGCCTCGCCCCGTCCCCCGCCGCCTCCTGGGCCCCGCCCCCGGCCGGCGTAGTGAGCCGCTCGGAGGCCGGCGTGTCAAGGCGCGAGCACGCGCGAGCCGACGCACGGGGGGCGCTCCGGAAGTCACACCTCGCTTCCGGTGGCGGGGGCGACGAGGGCGCGCCGCGCGGGGCGGATGCGTCCGTGGCGACCCGCCCACGCCTCCGCCCTCGCGTCCGCCCGGCTCGCGTGGCATCATGATGAATCGGCGAGGGCGAGCAGGCAGCGGGTTCCGGCAGGCGAAGCTTCATCGGGTTGGAATAGATCTTGCATACAATGGAAATTTTGCTAGCAATGGCCATTAACTACATTAATACTACTACTTATATCAGTTACAGGGCAGAAGAAGCTATTACGACGAAAATGTAGGCTTACGCGACCAGAGTCATGTAAATGATCTTGCCTGTCCGGAAGAAACCGCGTCGGAGGCTGTATTGCCAACAGTGTTCAAGGCGGCTTCACCCGAACAGCCAAGATCATTTACTACGAAAATGAACAATTCATGATTGCTCATCTACCGCAATTAAAACCGCATAGTTAACATCTTCTGGGTGAATATTATTGAAATCAATGTAAAAGATTCTCACACAAACACACACACATCTGAAATTGCTTTTTTATAGCAAGGAAAAGGGAGTAAAATGTCGTTTAGATGTTATATTTTAATCGTTTATTAATTAAAAGTTAAATAAATGCAAATTAAAAACTAATTCAATATAATTCGATTAAAATTTGTATTTCTTTCTTTTTTAAAAGCCTCTCCCATTAATATTTGAAGCATTCTTATGTCGCGCATTTTCAGAAAAGTGAACATTTAACATTCAATATCCAAGATATTCGAGTTTTCTTTCAGTGAACATCTCTCAGATTCGCAATCACGAAAGCACGCTCGACAGTAAGCCTGCGCAGCAAGCTGATTCTCCCGAGGAAGGCGAGCGAGGAGAGCAAGTCAGGCTGCCGAGTTGCGTGCCCTTGCAAATCTACTGCTTCAACAGGACAGATCGACCCCGAAACGATCGTCGGCAAAGAGAAATCAAATTTTGACGAACATATCAGAAAACGTATTCAGCACACAGGCTTCAAAGGTCAACCAGGAATACTCAGGAGGAATTGGGGTTGGAAAAAGAGCAATAAATATAGCATTCAAATGCTTCACTCATTATTGATGGGAAAAGAAAACTTTACCAAACCAAACTTTTCATTTTTGATTTGTAGATACGTATGTTTTTGGAAAACGGTGATCTATTTGACAGAGCCGTTTTTTTAAAAAAAATTTAATTGGTTTCCTACATGACCCACGTTTTGCTCAGCTATGCTGAAAAGAGGGTTCGTATAATATATGCATTTTGAGTATAAAATAGATTTCTTCTTTGGGGACGGGAGGGGGATAATTGAAGCGTAGCGTGTGCACATTCATGATGAAATTGATGTCATTTAATCACAAAAGAAATTTAATTTGTTCTCAAAAAAAGCTGATTTGCATAAGAATGTTTATTAATTATCTCCATTTCTCTCTCGAAAAGCAGATAGTAGAGGAAAAAAATCTTCAAATAATTTTTTGAGCCAGTTGCCAAAGGCAGACTAGGATTTGAACAATAAAATCAAACCAAGTATAGATAGATAGGCATTATGAAGTCCTTGTGATATTGTTCGCAAACAACGGCGTTTGGCGCACTTGAATTTCTGCACTCAACAGGCCCGACCGCAGAGAGACTTCCCTGAGGGAGCTTCATTCAGGAACGCAATAAAGCGCGCTTCTCTCAGTGGCGGCGCTCACGGCAAAGGCGGAGGTAGGTGGGGCGAGGTTGGGGACACGGTTGGGAGGGAGGATGAGGCGAGGGTGGGACAAGGGGGGACTAGGATGGAGGAGGGGGGGAGAGGGGGGAAAGGTGGAGAAAGATTGTGGCGGAGTAGGGCAAGGGTGGGTCAAGGGGTGGCGAGGGTGTGGCGAGGGTGGGGCAAGGTTGAAAAAACAAGGGTGGCGCAAGGCGGAAGGAGGGTGGAGAAGGAAGGGAACTTGTGTGGCGAGGGTAGACAAGGCGGTGGCGAGGGTGGGCAAAGATGGGGGAGGTGGGGGGGGGAAAAGGGGGGGGGCAGGGGATGGCGAGGGTGTGGTGAAGGGGGAACGGATAGGCGAGGGTGTAACGAGGGTGTGGTGAAGGTAGGGCGAGGGTGGTCGCGGAGGGGGGAAAAAGAAGGACAGCAGGGTTGGGAAAGACGAAGCGAGGGCTCGCTACGAGGCGGTGGATTACTGTTACTTGAGAAAACAGCGCGGCTGGGACCGAAGGGCGAGGCGGAGGTCCCCCGTGCAGACACTCGATCGCCTGCGCAGGGGAGGCTCTTGATGAACTGACCGGCGAGTCGACGCTCTCTCGTGTTCGCTTGTTCGACCCTCCGCCTCAGAATCCGCGTCGCTCTGTAACCATCGCGAACGCCCGCACGAGAATCACTCGATCAAGCGGTGCTGCTAACTACGCTTTGCTACGTTACTTTCAATGTTACTTAAAAGTTACGTTGAATATTGCTAACTGCGCTTTGTTGGTTGTACTTATCAGTAAGCTATGTTCTGTAGAATGAGAGTAAGGTAGGGATTCTAGAGCTCAAGATCACGTACGCTGATTTATTTTCCCCCAAAATGTCTCACAGTTTTACTGTATTTTTGTCGAAAATAAATTAATTTAAGGGACTTGGCACCTTCAATTTATTTTTGCACGCTCTCCCCCTCACATCACTTTGCAATCACTCCTTGTCATCATTGCTAGATTGTCTTACTATATACTACTGTGACGTAACTGAAATCATTGCTAGACTACTTACTATACTCACTGTGACGTAACTGAAAATGTAGTTCTCGAAGCCAATGATTTCAACAACTACAATAAAAGGTAACCATTAGATTTTCTTCAGTCTTGATTCTTCGTCTTCGTCTCTATCTCTTTTTATCTAACCAATATCTACTACAGCGTTTCAATTAACTATATTGCGGATGATTTCTTTTCTCATTCAATCTCTCACCAACGTGCTCCCTCAGTTGTTAAGATTTTCTCTCCTCTTTTTCTCTGGTAAGATAATATTCTTATTCTCTCCCACTTTTTCTCCGTCGCAAAATGTCAATATATCTTTCAGCTGCATTCAACTAAGACGTAACTAACCACCTTGCTTAGTCAATTACTTGAATGTTTGTTCATGTTAGTGCTAGTTCTGATCCCTTTGCAAACATGAGAGACTCTGAGTTCATGAGTAATTATGTCGCGGAAAAGGCAAATGTTGACCTGGACATTCCTTAGAACCCGAAAGTGATTTTCTGCAGTCGCCAAGCCTAGACCTATCTAATAAAAGTGTTTGTTAGGTTTTCGTAGATTTTGGACTACAATAACGAGATTTAAGAAATTTAAACTACCTGCACTTTCTATTTGGCATTCGGAGACGCTTATCCTAACGTGTTAGACATTTTTTTAATACAAACTCTCTGTGTATGCATCTCTGCTTGGCAGACTGAGATAATTCACTCTACAGTACGCTTTTTGATTTAGTTCGGTACTCAATGCACATCATGAAAACCTGTCTTCAGGGGTTGTAATGATTTTGAACCTTTTTTGCCATTCACAGGGCATCAATTAATTGAGAATGATAACTCAGTAATAAGCATTTCCAGCCCTTTTGTAATTGACTTTGTATTTTCTCTTTGTATAAAGATTATATTTCAGAATTTTGCTGTGGAGTTTTGATGTATACTGTATGAATCTCACCCTATTCTCGCCTGAGTAACGGTACCTTCTCCATCCGTCCGTCACTCCCCTCAGCAACCACCGTCCAGGGCTTCGTCGAGGGACAGGACGGGATGGGACGGTTGGGATATCGGTCGCTGCTGCCGCTAGGTATGCTTGAAAACCTACTGTCAAAATCCCCACACATACACACATACACACACACACACACACAAACACTGCAATGGACGCTCGTTCACACGTTATAGAAGACGTATCAGACGAAAGTCAGAGCTTCCAAGAAAAATCTTACGAAGCAGGCGATAGAGGTAGAGGAGCAGCAACAATGGGGGAATACGGAAATCGTGTTATATTTTGGTACAGTCCTACAAGAGAACCAGTAATTCAACATGAATGCGTTGCAAATAGAAAGAAAATATTTTAATGTAACTTCAATAATGTGATAAATATTATGAAATTAACTACTCATTAAGTATTAGTCATTAATAATTATGAAATCATGAGACATGAATACTTAAAATAATGTGTAGATTATGATTGTTTTATTTTCTCCTCAAAAGCAAACATCATCATATCTTGTCCACAATGCCAATTAATGTATAAAAAGGGTTTGCAAAAACAAATAGGAATTAATCATATTCTCGTTGTTTTACATTCTAATTTGTATGAGGCATCAACGAAACAGAAAGGGATGTAACAGAGTGGCAGTACCACTGGGTGCGGTTTAGCGGGCAATGGAGTGCGGAGGTGCAGAGCGAAGTATATTTGGGGAGGAGGCAGTGAAGGGGCTCAGAGGACAGAGAGCCCATCGACTGACACTCAACGCTCGGAAAGGCTGGAGCGCGGGCGATCGAGCGGGCGGAGGCGGGGCGGGGGAGGGGCCGGCGGGAATGCATCGGGCGCCTGGTTCAACTCTCATGGCCGATTATTGAAATGGGTATCGAACCCGCGCCGAAGTGCCGCGGCCCTCCGTCCGTCTCCTCCGCCCCGCCTCGCTCCGCCGCGCCTCGCTCGCCGCGCCTCACTCGCCCGCCGCTCGCTCCGCCCCGCCCAGCCACCTCGCTCCACCCCCTGCTCCACCGCCTCGCTCCACCCGCCCCGCTCCACCTACCTCCTCCTCCTCCTCCTGCCTCGCTCCCCGCCTCGCTCCACCCACCTCGCTCCACCCGCCTCCTCCACCCCACCTCCTCCACCCGCCTCGCTCCGCCCCCCTCCACTCCACCGCCCCTCCCTACCTCGCTCCGCCCGCCTCGCTCCCCCCACCTCGCTCCGCCTCGCCACCCCCCCCCACTCCCCACCTCACTCCACCCCGCCTCGCTCCGCCCGCCTCGTCTCGTCTCGTTTCGTCTGGCCTCGCCCGTCCCAACCCGCCCCCCCCACAGCCCCGCCAGCATCCACTTCTGCTCCTGCCCTGCTTCTTCCACCCTTCTTCCCGTATCTCCCCGCCTATCCCTGCCTGTCCTTCGGACGGTCCTGTCTCGTCCTCATTTCACAACTGCTTACGCCCACCTTCCTCCGGAGTTCTCCATCCCATATTCTCGCCTCTTCCTCACCCTCCCCGCCTGTGCTGCTCTCTGCTTCTACCTAGTCACAACATCCCATTCTATCTTTGAAGTTTTCTCCCCCACCGTGCCAGTCCCGCCATCGCCCACGTTCCTTCATCTTCTTCTCTCTCTCTCTCTCTAACCCTCACATGCGCACTCTCCATCGCGATGTTCCCTTCGGCGTTTATGCTCAGCTACTTGTCCTCGCTTTCGGCCCCACTCTGCTATCGCCTCCGCCTCGCCTTCTCCCCGTCACGACTTTCAACTCCCTATTTTCCACCCATGCCGCCTCGCCTTCGTCCTCCACTTCTTCTTCGTCCAGTTTCGTCATTCCTCGCCCCATCAACCACTTCCGCCTCTGCCCTGCCCCATTTCCGTCCCGCCCCCTTCTTCCCAGCCTCCTTTCCTCCGACCCACCTTCATTTCCCGACCTCACCTTCGCCCCCGCCCCTTCCCATCGTCCTTCCCTTCTTTCTCCCCGGCCTCGCCTTAGCCCCCCGCCTTAGCCGCCCCGCCTTAGCCGCCCCGCCTTAGCCGCCCCGCCTTAGCCGCCCCGCCTTAGCCGCCCCGCCTTAGCCGCCCCGCCTTAGCCGCCCCGCCTTAGCCGCCCCGCCTTAGCCGCCCCCTTAGCCGCCCGCCTTAGTCGCTCCGCGCTTAGTCTGCCCCGCCTTGAGTCGCCCCGCCTAGTCGCCCGCCTTAGTCGCCCTGCCTTAGTCGCCCCGCCTTAGTCGCCCGCCTTAGTCGCCCCGCCTTAGTCGCCCCTTAGCCTTGTGCCAGTCGCCCGCCTTAGTCGCCCCGCCTGAGTCGCCCGCCTTAGTCGCCCGCCTTAGATCGCCCCGCCTTAGTCGCCCAGCCCTGTCCTTAGCCTTAGTCGCCCGCCTTAGTCGCCCCGCCTTAGCCGCCCCGCCTTAGCCGCCCCGCCTTAGCCTCCCCGCCTTAGCTGCCCCGCCTTAGCCGCCCCGCCTGCCGCCCCGTCTTGCCCCCCCGCCTTGCCGCCACGCCTTAGCCCCCCTTAGCCGCCCCCTTAGCCGCCCCCTTAGCCGGCCCCCCAGTCCCCCGCCAGTCGCCCCGCCTTATCGCCCCCGTCCCCCCTTAGTCCCCCGCCCCCCCGGCCCGCAGAGCCGGCGCCGCCCAGCGATGTTGCGGGTTCGATCACGCGGCGCGGCGCGGCGTCACTTCAAAGGAGGCTTTCATTAGGGTAATGTGATAGCGCGCGACGTACTTCCTGAGATGAGGCTGCGGCGCCCTGCTTGCTGCACTCACGTTAGGTACACACATTAAGCGACCTCGCAAAGAATACTTTTTGGAATCAACCGACACACTTCTTGGTGAGGAGCACTTCGTTGCAATATTTCGCAATCAGCATATGGCGGTTTTATGTCCCTTCCTAAAATGAAACCCTTTCCTTGTTTGCATTAGAATGTGAGTCGTTTTTTTGTCCACTAGTTACTCGTGCGTGTTCCTCCCTGACAAAATTGCTAAGTTGTTTTTAATAATAAATTTCCTGCACCATTCGAAACTGAAAAATGAAAAATGTATTGTATCTAAGTAAACATTTTCAACTTCAAAGCCATCACTTAATTAACTGAAATGAAAGAAAAATATCAAGTAAATGTAAATGATAATGATACAGCGTTTCTTGTTAAGAACTATTGTGAAATATTCTTTAACATAATGAAGTTCCTACATGCCCTTGAACGTTCTGTTAGAATCGTTGTCAAGAACCTGGCAAAATATTTTGTACTAATGTATGCATTGTATTTTGTAATTTTAGAAATCTAGTGTTGCTAGTACTAAAAAAACCAAAAAAAGAACTAATTTCTCCTTTACATCCACAAAATAAGCCAACCATGTGGGAAAAAAAAAAATTATAAGAAATACTACTAAGAAAGATACGTTTCAAACTATAAATACTTGACGAAATACGTTATACATGCTCTCACTAAACCGTATTTCAATGTGAATCAGAGAACAGTTGTTTACCTATACCACTGAAGGAGGCTTTTCCTTCCGCTACTAATTTCAGAAATTTATTGAATAGTAGTTCAGAGGAATGGTGAATGTATTTATTAAAAGGACTCAAAAATTAAAATATAATTACATATAATATATTTACATTTATAAGAAAGTATTTACATAAGAAATAAAGAATCAATATGTGCATACTAATTTTGTTTTTTAATTTTATTATACCTGTAACATGTGTACTGTATTATATCTGCATCTAATTTGTACTTTCTTAATTGTATTATATCTGTTTGTATTTGGTACACATTAAAAAATTCCACATCATGTCAATCCCACAGTATATTCTATAAAAATTATAAGTAATAGAAGTAATTATACGCTAAGCTAACTACCGGTGACGTTCAGAGTTCAATCGACACACTTATACAATTCAATGTTGCATTAGCTTCAAAAACATTTTTATTGATTGAACGAATCCGTTTGTTCCTATCCTAAAGCTTTTTATCTTCGTCACATACAAAATTCCATCCTTGTTTAACATTACCCGACGACTCACTACTGTGCTCTCTACTTTTCTGACAGTTTTTATTTCCATCATAAGCCAAACAGCTATTTGGACTCTTGTTACTCAAAAGTTGCCAAAGCAAGTCATATATTTTTCATGAATCAATATTAGACCTTCATACGCTTTCTACTTCAGCTGTTTATTAAATCAACATACAGTTTGCTTCAAAAGGCTTCAAAAAGTTTGTTTGCAACGGTTTTGTGTTCCGGTTGTTTTTGGTTCAGTTTTGTGTGCGGGTTCCTTTGTTTTTGGTGCTCACGGTAGAGTACGCTTGTTTGAATCAATAATATGCGAGTCGGAATTCCATTACCCTTATTCTATCTGCCAATCAGCACATGTGGTCGCGTGCGGTTTTGTATGTGCAGTCACAAGATAAAGCTTTACTTTCAAAAGTGTCATATAATTGCAACTCCAAATAGAGCAACAACTTGGAATATATTTAGTTTAATATTACATCCACATGCGCTTTCTGTCTTCAGTGGCAATGTTAACTTACCTTTGTGACCGTGTTTGGATGTCACGTAATACCAAAATGAAATGGATGAGAAACGAGAGAAACCGGAAATGAAAAAGTACTAATGTGAGTAATATGACTTATTTATTTATTTATTTATTTATTTATTTTACGTCAGAAAAACAGTTAAAAACTGCGTATGACGTGCTATGGGGAAAAGTGAATTGTGTGCACATTTTCAAAATTCTGTGATCCCTACACTTACTCATATACTACTTAAATACTCATCCCCATCCCTCTGATTCCTTTATTCATTTGTCTACCACTATTTGCTATCATCACATACAGCATTGTTTACAATCCATTCATAATTATGCACATTATGAGGAAGAAAATAAGTATTGATTTACATGAAAAAAGTGAAAATAAAAATTTTCGCACATAAATGGAATATAAATATCTAAAAACATGTTTCAGATTTTGCACTGTGAATGTAGTATTCAGTTCAATTCTTAGATGGTATCTGTTGTACGTAGAATATTAATTTTTACAAAATATGAAGCAAAACTACGTTAATGAGAAATAAAGTTCTCATAAATAGTATTCATTATTTACGTAGTTATTACGTGCTTATTTTCGCTTCGAACCAGTTTGCATCAGACGAACAAAGTAGGAGTTTTTAAAGCCATGGCCTGGTGTTGAGTAATTACAGATGTGTGATGGATGGTGAGTGGTGGGCGATGGATTGTATGTGCATCGAGAAGTGAGTGCTAGGGCAACATATGGGCAGGTGGTAGGTAGACGGATTTATTCATATGAGCAGCCCCAACGCACTGGTTCTCCCTTTTGACAGCAGCGAGCTTGTTTACCACCCAAACGCCAGACGCTCCAATCCCTTTCACGTCGTAAAATAACAGCAAACTCCAGAAGGGGTCCTGTGAAAGACCGTGTTCGTCTGGGCGCACAGCACAAGTACGTAAACAGCAACTGGATTCGAACGTAGGACTCGGGATATGAAGCGCGTTCCGCACTCCACTGCATTTTTTATATGCTGTCATAAATTGCTAAAAATTGGAGAGGAGAGGCTCGAAACGAAAAAGTTCCGAGGGCTTTCTCCAGTACTCACGCTTTCTTACCGATCCCAGCGACATATTTCTGATCTCTGAATCCACGGTGCTCTCTGGAAGTCTGTGGAGCAAATAAAGTAAAATCCGACCGCCCCTTTTGCCAGAACCGACGACCCAGCTTTCGGGCTTTGCCCTTGATGTTGACCGACTCCCACGTTCCACAACACACTTCCCTGCTTTTCTACCCTGCCTTAGACTACTTCGCTTCATCATCGTCAACTTCGCATCAACTCCTTCCGTAACTTTCCTTGCCTCCCTATTGCCATCTAAGCCATTGCTTCTAACTTTTACCTAACTTGTATTTTACACATATCTGTTGATTTCTACCGCTGAGAATTCAAATTACTCCATGTAGAGGCTGAGAGCAGTACATTTTGTCATGTCGCTGACACTTTTACCTTACTAATTGAATTCGTCTTCTTGCTTGTACCTATCTGTTTACGTTACAAAACTTTCCTTCATTTTGCGTCTAATTAACGTCTCATTCACTTTTTCATGAAAACTCGAGTTCCACATTACTATTCTCTCTCTAATTTTTCGATTATTTTCTCACTCTTCCACACCCACTTAACACGTTCTCATTGCTACCACTGTATTTTTCAGCTAATTCACTTACAAATAATTTATAAGATACCGTGAATTGTATCAAACGAAATTCACGATCAATTTCTTTCAGTTAATCGTTGACGATGGTGGGCGTAGTGGAACAATTCTCCTTTTGTTAACGCATGGGGCGAGCTAAATGAAATAGAAGTGTATGTGACTTGGTCGCCGCTCGGAGCGCTTGGCTGCTCCTGCACTGACCTTTTCAGGCTGAAGGCGGCGGCCTCTGCTGCGAAAGAAGAGCGCTGCACGGAGGCTGCAGGAGCAAACACCAGGGTGCGGTCGCGCTCCTAGAACGAAAAGAAACGAAAACAGTGAAAATGCAGATCCATCAATGACTAAACTCTGATGCTTGCTAACCAACATGTTTTTCCACAAGCGATAATACCATCGGTGTCCTACTACTTCAATATTTAGTATTAAGGGGGTTGTAGCGGGAATATGAGAAAAAATAGTTGTTCAGTTTTTATTTCCACAATATTCCCCATAATTTTTGGTACAATCTCCCCACTTTTTTCGTCAATCAGGTTGCAGGCATTCTTTTAAAATTACAATGACTGTCCAGCACATCATTAAGACGTAAATTTGATGGAGGTCTATGTAATGAAAATGGAGAAGAGAATGTTGGAAGTGGTTTCATAATAATATAGTTTCAGAAAAGATTTATAAGTCTAAGTACATGTTGTTATTGTGCAAAGAATGATAAACATAAACTCTGTTTCGGAAATAATAATACAAATTTTTTATTAAGGTAACTTTCCAGAAACGGCTCTTCACGTTTTGCAAGCTATTTTCTGTAACTTTAATTTTATATGATGAAATAACTACTTCTTCCAAACTGTTCAAAATATAATTTTCAAATTACGTACAGAATTACAGTATTCAAAGAAAATAATTTGTGTTTTTAAAAATTTTGTATCTAATATTAACGAATATTCATTCTTTAATATTTAACAAAATACTTTTTATTTAGGAACAAGTTTCAAATTTAAAATTGAATGTTTTCCGGAAAGTGTACCTTAAGAAACGTAAACAAAAAAATAATAATTTTACAAATAATTTCAACAAAAAGTTGTATTTAAAAATAAATATTTTTAAGTTAAAATATCCTTCAGACTACCAAATTTCATTGGTCTGCATCAAATACCCGCTGTTTAAATATATAATACTGATTTATTTCTTAATATTATAATACTAAATTGTGTTACTCTGTCATCCACCTATCCTACCACCTACGCCTCCCCTTAAATACAGTTAACAGTATGAAGGCAACAAAAGAATTGAGAGATCAAACTGAACAGGTCATTAATGGTAGTATCAAAATATTTACGAGTTTGGAATTTATGACCCCTTTTTCTTAATAAGATACCACAAAAACGTTAATACGAGGCACTTAAACGAGTCAATAAGGTACCATTTAAACACAACTAACTTAATATCTCAGTATGTGTGTGACTAACAGATGGTTTCTGTTGAAGATTGTTGTGATCTCTGTACTGTTTACCTACCCTTCCGCTTTGGCGTCATCCCTCGCTTCTTATCACGATCTGTGGGGAATTGAGTTGCCGACCGTCGTAAGGGTAGCAGAAGTATTTGCGTTTTTGTGAAAGGAAGCGGTTGTGTTGAGAGGGCAGGTCTTTCAGTTTATTTTTAACTGCATTGGCGAGCACTAAAGCAAGGTGAGTGGTTTATTAATATCTCTGCCGTGCATCTTGCTCGAATGTTCTGAACTTGTGCTGTGTTAGAATACATGCGTATATTTTTCAATCTTTGTGTTCGTGTTTCCTTTCACTGTTTTATATTTGCCATCCCTAGGTATTCGGTATGCGTTATTTCGTGCATATATAAGGTTCGCATTCTGTCGATTGTTAGGAAGCCGCACCGGCCAGAACTGATTCTTATGGACAATCTTCTGCAGCTGTAACAATAAGCTACCAATCTAATGTTTTATCTTGTTCACATTTATCAGACTCTATATTCTTATTTAGTACATGTAACTTAGTTTAAAGTAAGCCAAAGTAAATATTCCCTGTTTGCCATAATAACTTTGCTTTCTGTTCAATAACAAATATAAAATACTAAGCTAGCTACTCTCAAATGAAGATGCTTTCGATAATACATTGTCACCCAGGACTACAATGATTGATGATCTATTTACGTAGCACTGCAGCTAGTAATTCCATCAGAGTGATTAAATTTCACATCAATACCTTTGAATTAAATTTATCGATATTCAATAATTAGAACACTTTACATCTAAAATTAATGAGGGCGGTTAGATCATTTAAAAATATTGTTCTTGAAAATATGTGGTGCGGCTTACAGTAATTCTCGGTAATTAACAAATAAAATATTTACGATGATATTTCATACTTCTAAATTTTCAAAATTTTGCAGTTAGAAATGATATATTGATACGTTATACATCATAATTTAATATCTCATTTTGTGAAATCATTTACCTAGACATTCTTCGAAACAAACTGTCTATTGCAACACACTGAAATATTTAAAATTTCAAAAATTGTGCATATAAAGCAAAGACATTCTTGGTCATTCAGGTACACTTGGTTATGAAGAGGAATGAATTTTAGTATCTTGTAACGATCGTAAGACAAAGCGTATATTATAACGTGTGAGATAAAAAAATAGTTTCCTAGTACTCTTTGACAAAATTGCACAATATTTGAGGAATTTCTATGCTGTTAATCTTTAATAAGGAATTGACAACCAATTGAGCTTCCGTAATTGCCGAACATGGGCATTGTGTAATCACTTACTTACAATTCGGCGTCACTTTGCGACTAGCTCTCCAAATAGAAGCAATTCCTTATTCGGTTAATAGCAAACAATTAACTGAATAATACTTATGCATAGAGCCTGTGTTTCTTAAGTTGCTATAGTTCGATTCATGAGATGAGGGAGGAAGTCCAAATGAAATGGAAAGCGAACAAAATTGAACTGACGAAACTGAACGAAAAGGTGTATGATAGATCGTAGACGAGATATAGGTTCCAGCAAAAATATATTGAGAAAGGTGGCTTTAAAATCGTAACCAAGGAATGATACAAATGATTAAAGTAAATCGGAATAAATGTTGCGAGGAAATCTACACGAGGTGAATAGCAACACTACGAAAGTAGTGGAGAAGCAACCTCTTTGAAGGCCAACTTTGAAAGTTGACTTTGACTTTGGGGAATAGAGTTCTGGGAAAGTAAACTAGGAGTCTGGAATGTTCAAAAGGCCGGGGGGAGGACTTCTGAGTTCCAAAGGGAAGTAGCTCGCCGAGAGTGTATTGCACAGCGTGGAAGCAAGGTCAAGAAGGAGAGCAGAGGTGGGGGGGACGGGAGGAGGAACATGTGGCAATGGAAAAAAGGGACTCCTCGGAGCGGTTAGAGTTTGCCGAGAGGGGATCGAAAGGGCGAATGGGCGAGAGAAGAGGAGTGGATGGAGAAAAAACCAAAACAAAGAGAGGGAAACGTGTGGGCAGTTCGAAGGCGAACAGGATGGTTGGGAAACCGCGCCGGAATTGGTGATGAGTAGTAACTCGGATTTTGATGACGTAAAACTTGGCCCAAAATGATCAATAAAATGCTCTTAAAATGTTTTTAAAAAGTCCTAAAAGCAAAGAAAAATGACGTTAAAAATGTGATCAAAACCAGTTTAAATGGACAACATAAGCTGTTGGATGATACAGAAGAATCTTCGTTTACTCGTTCAAGTGAGCTCAACTTTCAAACTTTTCGTTTGAACGGTTCTCTACCAGAAAATCTCTGTCTTTAGTTTTCTCGAAATCGACTAAACCGCCTATGTCGCTGACAGGCGTCACAAAATCTAGATTACATACCCAGAATAGCTGACATTACAACTTCTGAGCGAAGTAATCGAAGAGGCTACCAGGCATTCTTCCAGGCATTCTTCCATATTCAGGAATTCTGAGGAGCACATTTGTTGCATCTCGTAAATATTATTTTAAGTAACAACTATTAAAATGACATTAAAATCGATGAAATCAGCAAAAAATGATTTAAAAATGACGAAAAAAGTTTAGACATTACTTATTATTGAAATCGATAAAAAATGCAAAAAATACCTATAAAATGGGTCATTTCCTTTTGCCATAACATAAAATCAATTTCTGCACTAAACGGCATTGTTCTAAAGTTCGTCCCCCTAGTGATGGGTATCGAACAATGGATAATTTGGTGGCGTGAGGGCGGCAGAGACGAGTCGGCGTCGAAGAGAATAAATGGTGCAAGACGAATTGAAAATTAAAGAGAAGGCAGAGGCATGCAAGAGCAGACCGCGTGCGGTAGGGCGGGAGCGGGCTGGGCGCGAGACGGAAAATCGGAAGGAATATTACCTCCTGGGGTGGCGAAGCACGAACAACATGCGAATGGAGGATGAAGAGAAGCTGCATGGAGAGAAGCGCGAAGTGGGACGGGAGAGGGATTTTGCGTTGCAAATGAGGGAAGCTGGAGCAACGTGAGATATATGATGAGGCACGGGAGACAGAGCGCCTTGGTGTGCAGCGAGGATCAAGCTGCAGCCATATAGGCAATGAGATAGATATTGCGTTACAGAGAAGTGAAGCTGTAAAAGACGTGGGAACGAATGAGGATGAGGCAGGAGCGAGATGGGAAGAGGGAGAGACATTGCATGAAAGGGGAGTGGCGGAGCCAGAGATAAGATATTGCGTTACAGAGGCGTGAAGCTGGAACGACGTGGAGCGAAATAAGGATGAGGAAGGAGCGACATGAAAAGAGGTAGGACGACATTACATGGAAGGAGAATTGCGGGTCTGGAAAGCCAATGACGATGAAGTTGTAGCTATGTGGGCGTGAGATAGACATTTCGTAACAGGGGGGTGGAGCTGGAGTGGCTTTTTTGATTGATTCTTTCGTCTTTCCAGGCGCGTCAACTACTGTGGTCATTAATCCCGTTAGTGTAGTGCATGTTTTTGCTCGGGAGATGGCGGTGATCTTCCCCCGCTGGATGGCGAGATCCGGCGCCGACCTGCCGTCGGCTAGTGGGGTTTCCCCCTAACTAGGACTCTCCCGCCAGCGGGGCACCGCCCAGCCGGGACAAGCTCTAAGCTCCCGACCGGTCTCCCGGAATATGTGGTAATATAGTACATGTTAGTGTAAGTGTGAGTGTAAGGGGAAAGGATAGGGCAAGGAAGAGGAAGGACAGATCGCGCGCGGTCCGTGGCCTGTTTGTTAGGGTACTGCACCGGCATTCGCCTGGTGTTGATCGGAGAAACCACGGAAAACTACCGATCAGAGCAGCCGGCCGCTAGAATTCTCCTCCAGACAGCGACTGAATTCGACCTAGCTGAAAAGCTAGTGTGGAAAATCTTGCCGCCGTGGGGAGTGGGAACCTAGGACCTCCCGGTCAGAGGCGCTGCAGTGGCATCAGTTGATGCACTAAGCTACCGCTCCCGGTAGCTGGAGTGGCGTGGATGAGCGGGAGCCTGGAGTGGGATGGGAGGGGCGGGTTGGCGGCGCGTGATAGATCGTGCGGGGAGGAGATTAGATCGCTACGAGTGCACACGAGTCCGGTCGCCGCGCCAGACACTGTAATCCTGGCGGCGCGCGAGGGGATATTTTGGCAAAAACGAGGGGGGTCGTTTGTCCTCACGACCATCTCCGCTCTTTTCTCTCTTTCCCTCCCCCACCAAGAAGACCAAAGGAGATGCATCTCTATGAACCTGCCAGAATTGTCAAGTGCGCAAGGAAAGATTGTCAACAGTGCGAGGAACGAACAATCACTTTGTGACTAGATTTTTCATTTCAAATTTTCGCTTTATATTTAGTATCACACGAAGATTAAAGTGAAAATTTTGGATTTTTTAAAACAATAAGACAAACTGCGCGGCGATGAATCCTTGCGCACTGGAATCCCATAAGCCTTGGTATAATGTGTATGTTGATATGCTGATTTGTTAAATCATGGGCAAAGCAAATTTCATGGAATTATTTGTATAATAAAATGTACTTTTTTAATTTCACAAAGACTAGTATACCATAACACGAAAGGAAATGATGAATATAATGAAATTTAATCAAACATATATCATATTTTCTTATAATATTATAAGTATAAATAGATTCCAAAAATGCTTCACTACATGTAGAGCAGCCCTATAATTACGGTAGAAACCTTCTAATTCCTTTGTTACTGTTCTTACAAAAATCTGCCACACGCAGACTCAACAGATCCCTTGTCAGCATGCCAACCATTTTGCCTGCAGTATAGAGCAAAGACAATCAGATCTATACTAGACAAAACTCAAAATTTATAAATGAAACCGGACTTAAATATGGTCATATCCTAAAAGCTCTACCCGGAGCGGTAGCTCAGTGCATCAACTGATGTCACTGCAGCGCCTCTGACCGGGAGGTTCTAGGTTTGAGTCCCGACGGCGGCAGGATTTTCAGCTAGGTTTTCAACTAGCTTTTCAGCTAGGTCGAATTCAGTCGCTGTCTGGAGGAGAATTCCAGCGGGCGGTGTGCTCTGATCGGTAGTTTTCCGTGGTTTCTCCGATCAACCCCAGGTGAATGCCGGAGCAGTACCCTACCAAACTAGCCACGGACCGCGCGCGATCTATCCTTCCCATTCCTTGTCCTATCCTCTCCCCTTACACACACTTACACTAACATGCACTACACTACCACATATTCCGGGAGACCGGTCGGGAGCTTAGAGCTTGTCTCGGCTGGGGCGGTGCCCCGCTGGTGGGAGAGTCCTGGTTAGGGGGAAACCCCACTAGCCGACGGTAGGTCGGCGACGGATCACGCCATCCAACGGAGGAAGATCACCGCCATCTCCCAAGAAAAAACATGCACTACGCTAACGGGACTAATGACCACAGCAGTTGTCGTGCCCGGAAACACGAAAAAATCAATCAATCAATCTAAAACTCTGTACTATTATGTACATTAAAATCCTCCAAAGACACCAGTGGCGAACGACAAGCAATACATTTTTAAAAAACGACAATAAACAGATCGCGCAAGCGGTGGCTGCCGTCGCCGCCATCTTGCGTGACGCGCCGAGTGCGCTTCGTGCGGCGGTGGGCGCGAGGTCGCAGCTGCCCTCCCCGGCCTTCATTAGGTGGGCGAGCGCCGGAAGGTTTCCCGCGGAAGAAACGGAGGCGGGGGCTCCGTTCCCGCCCCCCGCTGTTATTAAATCTTGGGAAAAATACGAATAATAGACTTGCATGCGCTTAGAGGTAAGAGGAGTTCCATGAAAGGAAAGGACTTCGAAGGAGCGTAAAAATAATTTAGAAATAAAATTTATTGAAGCTCTAGGAGAGATAAAACCGTACAAAAACGGCAGTGCTGCGCTTTGGCTTTTCAAAGGTTTATTGTAGATCGCGATGCTTTCAATCCAAACAAACATCATGAAATACCGAAATCACTTTTCCCAATATTTGAGATCAGTCTCCTATATTAAATTTAACGTATAAAATTATTAATGAAAATTTTATATTTCAGTGTTATTAAATGGAACTCCTTGCAAATGTTATGAAAGGGATTTTAGTAACAACAAAAGTCTTAAGTGTAATTTCGCCACCCTTTATATCGAAAATGAATTAAACATGTACAGCAACCAATTTTAAATTCAAATTCAATAACATGACTTTATATCAACATGTTTGTTTAAAGAAAATACAAAAACCAATCTTGAGGATCTGTTTCGAGCGAGAGGTTCCTTGTGAGTTGAAACACGGATATGTAGAAAAGTAATATTTTATACCGTGTTCAAGAAAAGTCCATGTTGTACATGCACGCATCGAAGTGAAATGTATGGACTGAACCTCAAAAGCAAGAGTGCAAAGGCGACATTAACAGCTGGAATGACTAAACGATGTGTGTATCATGAACTCACAGAAAGTGATACAGCTAAAATCATTTCAATAATTTGTGATCTGTCATCGCATTTTAGGCAACTTGTGTACTTTGGACAAAATTCACATCTAAATAATAGATTTTGGGGGCTCTCACAGCAAACACGACAAAACTCTTTCGCTGATTCCACATTGAGAGAATTTAATTGTAATTTTATTTAACCATCAGATTATATTAAAATTATGAAATTGAATATTAATTTAATAAATCTTATTGTGATTATCAGAGTTATCTAAAATTTTAGATGTAGCATACATTACACTTTTCGGTTCGTATGGTTTCAACATTACATATAAATTCAATTAAAAGGCATGAGTTTGAACATAAAATTCATTCATCTTTGGAGACCAATCACAAGTTTCATCCCTGGGGTACTCCACGTAGGATCTCAACCCATCAGACAAAACCTTTCACCTGCTTATCTCCCACGTTCCCAAAAGACACTGCTATGGACACAGGATCTTCTCCTAGAAAGAGCATAAAGATCTGCACGCGCAGAGAAGCTGAGGAAGAGGGAAGCGGAAAATCCGCGGGACGTGACCTTCGACTCGCGCGGCGGCGCGGGTTACGAGCGTACGCCACTTGTTTGCATTTCATATCGCGTGCGCGGCGCGCGAGACTCGTTCAAATTGCCCCGTGATCTCTCGCGTCGGCGGCGGAGGTGATTGAGGGGAGAACTAGTCACGTGCAGACGGACGAGTAGAGGGGAAGGCAGATAGGTGGAAATAGATAAAATGAATTATTAATACATGTGGGAGCGAGAAAATTTTTGTTATATTATTCTTGTTCTTAATTATTTATTAATTATGCTTTGTATTGTACTGCATCAATTATATTACAATAAAGAAAGTACTTATCAAACCTGCTTTCTCGTGTAAAGAATATTACAATTAGAAGTGTAATTAAAATATTCGATTTCTTAAAAGTGATAAATGATACTGAAAAAGGGGGAAGTAAGGGAGAAGCATTGGTATACCATTTTGTAGTGAAAGCAACTAACACACAAGGACATGATCTTCACGAAACACTCCGTATGATTGCCTCCGCCTGGGGTTCTGCAGAGCATCGTCCCTGCTCTGCGAAGACTAAGTGCTGAACGCGTCGTCAGAGGCAGAGTCAACCCTGTCGTGCCCCATTCTTGGACATCCCCCTCCCCTGCCCCAATAACGAGAGGGTCGCCACAGGACTCGGAGCGCCAGGCGTGCTTAGCCCTCTCGGCCGCTCCGCCGCCTTCGCAGGCGCCTGCCCTAATGGATGGGCTGCGGGGGCGTCGGCTTCCTCTACTTGGCCTGCCTCCTGCCCCGCTCCGCCACCACTCCGCCACAGCTCCGCTGCCACTCCGCCGCCGCTCCGCCGCCGCTCCCCTGCTCCGCTCCGCTCCGTCGCCGCTCCGCCGCCGCTTCGCCTCCGCTCCGCTCCGTCGCCGCTCCGCCGCCGCTTCGCCTCCGCTCCGCCACTGCTCCGCCGCTCCGCTCAGCGCCGTTCCTCTTCCGCTCCACCGTTCCGCCGCCACTCCGCCTCCGCTCCGGTCCACCTCTTCGCTCCACCGCTCCGCTCCACCGCTCCGCTCCACCGCTCCGCTCCGCCGCCGCTCCGCCACCGCTCCGCTCCAGGCTCCGCTCCGCCGCTGCTCCACCACCGCTCCGCCGCCGCTCCGGCCGTTACCCCTCTATATTACCCCTTTCTCTTGCCTTCCTCATTGATTTGACCCATGATCAGCAGCACAACGGGTGATATGATCCTCTCCTCTCATCTTCGAGCATCAGCGTTCAATCCTTTCTCAGGCAATGTTGAATTACGTTCACTGCACCCAATGGGGTCGTGGTATTTTTCGTTGAGGATCTACCGGTTCTTTTGAATCTCATTCCATCATCGATACTCTGGTATTCTCCATTATCGCGTATTGATTACTTCTTCGATCAAGTTTGGTGTAAGGTACGCACTTGCATAAAGTGAAGAAAAGATAGTGGGAGAAAAGATAACTCGTGTGTTAAGATACTACTGCAGCATTCCCCTGAGATTAATTGAAGAAACTATGGAAAACCAATCGCCTTCCAAGCAGCCGTCCCTTAAAATTCTCCTCCAGAGATTTATTGAATTCGTCCCAGCTGTTCCTTGTATCGAAAATGCGCCAAATCGGAAATCATACACTTGGGCAGTACTAGTAAAGAGGTGTGATGAGAGATCTCCGTGTTGTTAAATTATCTAAATTTAAGTTACTAAATTGTAAGTTACTAAATGAATAAAAGTTACTAAATTGAAGATGCTGAGAGATTAAAAATATAAATAATATGAAGAACAACATGAATGTAGAATCACATTTCTTGTGTATTCGTTAACAATATCCCGATCTCAAAGAAAACCGTTAAGACAATTGCAGTATATATAAAAAGCTTTCTCATGAATGAACGCATCAAGAAAAAATTGTATTCAACGTAACACATTGAAGACGACAGGAGAGCCAGCTTATCAACTACTGAACCCAGAAAGAAAGTTACTAAAATGAAGGGGCATCAGACACATATTTCCCAATCGATATGTTTTCAAAAGATGTTTTAATAACCTACTTTTATAATGTACCTTCATTTACAACCGTGAATCTGTTATTAAAGTTAAAATTATTATTAATATATTGATATTAAATGAGATTTCATGTACATTTACCGAAAAACAGAACATTATAAACTATTTACTAGTAAAGTGACATAGTAAATTAAGTCAATGATACAGCGTTGCCTTACACAAGTACAGTTATACGATAGAAAGCTAATATTAGTATCACAGAGATATCGCAGGTAACTTCCGTATCGCCTCCACCGCTCTTCAGTTGATTGACTGATGGATTGGTGTTAACTGGCGCGTCAACTTCTAAGGTCATTATTCCTGTTAGTGTACGAAATTATTTTATCGGTGGTGGCGGAGATCTTCCCCAGCTGTGTCCGGCAGAGACCTCCTGGCAGGGATTTTCCTCGCCCAGATATCTCCCACCAGCGTGACGCCGCCACAGCCGGGAGAAGCTCTAACCGCCCGCGACCGGTTTCCCGACAAGTGTGGTAGAGTGGTGCATACGAAAAGTAAAGGATAATACAAGGAAGAGGAAGGCGAGATCACGTGCTGTCCATGGCCTGATTATTGGGGTTCTGCTCCGGCATTTGTGTGGTGTTGATCGGAGACACTATAGAAAAATACCGATTAGAGCAGCCGGCCGCTAGGATTCACCTCCAGGCGGCGGGTGAATTCGACCTAGCTGTCTTGCTAGTGTCGAAAATCCTGCGACCGTCGGAATTTCGCTGTTCGAAGGTAAAACCCCACCCCTGCCACAAGGCCCTCCGCCCGGCCCCACCCCAGGCTCCCGGCTCCGTCCCCGGCCCCAGCCCCGCCCAACCCCGCCCAAGGCTCCCGGTTGCGCCCCCTGTTCCGCCCCCGGTTCGGTCACCGGCCTCCCCCTCCCCCAACCCCGCCCACGGCTCCGCCCACGGCCCCGCCACCGACCAGCGCCCCCCCAGCCCCGACCAGCCTCCCACCAGCCCCCACCAGCCCACCGACCAGCCCACCGACCAGCCCACCGACCAGCCACCGAGCCATCGACCAGCCCACCGACCAGCCCACCGACCAGCCCACCGACCAGCCCACCGACCAGCCCACCGACCAGCCCACCGACCACCCCACCGACCAGCCCACCGACCAGCCCACCGACCAGCCCACCGACCAGCCCACCGACCAGCCCACCGACCAGCCCGACCCGCCCCCCGACCAGCCCACCGACCAGCCCACCGACCAGCCCACCGACCAGCCCACCGACCAGCCCACCGACCAGCCCACCGACCAGCCCACCGACCAGCCCACCGACCAGCCCACCGACCAGCCCACCGACCAGCCCACCGACCAGCCCACCGACCAGCCCACCGACCAGCCCATCGACCAGCCCACCGACCAGCCCACCGACCAGCCCACCGACCAGCCACCGACCAGCCCACCGACCAGCCCACCGACCAGCCCACCGACCAGCCCACCGACCAGCCCACCGACCAGCCCACCGACCAGCCCACCGACCAGCCCACCGACCAGCCCACCGACCAGCCCACCGACCAGCCCACCGGACCAGCCCACCGACCAGCCACCGACCAGCCCACTGACCAGCCCATCGACCAGCCCATCGACCAGCCACGACCAGCCACCGACCAGCCACCGACCAGCCCACCGACCAGCCCACCGACCAGCCCACCGACCAGCCCACCGACCAGCCCACCGACCAGCCCACCGACCAGCCCACCGACCAGCCACCGGCCCGCCCGGACCCGCTCCCGGCGCCGCCCGGTCCAGCACACGCCCCAGGGCGCAGCTCTTCCATGCGGGAGGCGCGCGCGTCACTTGGCGCCCGCCCACGCGCGCCGCGCCGCACCGCGCCGGGCCAATACGCTAAGTGCTGCTGGCGGCGGCAGCGGCCGCTCGCACGGCCCCTGGAGGAAGACATCCGCCAGAGACGGCCCGAACGCTCGCACGCCACTTCATTCCATCTCGCGGGGGCCTTTCTTCGCTCCCTTGCCGCTCGCCCCAACAGCACCAGTCATTTCCAAGGCGCCTGGAACGCTTGTTCGGACAGAGGCCACAGTGAGACGTGTTGCAGGGGATCGTAAGAGGAATGTTCCTGTCCCCGGCAGGAGATTTGAATTTTGGAAATATAATCTTACTATTTGGTTGCTCCACGGGAGCCTCGTTGAGAGCTTGCTAGCTTTCCGTGATATGGTCCCGGGTTCGATTCTCGGACGGAGCAGTTTCTATAATTATGTGACTAAAGAACAGCCCAGACAAGCCATGTTTGCTAGATACGGTGAAGGGTACTAGTATGGTGCGCTAGGTATTCTACATACGGTGGCATGCTTTCTCCCTTAATCCCAGGGCCCAGGGGTGGGAACACTGGTGGCAGGAAAAATCGGATTAATCCCACCCAAAAATGCAAAATACATACTGTTTCGTAAGAACTGTCATGCAAGGAACAAAGCACCTCAGAAAACTTATCTCAAATGGTAATTACATTCTTATCGCCACGACGTAACGACGCGCCATCATATACCGTCATAATAGAAAACATTACTTGCCTTTCGATGCCATTCAACTCTGGTAACTTTTATTTGAATGAATCTGAATTTCTGTCGATAAAAATAATAAAGAATAATAAATACATTTTTATTTAATCAATAAAAATCTGCAGAATTTCAAACAAAGATAAATAGAAACTACAAGCATACGGATAATAAAATTATACACTAACTTTCGAAACGCGGAATAAAATCCGATAGCTTATTCAATAAATTGTTTTTTTCCTAACAAAGTAATGTTTATTCTAACAAAGGGTACGTGAAATCGACATGGAATTTATATTTTTATTTTTTTAAGGTTTTTGCCATAATCAAAGTAATGTTTATTCTGACAAAGGTAAGTGAAATTAGAAACTTGATCCAATGTGGCTAGGCCGAAGGCCTTAAGCCATTACAATACCTACATTCTACCGAGTTCTAACCTTTCGCCTTCTGGTATTCACCCCAATGGTCTCTCCATCGCCTCAAAGCCACGGAAACGAGACCATAAGGTACGGCTGAGGAAAACCCTGAAGGGAAAAACCTGCAATCAGAAGCCGAGTACATGCTACTCTATCCGGTTTTAGACTATTTATTTTTTTGGGCGCGCGTCGGGCATTCTCCTTTCCCAGTGTTTGGCCCCCACCGCACCTGAAAACAAACAGCACCACAGAAAATCGTCCACCAACGCCTCTGCCCTAACATTTCCGATTCCACTTCCCTTCGCCTAATGTGCTTTATTTTAGCCGTTTCTTTTATTTTATTTTAATTTAATTTATTTTTAATTTATTTAACTTATTTTAATTAATTTAATTATAATTTATTTAACTTATTTTAATTAATTTAATTTAATTTATTTAACTTATTTTAATTAATTTAATTTTAATTTATATAACTTATTTTAATTTATTTAACTTGTTTTAAATTAATTTAATTTTAATTTATTTAACTTATTTTAATTATTTTAAGTTAATATATATATATATATATATATATATTATTTTTTATTGACTTATTTATCTACTTATACTTAAAATTGACTACAATTTATAACTTTATTTTATTTTATTTTATTTTTTTTTTTTATTTATTTATTTATTTTTTTTTTTTTTTTTGTACTGTTTACTAACCTAACATAACTTACTGACTAACTTAATTATTGTTAGTTTATTGATTTATTACATATTTCTCTCCAGTCTAGGCTCTGCTCGTACTAACCACTGCTGTTTTCCCACTCCTTAATTCCGTCTCTAGTGGTCCGAACCTTTCAGAAATGTTCCTACTTCTTTCATGAAATTAGCTCTTTATCCCTAGAATGTTTTGGGCGAGCGTTACGTTCCTATGTTGGAAGTAGTAATTTCCATTCCATCCATTTTCCTCTCAAATTTCGGTCGCACTGCAAATTAAAAGGATATGGATCCAGTCTTCCCTATCACCGCAAGCACACAGATGCCATTACCTTTTCGAGTCCTTTAATCTACGTTGCATCCACCCCGCCCCTGAACCAAGCGTATCCCTCTTGCGTCCTTTGCGTGTGTTTACGTAACGTTCGCAACCCCATAACGGACTCGCGTGAATTTGCGCAACTAGCGAACGTTTTCGGCCGTTGCTGCCAGGATCTCTGCCTTTAATATCCGCAAGTCTATCCGAAATTAACCGTTCTATGCCACGTGTTCCCTATCTCCACCATTTCCGGAGAAATCTCCCAGACCTGAACGTTCCAGTAGCAGTTTAATTTTATACGACCAGTAGCGTTGGTTGCTTCCTGTAACTGCCCCGAAAACATCTATTTATAAGTGAGTCAGTCTGTTCACCTGCTAATTTAATCCAAAGTTTAATGGTTTCTTTTTTAAAAAATCTTTCCAAATTCCTACACTACCGACCTCTCTTAGGACTCCGGCATTTGCTGCGAATCTGAGACTCCGAGAATTAATTTAAATAATCTGTTTCTACGCTTCAGTCGATCTATCCTATCCACTCCCCAAATTTCTGCCCCATAATTCATTGCTGGGAGAACTAGCGATTTAAACATCGTCTCGCACACCTTTAAAGGCAATTCGGAACCCTGCACTGCGCAAACGATTTCTTTGAGCGCAATTCTTCCTTTACTGTGCGCCGCCACTATGTGATTACTCCATCCACCATTCATGGAAAATTTTGCCCCAAGATATGTAAATGTTTTTACCGTCAATCTCCTCCTGAGCGTAAAACCATTTCTCCTTGTTACCCCAGATAAATCCATTCTTGAAGACAACTACTTTGGTTTTTGAATATTTACTTTTAATCCCCATGTTTCACTATACGTTTCTAGGATGTTTAAACTTTTTGTAAGCCGTCAATAGTCTCCGAACATAAAACTAAATCATCAGCATATAGTAGTCCGGGAATGTTCAGGCCCTCAATTTTCCCGCGCAGATGTATCCGCATCCTGTAACCACGTCAATAAATCGTTTATAAACAAGATAAACAATGCGGTGAGAGAGGACAGCCCTGTCTTACTCCTACTGTCGATTTTATTTTCGCGTTGTACTTCCATCACCGCACCTGACACAGAAATTTACGTCTTCGTATATGCTCTAACACTTTTAAAACTTTACTGAGACGCCTAGCTCATTAAGTTTTTGCCATAAAGCTTCCTATTGATAGAGTCAAAGCCATTTCGAAATCTACAAACTGCAATATAAGTGGCCCTGTTTACGCCAAGCGCCTGCTTTACTATGGTATCTAACACAAAGATATTGTCAGAGTCGCGAAGCCTCTCCTAAAGCCTGCTTGCAATTCTGATATTTTACTGTGCTTTTCCGCCATTCACCAGTCGCTCTGTTGAGTATTTTAAAAAATAGCTTGCTCAGCGCTGGTAAAAGACTAATTCGCGATAATTTTGTGGGCAATTCTTACCTTTATTCTTAAAGACTGGTTGGGGGATCGCTGTACTCCACGTTTCTGGATACGATCCAGAATCAACTATTGATTAAATAAATTTAGAATACCTCTGGGTCTATGTGCCAATTCCGGAAATAAATTGTGTCGGAATGCCGTCCGCGCCGCCTGCCTTCTTATTATTCATGGCTGCATAGCCCTATTCACTTCATTCAGGTTATCGGTTCGTCTAATTCAGGGACATCCGGTCCGTGATAATATATATCCCTGTTTCAATATTCGCTATTTCGAGCGCCCGTGAAAAGTACTGCTCCCACGCGTCTGATGAGATTGCCTTACTTACATTTCTTTTTATTACGCCGTGCTCTTCTAACTTCCCAAGTTGCTTTATTATTGATTGTTTCTTAAAATTGCCTCTATTCTTGCTTTTCTCACTCTCCTGCCAAGATTTCTTGATTTCTTAATTGTGGCCTCGTATTGCCTACGTAGTAACTAGTAACTATTTCTCGCTTCCGATTCCACTGTTTCTGAACATTCTTAAGGCTACTATTGCTTCACGCCTGCTCACCCGACACTCCTCGCTAAACCATCCTTGGGGCAGTACCCTTCCTCCTCTCCCCACATTGCATGCCCTCCCCGCGCGAAAGAGTCTCCTTTCTAAATTCTTTGCTTGCCTTTCGGTGACCGCTCCTCTCGTGCCCACCCTACCGAGTTAAGAATAGCTCTGCAAATTCTGTCGCTTTTCCTCTTTCCATATAAACCGTCGTCTTGCTATTGTGAAATTTGTTGCTCCCGCCGTGCCACTGCCTGTGGCAGTTCCGTAGCATTTACTGCTAAATGAACGCACACAGGCAAATGGTCGGATTCTGCCCGTAATTGATTCCAAAATCTAATAAAATTTTTTATTCTTTCATGAGACAACAGAGCATAATCTATTACACTACCTCCATTCCACTAATAAAAGTTAGTTCCCTTCAGTATCCTGTCCATAGTTGCCATTTAAGATTTCAGATTAAATCTCTCGCATAATTAACAATTCCTGACCCTCATTATTGATGACTGAGTCTTTGCTTTTCTAGAATTAGCTCTCGCTTTGCCGATCGAACTCCGAAAATACTTCCTGCTCATGACCAATTCTAGCATTCATGTCACCTAAGACTAGTAAATCAGTATTCGGATACCTTTGTTCAATGAGTCTAAGAAATATTGATTTCACCAAAGCTTCTGGAGAATAATAAGCGAGCCTGTGGGTGACGGTATATAAATACAATTGCGAGGTCTGTATTTTGCATTACTAGTCTAATACAAAGAAAATTGTCAGGTTGTTGTAATTTCATAAATAAATTGCACTAACCTATCCTGAAATATGCACCACACCTCCAGGTACCTACCCTTTCCTCTACGTTTTTAGTTTTGCATATGGCTGTAAAACCAGACACATTTAAAGTCTCACCTCCTTCCACCAAGTTTCTACGAGGGCCGACAATATCAAATGTGTTTATGTACCCGGAAGTCTTGATTTCCGAGCTTAGAGCCTAGACCTTTGATGTTCCAACATCCTATTCTTAAAGCCTATTCCTGCCATTTGGCGACCTGCTGGTCCCGACTCACCGCGAGCTTCCTGCTGCTGCACGTTTGCCGCAGCCATCGCCCTCGTAAGAGGTCCTCGCTCCCGGCTGTCAGCCGCAAAGCGTCCGGGACTCGCCGAGTGCCGGGGCTCCGGCGGGAAAGTGAACGCGACCGCCGACGCGAACGCGAACGAGACCGCCTCCGCCGCGATGCCGCGGGGTCAGAGGTCGTCCGCGCCGCCCAGCACGAGGCGCAGCCGCAGGCGCGGGCCGCGGCCACGGCCGAAGGCGCGGGCGGGGGGGCCGCGAAGGCGCCGCTTGCCCGGAAGGGGTTTCCGCCCTACTGGGGTTCTGCCCTCGCCGAGTTCACGGGACCCCGTCGCCCCGCCCTCCCACGCCCGCGGACGGCCGCCAGCTCAGCCAACACGTAGCTGCGCCCTGACACGACAAGCTGTCGAAACGAATCGACGCCTGCTTTCCGCTCGCTTTCGCCTCCTGCAATGCGGAATTAACGCCTTACGCGTTTGCCGCACTGCCCAGCTGAAGTCCTCACGGACGCGCACCCTGCCATTCCGGAGAGATACTCCGGGGTGCACGCAGCAGCTCCTCCCGCTTCCTGAAAGAGGCCAGCTTGGCCACAAATCATACGTGGCTGTCCCTCGCGCCGCCGCCCGGTCGGTGCGCGCTCGATATCCTGGGCTCCAACCTGACTCGGCTCCGCAAGATCCCGGATACACCTTTCCGAGTCCGCCCAAGACTCGTTCCGCTTCTCTGGGATGCCAAATACAATGATATTGTTACGTCGCGACTGGTTCTCAGGTAATCCACCTTGCGAACCAGCCGCTCGTTGGCTGTCTGCAGCGACTGCACTGAAGTCTCTGCGACGTAACCCGGCCTGCAACACATCGATTCTATCAATAAGTTCCTTATGGTTCCGTGATAGTCTCGATGATATCGACGTTAGTAGGGGCCGGATTCAGCTCCACCCCACCGATCGCCAATAGCACCGCCATCACCGCCGCGCCAACACGCTCGCAAAGGGGCCCCAGCCCTGCGCTGTCCCCGGCACCGCCACCGCGCGGCAGGTAGCCCTCACCCATCGGCCGATAGCCGCGCGCCACTGCTCCGTCGACACCATCCTGCAGCAGGTAGAGCGCTTAGTAAAACACGTCCGCTCGGCTCTGCGACTGGCGAGAGACAATTTATATTTTCATCCACAGGTGGAATGCATTGTAAAAATTATTGGTGATGGTCTTGAAAGGACCAACAAATCTGCGCCACAAATTTGGTGATATTGTGGTAGTGATTAACCTCACTTAAGTTTCATATTTCGTATGCCATGTTCTGAGCAGGGATATCATCAATGCAATATTAAACTACACAATATTGTTAAAGGCAGAATTGTGCGCTTTTGTGAAAAGCTACAGCATTTCGTTTCACATTTATAATTATTTATTTGGTGTTGTATAATACGACAATTTGAAAATATTCAAAAATACTTTCAAAAAAGATAATGCTACCAAAAGTTCCCTTCGCAATTTCCAGGTTGCAGTTTTTTTATCTTTAACTTAATAACTTTTAATAAAGCATGCTTTACCCACAAATCTAAAAGGGGAAATAATACAAACGCAACGACATATGAATTTTTACTTAATAAGAGTTTGATGATACTTGAACTAATCCGCTACGTAGGGGGAACACATCAAGGAAGAAGAAAAACAGAAGGCACTGAAAGAATTTACATCTGTTTCATGATTCGTATTGTAACTTTTATGTGGAAGATGTAAAAATGCTTTACATTTACGAGCATTAGACACATACCGCTCTAGATTGTTTATCACGTCTTTGCATGAACAAACACATTTATTTACTCAAAAACTGGATGTCCAACTCTTGGATTCTTCAAACAAACGGCGAAAAAGTAGGAAAATTCTAGGAACGCTCCACCCAAAGGCTCGCCCGCCCCCGCAGCAGATGTTTCGCTGTAAGGCAGAAGCGGCGCGCCGCGCAAAACAAGGCGAGCGAGTTGTGCGTCGCCGACGGCTACCAACGCCGGCATTCAGGGCGGGCGCCGCGCTCGGGGGTTTTGTCCCGGCAGCGGAGGGGCAGCGACGCGCGGACGGAAGGGAGAGGAAGGAAGGTCAAGGACGCGAGGGAGGGAAGGGGCAGTGAGACGTCGAGGCGGCGGCTAGTGGAAGCAGAGGAAGGTCCCATGTCACACAGGCAAGGAAGCAGGTTAAAATAGTAAAAAAAAAAAACCGGGCACGAACGCGGGCATTCAGGTAATAATAGTAATGATAATAATAGTAATAATAATAATGATAATAATAATAATGATAATAATAATGATAATAATAATAATCAGAAGAAGAAGAAGATTTATTGATATGGCCAGGCTCGGGCCATCAGACCCGCTCTTCCGCCTAACCACATGTCAGATATATACAAATTAGTTCAAAAATGTTTTGTAATCTACAAATGTAAATGTAGAATAGTCTATAAGTGGTAAGTACAAGTAGTTAGTGGAGTGAAGGTTTACCCCAATATTTCTAAAACACAATAGCTTTCTTGTAGACAAAGTTAAAATAAACAATTCAGTTTCTGCATTAAACATTTGTAACTAGAGCCCTATAATATTTCAGCCTCTCGCCAATAAATTAATATATAAGTAAATAAACAAATAGAAGGCAGAGAATTTTGAGGGGTGGGTAGATGTGTCAGCTCGAGATAAATAGTTACCGGGAATAAAGCGTCTGCGAAAAAGAACTTTAGGGCATGTTTCAAGGGAAAGAGTGGTATAAAAGTGGCGACAAAGCGGTTGGGAGCCGTGGTAGACGACGGAGATGGGAGTGAGATATCATTGGGCTGCAGCGATTGTGAATGTCAGGATATTGAGAACTTCCGTAAGGTAAAGAATATACGAGAGGTGAAGAATATGCTTTATAAGAAGAAGCGAAAAATCGATTTCGTGAAGGGAAAGGAGGCAGATCCTCCACACGGTAAGGAGGTGAATGATAATTACTTTCGATCTCGCGAATTACCGGCGTAATTAGTTCCGTAAGTATAGAACATGCTACATTCCGAGATGTGTCAGTGTTTCTCCCTTTTTGGATCGTGAGATTTAGCACTTACGTATTTGTCGATTCCTGGTTTTCTTCTATAGGTATCTCCTCAGCGGGGGCCTCCACTGCTGCAGCCAGGGCAATTTCTAAGCTTCTGGCTAGTGAATGTAAGTGTGAGAGTATCGACGTAAACTGGAGAAGGGGACAACAATGAAAGAGAAAAGATCGCGCGCGGTCCGTGGTCCGATTGTTAGGATAGTCCTCCGGCATTCAGCTGATATGGATCGGAGAAACCCCAGAAAATTACCGGTCAGAGCAACCAATAGCTAGAATTTTCCTCCAGACCATGGTTGAATTTGACACAGTTAGTGTCCAAAATTCGACACCGTGGGGACTCGAACCCTGGAGTCTCTAGGTCAACGATAGAGCAGAGACAATTCAATTCAATTCTATGATGTCTTATTTTACGTGGAGACCAATTTCGCTACGCTACTTTCACCATCAAACGAAGAAAGAAGATATTACTGGGGCGACAGAACAGTAAATTTACAATATGGGACAGCCGGCTTTACTTCCCCTCTGAAAGAAGGCGTACAAGGATTTTTTCGCCCATTCCACGTCTTCGATTGGGTATGTACGCGCGTATTACAGACTAATACGCTAATCGTTACACCATCATGGCAATAACGTTTCCATTGAGCAAGCCGGTGATAGAAGGGGGATGTACTGCCGATGTCGATGAAAGGAGTAGAAAAAAGAAGGTAGAGAGCGAAACCAGTTCCGCGGCGGGAACGGGGTCTGGCGTTTAGGCCGTCCATGCGGTGGTGGGCGTGGCGACGAGACGGTTCGGCGGGGGGCGAGGAGGGGGGAGGGCGGGGAGGGGCGGCGTGCTGCGTCGGAATCCGAGCCGGCAGCTACTTTGGGCCGCATTAGCCCGGCGGGTGTCCGCAGCAAAACCCCACGGCGCGCAAGCCAACTGATTAAAATGCGCGGCGGGCAGCGGGTGGCGAGCACAAGAAGTGCGCAGGCGAGTCGGCGCGGGGCGCGGAGCGGGACGAGGCGGGGAGGCCGTGGTGAAACAAGGGGCTCGCTACAATGGTGGTGGAAATAGGCCTCGGCCGCCAACCAACAGGAAGCAGAAATGTGAACAGCGGGATGTTGCAGGATGTGGTGATGGTGTTCGAACGGTGTGTGTGTGTGTGTGTGTGAGAGAGAGAGAGAGAGAGAGAGAGAGAGAGACAGACAGACAGACAGACAGACAGACAGAGAGAAGAGAGAGAGAGAGAGAGAGAGAGAAAGATGGATGGGATAAATAAAATGGCAGAACGGCGTATTCGTGAGGAGTAAACGTTGTGTTGGTGGGAACTTAAGAGGAGGAAATTAGGAAATCGATGGTTGTCGGTGATCGAAGCTAGAGAACAAATGCGAGACAAATGTGGCCGGGAGGAAAACGGGAATGAACGGAGTTAGCATTTCGGTTGACGTAGACCTAATGGTGGTAAAGCAACACATAAAACACGTAAAAAGAGTATCACCTATCAGAAAGAGGCGAAAATGCTCCGGGGCAGGATGGAGTTCAATAACATGGAGAGTAGTGCGGGGAGAAGGTGTATTATTTCTGCCCAAGTCTTTGCATTTTCGGTGCCTAGAGTTTTCTTCCCCTCCCCCATCGAAGACGACTTACTTCAAATGTATCCACCATGGCACCGACCAGTCTCCACATCCATCGCACCGATATGGCTCGTGAGCCAATATTATTCACTCGAGGTTCATTAGGGCATGCGCATCTTTTGAGCGCATATGGATTAGTCCATTACCAGTCGCGGCTCGTGGTTTTCTAAATGAGAAGGCTGCCAATGCATTACATTACATTGCATTGCATTTCTATACATAATCTCTTTCGATCGCGAAGACTAATCCTGTATGCTTCTCGCTTCTGATAAAGGCTTAAGGGAGAAGCGCTCCTACCGCATATTAGGAAAACTAGTCGTATATTAGGACACTAGCTTTTCAGCTACGTCAAATTCAGTCGCTGTCTTGTGCAGAATTCTAGCGGTTGGCTGCTCTCATCGGTAGTTTTCCGTGGTTTCTCCGATCAACACCAGGCGAATGCCGGTGCAGTACCCTAACAAACGGGCCACGGACCGCGCGCGATCTCTCCTTCCTCTTCCTTGTCCTATCCTCTTCCCTTGCACACACACACACACTTACACTAACATGCACTACACTACCACATATTCCAGGAGATCGGTCGGGAACTTCAAGCTTGTCCCGGCTGGGGCGGTGCCTCGCTGGTGGGAGAGTCCTGGTTAGGGGGAAACCTCACTAGCCGACGATAGGTCGGCGCCGGATCTCACCATCCAGCGGGGAAAGATCACCGCCATCTCCCGAGAAAAAACATGCACTACACTAACGGGACTAATGACCAAAGCAGTTGACGCGTCCGGAAACACAAAAAATCAATCAATCAAACCATGCAACAGGCGATATTCGACCTTAGGGCCCTTTGACGCGAGACTGCTAGGCGCGTCCACAGCCACATAGACAAGGTGGAGGTGTTAATAGCAGTTGTGTGTTTCATTATGTTGTCCTGATGCAACAACTACTGTGGACAAGAGTCTCGTAAGTGTAGCGCATGCTTTATCACAAGATGTGCTGGAGTTCATCCTCCACTGGATAGTGAGATCCGGCTCCGGCCTACACGTCCGCCTTTGGTATTTCCCTATCTAGGTATCTCAGCCTGCAAGGCACCCCGGCTGCGACAAGCTCTAACCTCCTAACTGATCTACTGACATGCGTGGGAGTGTAGTTCATATAGATGTGTGTACGTGAGCGCGTGCGTACAAGGTTAGTGTAAGGGGACAGGATGGGATAAAGAAGAGGGCGGAAACATCCGTGGTCCCTTTGTTAAACTACAGCTCAGGCATCCGTGTGGAAACGATGAGACGAACCACGAAAAATTGGCTGTAGCGGCAAAGACCCGTTGCCAAGAACCTCCTGTGTAAACCAAAGCAGGTCACCGCAAAGCGGGCGGAGTAAAGGGCGCTCACCGAGACCCGACCCTCTGTTTTGCCGGGCGTCGTGGGCGGCTCTGGACTGTATTTAGTGTGGGTGCCCGCGCCGTTCTGCTGCGCGAATCGCTTATTAATTGGGTTTTGTCCGCACTTCTTGCTGCCGCTTCGCACTTATTAATTTCGCTTTTGCGCTCCAGGAGCGTGATGGCCGTTGCCGTCTCCGTCGGTTATAAATCGAAACAACGCGAACGCGGAAACCAAGAGGCAAGAGAACACAATGCCATGAAGATAACTTGGACAGGGTACTGAAGTGGGTTGGAGGAGAGGTTCATAATAAAATTGATATGTCATGAGAAATATGATTTTTATGTGTATTATTGTCTCTTTAATTTCATATTTCGTATCACTCTGTCTGAGAAAATCATAATTTTTAAAAATTGAGCCACTTTTAAAAGACATTTTCAAAAAGACATTGGAGGTTACTGTAAAATACCCTCTAAATTAAAATATCTATTTCAAATTCAAGAGGCCACGATATCAGCCATATTAGATTCTGGATTATCAATTCTGGTGAAAACATTTTATTCGATTTAGACGCTAGCATTGTTCATAGTCAGGCGGGAAGACGGACTGATGTTTTGTCATAAACCTATTTTTGGTATAAAGGTCCCACAAATCATGGATTCTTACTCAGACGTTTTAGAGAAAGTAATTTGCTACACGTAGGGACAAGAATTATTCACTTTTTCGGTATAAGGGACATTCAATACGATTTTTTTTGTTTAAAAATTGCCGTTTTCCGCCGTAACATTACTTAACTGTCTATATACCACGTGTGTAATATGCGAGTAAGTAAAAAGGAGGTTCACGAAATTACTTCAATTATTAAAAATTAGTGATTTGGGTCCTTTGCCAGAACCAGAAAGGAACATTTTAAGACCTGATATACATGTCTATAACAGGCTTCTCCAAATGCACGAATTCGGGACCGACTGCCTGCAATGGCCCGCTACAACGTCCCATATACCACTAGCATTTCACTACACTACAACCGATCGCGCACGAGTGTCTCTCGTGTGTGACCTGCATCAACAAGCTGCGCGTCACATCGCTGGCCCGCAGATAAGCGCTCGGCTCGGGTACGCCTACTAGGGCAGCCTATTGTTCCTGCGCTTTCAGTTTTTAGTCATGGGCGCGCTCTCTGATCGGTAGTTTTCCGTGGTTTCTCCGATCGACACCAGGCGAATGCAGGAGCAGTACCCTACCAAACGGGCCACGGACTGTGCGCGATCTTTCCTTCCTCTTCCTTGTCCTATCCTCTCCTCTTACACACACTTACACCAATATGCACTACACTACCACATATCCCGGGAGACCGGTCGGGAGCTTAGGGCTTGTCCCGGCTGGGCGGTGCCCGCTGGTGGGAGAGTCCTGGTTAGGGGAAAACCCCACTAGCCGACGGTAGGTCGGCGCCGGATCTCGCCATACAGCGGGGGAAGATAATCGCCATCTCCCGAGAAAAACATGCACTACACTAACAGGACAAATGACCAAAGCAGTTGACGCGCAAGGAAACACGAAAAAACCAAACCAAACCAAACCATGCGGTCTGCGCTCGCGACTACGGCAACGGAAGTAGACGGACCAAGCAAGGACGAGGCCGTGGGGAATACGCCGACGCCGTGGCATAGACGCGACAGCCCCAAAGACCGGAGCGGGATGGGGTGGGCGCTGGCGGGGGAGGAGGGGCCACGCGTGAGGACGCTTCGCAATTGCCTTTTGCGCGCGCTGAGATTTGAATGTTTTTCCTGGGGAGATTTGATTTGATTTGAACGTTTATTCTTTCCTAAATTTTAAACTTTGTGAAATAAACCACATCAACTGAAATCATATTGAATACGTAGGTATGTTCAAAATGAACCACCCATTCTTAAACTACAAAACGAATGCTCTCTACTCGCGCGTTCTCGACCCTCTTTCTTCGCCGATCTCGCTGCGTCAGAAGTCAATTCGTGAACGGCGATACGACTTGATTTGATTTTTTCGTGTTTCCGGGCACGTCAACTGCTTTGGTCATTAGTCCCGTTACTGGAGTGCATGTTTTTTCTCGGGATATGCGGGGTGATCTTTCCTCGCTGTATGGCGAGATCCGGCGCCGACCTACCGTCGGCTAGTGGAGTTTCCCCCTAACCAGGACTCTCCCACCAGCGGGGCACCGCCCCAGCCGGGACAAGCTCTAAGCTCCCGATCGTTTTGCCTGGGGAGGGGGCTGGCGTGCCGGAAGACCGGCGATCGATTGAGGCATAGATAAGGCGTGGTATGAATGATTATCATCACGAATCTGCATGTAACTGTACGGCGGCGTAGTCTCTTAAAGATGCCGCAAAATTTTCTGATTCCCGTTGCCACGACGCGAAATAAAAGTGTTCGATAAAAGCGAAGCATTTACCGCAGCTGTTGATTAAATATAAAACGCAATCTTCTCTTCCCTTTATTATTGATACTGAACGTAAAAACACACCAATTCCCTGTGGTTTTATATTTCTGTAACGTTGGAAAAGAAACGAGGCCATTCGAATATAGAGTACGTTTTACTGAAGAAGTACTCTACTTTGTATTCAGTAAATGTACCCGGAATACGGAGTTTCTGACCCACATTTTGCCATTTATGTTTTGCTTCACCGTTAAAGACTCTCTTTTGCCGCTTTCTGCAAACACCGCTGGGGTTTTCATCCCTTTTTCTTTACGCTTCTATGGTGGCGTGCCGTGCAAAAAGTACTTCTGACAAAAAAAGGAATGAAAGTGCTTCTTTGGGAAACTTTTTCCACTCCTCTCCGCCGACGTTTTCACCCTAATATTAATCAAACTAAACCGACGTGTTTTCTTTGTCTCGGGCGCTCTCTGACACGCCGCAACAATCGGTGGAATATTTCTCTCTCCCCGGAAGAGGGCTGCTTTGGGGGAAGTCCCCGTTAATCCGCTGTGCTTTTTCTGCTCCCCCACTCGACGGCGGATGAGAGGCTGCGGCGTCGTGTAACTCCGCGGCCCCCAGTACTTTCGGGTCGGGGAAAATGAATTACGCGAAACGAGGGAGCCGGGAAGTGACTGAACAGCGACTCAAACGAGTTCGGTTGGAGCAACGAAGCTCACAGGCCTCGTAGTGAAGATATTTCACGCTAAAATGATATTGAAGTATGCTTTTTGTAGTTTGCTCTCCGATATTATGGTGCGGCGGAGTTGCGTTATTATAGGATGGTGTTAATGGGTGGATGGCCGTTAGCGCTGTGAAATCATGGATAATCACTCACGAGGATGCGGGGAATATTATTCAAAACACAAATGAGTGAAGATACTTGAAGTGCGAAAGTACCAAACAATAGTCGATATAATTTATCCTATATTTTCGTAGGAAAGATGATCTATACAAACTGGAAACTAATGCAGTTCAGCAAGTGTAGGTCACTTTTATAATAGTTTCTGATAAAGTCGTGAAGCCGAAGCAGGTAAATAACCATTTAAATAGTGGGACAGAAACAATTATTTTTCATTTAATTTTAGCAATTCATTTCTATTTAATATTTCATTGCTGGATCAGGAATCGAATGAACGTTTCGGTTTTTAAAATATCTCATTTTTTGAATTTTTACCTCGAATTCACATTTCGAGAAGTAACTCATATTATAAAGAAGCAAAGATCTGAATTTTCAGCACTAGAAACTATAAACATTTTACATTTTATATTTCACATACAGATTACGTTGGTTCCACGGGAATTAAAGACCTTGCGATTGTTTTATCGTAGCCCAAAGATAATGTTCTCGAAGCTGCCAGGACACAATTGATTATTCCCCTAATGATTACCTCGACTTGTCTGGAATGGGTACATTTATCGTTCGTAATTTTTAACAATGGAGCGATCAACAAACTTCCTCGTGACGTCTCGTCTCACTCGCGGCCTCCATCGTGTGCCGCTGGTAATGAGGCGAAGGAATGCCTCCGGCCAGGGGGGGAGGGGCGAGGACGTTTGCCAGGGAACGGAGGGACGCCCCGAGAGGTAAGCGGCGAGACGAATCGATAAGCCAAAAACATTTATCTGGTGATGGATGGCGGAGTTCCCTAATGCCCTGATCGACAGATAACTCGATTGATACGCGCGCGGCGGGCGGGCGGGCGGGCGGACGGGCGGGCGGGCGGGGCGAGGGGGGCGAGGGGGGGGCGTTCCCGTTAGATTGATGACTGAATAAGCTGCGCCCGCGCGATGCCCTGGGGGCAGCAGCGCCGCCCGGCTTTTGAAGGCCCGCCCCCCACGCACCCCTTCCCCAGGGTGATTCACCTGCCCCCGAGCGGTATGCCCGTGCGTGTAGTTGCAAATGGAATGCGTCAGCGCTGCATCTGATTACTACCTTGGAATGCGAGGCACGTGTCTGCCAACTAAGTGAATTCCTCGGGGAACGTTTTTCTCCGTCTTCAGAGATCAGTCAGGTTTAGCAAGTGAGCGAGAGCTATTCATGAAATAAATTTGGTTAGGAGACGTTGAGATATAGAATGAAACGGGAGATTATCATGCGAGTTCTTCTTGGTAATTCAGAAACACGGGCTATTCGGTTGTGTTGCTATCTGTTTGTTGAGGGAAAGGGAATGAAATCAGTTTCGATGGCAATTTTCGATACAATCAAACTTTGCAACTCGGCAAGTTTCCCTGACAATATCAGGAAAGGGAGCTACATTTTTTTAAATTGACCTTGTAACTTGATTGCCAATTTGGTCTTACAAATACAGTATATTAATTATTTTACTACTATTAACTTATACAATAGGATATTCTTAGACAACTATAAAATTTCCTCAAATTTTGATTTTTTTAAGAAGGATAAAAACTAGTAAAAATTTAAGAAGTGTTGAATATTAAATAAAATTGAAGGTTTTATTGGTTTTATTGGCTAAGAGTGGGAAGATAACAGCGTTCTGAATAAATATTTCGAGGCTCGACAACAAGTAACCAGTGAGTTTCTTAAAATTTGACCACACTTGTATTCTGGTAGGTAGTCAAGATCTGTAATCGAAGAGAAAAAAATCATAATGTTTGCATGAAGGAAGCCTACCCTCGGAAAAAATGTTGGAAACTAGAGCTAGGCCGCTGCATCTCCGGACCCGCCCAAAAATACCAATGAGTCTACGTTGAGCTCTTGGAATATACGAAAATTTGAAGTGAACCATGTTCTGATGATTTTTAGTAACAGTTTAATTTGGATAATTTGTAAAGGTATGGAACCAACTGTTTTCCATTTTGAGTGTGCGCGAGTAAATTTTAATCTTAGATATGTATCTCAAAAATCGACATTAGCGTTCATGTACAGATATTTGACACTGAATCTGAAAATATTAGACTGTTTTCCTACAGGCAACCCAAGTTTCTTTTAACATACATAAAGAAAACAGACATCTCAGCACTTATCATTTCACGTTTTCGTTCTTGCATTTTTACTTCATGTCTGCCTTGCTTGTCTCTTACTATGCTATTGAAACAAATTTTGGCAAATTCTGACTTATAAAATCCAAAATGTCTTTCTTTCTTGCCAGTAAAAAACGCATTAAAACAGCAATGTAGGATTGATAATCAAAATATATTGCTTATTGCTCGTAATATGCTCTCTTTGCAAATCCTATCAAATAAATATTGTTGTGTGTACTAAGTGTAAATGATCTGCTATCTAAGAAACGAGTACTCTTATTCCCAGTCTATTGCCAAAAAGTAAGGATTTGACCCAACAGAAACATAACATATTATTGAATCTATTGAACAGATAGTATTATACAAAGCAAGTTGTTCTTCGATTCATTTTCATCAAACAAATGGTTGGCATTGCTCCCACTGCACCTGCTCCTCTTCCAAAGCCGAAATTTGATTACCATTCCCTTCCATCAGGGGCTGGCACCACCCTCAGACAGACCGCCCCTAATTCCCATCAACATCAAAGTCTGAGGAATAATAGAAATGAACTTGTTTTTAGTCGAAGAAAGAGCGCGGAGAACAAAAAGCGGCGTCCCTTCGAAATTCGCGGGTGGTTGGGCAGACGGGCTGAAAAGCAGTTTTCTGGGTCGCTAATGGCAATAAAAACATTTGTTGGAACGTCATTTTCAAAGAGCCCTTTTCAATTTCAAGCGGAAGCATTCGAGAAAGAAAACGACCTGTCGAAACGACGTCGCCGTGCTCCAGAAACATTCTTGGAAAGATACTGTCATACTTTTACGATCCCAGAAACGACATTCGGCACGAAAGTTACGTTCTTTGCCTTCCAAAGACATTCCTTTACGTTCAGATATATTAGGCGTCGCTGCACATTGTACAAGAGGCGATCCTTATTTGATAGACAGCACTGGAAGCACAGGTGCTGCCAAAAGTTTCCAACTTGAACCCGCATGAGATACTATCATTATCTCACTGTATCCAGCCTCCTCCATCGAAACTTTCCGGCACACACGTAATAAATAAGGAACAGTTTTGCATCGTGACGGGCTCGGTCTTGTGCGAAGGCGATAGCGCTTCTGAAGAGCACTGTCGTAAAACAGACTCTAAGCTTGCCATTGCCTCGTGCGTGTACTCATCCCACTTCCCCTGCGCCGCTATGTAGCAGGGCCGCGCCATTTATGGGGCGCCCTATCGCACTTCGGGAGGATGTAGTCGCGCCGGCGGCACGAACCCAGGCCTCTCGCGGCGCTCCCTGAGCCAGCCGTTGATCGATAATCGTATCTATCGATGAGACAGCAAAAGCGTGTTCAAAGTCACAGTAAAGAAATTTCAAGAAAGAAATCCACTTCAAACGCAAAACGTATTGTGTAGTTAAGGTAAGAAATAGAAAGGTATGTTGAATGTTTATTTTATGTTTCGAGTATGCCAACTGCTATCGTCATTTGTCTCGTAAGTGCCGTGGATGTTCTATTGCGGGAGATGACTGTGTTCTCCCCTAGAATGTAAAATCCGGGGCCGACATATACGTCAGTCCCTGGATTTTTCCCTCGTGAGATACCTCCGCTAAGGAATACCACCGAAGATAAACACTGTAAGTTTCTGACTAGTCTACCGACATGTGCATGACATAATAGTAGTGCACGTAAGTGTGTATGTGTGTGTGATTGTGTGTGTGGAAAGGAGAAGAAGGGACGAACATTATGAAGGAAAAATTACGTGCGGTTCTTTAACCTGTTAGTTAGGGTTTTGCTTCAGGATTCGCCTGATATGGATCGGAGCAAACACGAGGTAGTGATGCCAAAACAGCATGTACTTTCTCGCTCGTACTCTCACGCAAAATTACGTGAAAAGTACTCAAATTTTCGAAAATTGTACGTGACCTTATTTTAAAATCTATTTTTAAGGAACATATTTCATTAAGGAAAAATCTCTATCTTCAATATTTTAGTTGTCGAAGATCCGATTTTTTTTAACTTTTAAATTTCAAACAATTTTCAACGAGAATGTTATCCACACTATTCTCTTCAACGACCTTTCCACTATTCAACACCACAATTTAATCAAAAACATCCTGCACTTTTTTGAAAATGGTAATATATCTCAGTGGCTCATGTAAATACCCTAAAATTAAAACCGGTTTAAATTTTAAATTATTTTTGGAGAAAATTGACTGAAAGGTTTAGCCGCTAACGTTGTTCACTGATGGAAGACATACAGACGGACAGATAGACGTTTTGCCGTCATTCGATTTTTCGGTATCATGACCCACAACACATGAATTTTGGTTTCATCACATGTTCGAGAAATTTTATTCTTAATTTAGCAACGGGATTTATCGACTTTTTCGTTACTAGGGTTCTGCCATAAGTGTTTTCTACCAAAAATTTGCCGTTTGTCCGTGCAGCATTACATACTTCGTAGCGAAAAAGTAAAAATTAACAATCAGAGCGACTAGCCGCTGACATAATCCTCCGGACACGGGCAGAATTCGACGCTAGTTGTACAGCTAGCGTCAAAAATCCTGCCACTGTCGGGACTCGACCCCTAGAACACCGCGGTTAGAGTTGCTGCAGTTGAGTCAGTTGTTGCCCTGAGCCAACTCAGCCGGTAGGCGGTGGATGGTTGATCGATAATCGCATCTATCTATGTGACTGCAAAGACAGCGAACGCGTATTCACGGTCACTCTAAGAAAACGGATTTCCATCGAAAAACTTATTCAGTGGATAAGGAAAGAAATAAGGAGGAATAATAGAATGAAGTCAGATTAATAGTTGCACTGGCGCGTTATTCACCTTTGGTAGTTATCCTTGTAGACGCCTGAGTTACCTAGTAGGTGACGTAAAAGCAGAAAGCAAGTGAATGACTTATCTGACAGAAACGAACGGTTCACACGAAGAACACAACAGTGAAGAAAAATTGAAATCGTGAACTCTTACTGGGAGAATACGACGCATTAAAGAAGAAAAGAACGTCAAAAAAATATAAAACGAGCCATTAATGAGTCACTAAATAAAAAAAACACATTTACTTGATCGTGATACGTGATCGTGATTCAGGTCAATGAAGAAGTGAATTTGTGATGAGGGAATAAATAAAATTCAATATCTGAAGGGATGAAGATTACCCTGGGCAGAATGTATGAGGCCGACAGTGGCAATAAAAAAATTGGTGCACACATTTTAGCAATGAAAATCCAAAAAATTAACATTCTAAACACAGGCAACAGTCTGTGACTCGAATGTCATTTCTCATTAACACAGACAATGGTCTATATTAGTAAGTGGTATTATAATATTATGAAGAGCGTGAAGTATTCGGCTTTTGCGAGCGAATCAAGACGCAGCGAAATCCCTACATCAGCTCAATGACCCGGAGAGGGAGCATCAGCCACGAAGATGGAAGGGTTCTCTGATGAAACGATGCAGTGAAAATGATTCGTTGCAGGGCGGGAGGGCTTTGAAACATAAAGCGCCGGCGGGGGCGAGGGTAGGGGTGGGGGAAGAGCTGGCGCGGGCGCTCTCGTCGCGTAATGGGGAGGCTGCACGTCGAGGGGAAAATTAAACACGGCTGACGCGCTGGCGGGAAACCCTCGTGCGCAGAGGGAGAGCGCACGACAAGAGGGGAGACGTGAGAAACCCAAAGCAGCCGAGGACGCCCCCGCGATTTGATGCTGTTTCCCATGCAGCTCCACTCGGCGCACAGCCCTGCCGCGCATTGTGTAGTTCTCATTCGGGTGTGTGCAGGACTACACACCTACGAAATCCTCATTTCCCAAGCCTCAATTGCTGCATCGCCATCTCTGCCACTCACGCACTCGTAGTGCTTCATGCGATTTTCTCAGCAGTTGATGGCCCTTCGGTTGATTGATTGTTAGTGATTCCGGGCGCCCACCTACTATGACCATTAGCCCGTAGTGTAGTGCGTGTTTTTGCTCAGGAGGAGGCGGTGGTCTTATCCTGATGGCCAGATCCAGCGCTGACCTAGCGTCGGCTAATGGCTAATTCCTCAACCAGGTATCTCCCACCAGTGGGGCACCGCCCCAGTCGGGACAAGTTCTAAGTCCCCGACCGGTCTCCCGGAATATGTGGTAGTGTAGTGCATGTTAGTGTAGGTGTGTGTGGAAGAGGTGAGGATAGAGCAAGGAAGAGGAGGGGAGTTTGCGCGCGGTCCGGGGCCCGCTTGTTACGGTACTGCTCCGGCATTCGCCTGGTGTTGATCGGAGAAACCACGCAAAACTACTGAACACAACAGCCGACCGAAAATCCTGCCGCCAACAGAACTCGAACCTAGTACCTCCCAGTTAGAGGTGCTGGAGAGATATCACTTGATGCACTAAGCCACCGATTCCGGTGGCTCTTCGGTGATATCACAAGAACATTCCATATTAATCCTCCACTATAGACACTTCGTTCCATATTCATATCTTCCTCAAGTTTCAATGATACTTGCATCCTCACTAATGTGTTCTTTCGTTTTCATTTTGCTTTATATCAGGCGGCAGAATCTCACCCACATCTCAAACTGCTTCAATTCATACTACCATTTTCTCCCAGGCACCAACTTATCTGTTGCAACCAGCATCTATTCCAACACTTTCACTCTAATTATGTCTCAGATAGTTCACCTAATATCTGCACCTATCTCCAGCTCCTAGAAAACCATATCCATACTAGTTTAACCCGCCTTTTCCATCATCACCGAACTGGCTTTCAGCACCACCAGCTCCCTCCTCTTCCCACCCCGACCTACACACTCCCGACCTACACACTCCCCGACCTACACACTCCCCGACCTACACACTCCCCGACCTACACCCTCCCCGACCTACACACTCCCCGACCTACACACTCCCCGACCTACACACTCCCCGACCTACACACTCCCCGACCTAAACACTCCCCGACCTACACACTCCCCGACCTACACCCTCCCCGACGTGCCCGTCCACACGGATATTCCCTGACTTACACTCTCCAACACAATCGCCCTCGATGTTCCATTCCTACAAACAACTCCCAACATCGTCTCCCTCCCATCCCACCCCCTCATCGCGGGCCCTTCGTTCTCGCCGCCTCCGCACTCGCGCCCTTGAGCCGCGCGTGGCGATTGCGCATCTCGTTTGGCGAGTAATAAATTGCCGAGCGGCGCCTTGCATAAAGATCCTTCCGCCGACTGGTGCGGGGGAGCACGTCGCAAAGCGCGCGTCGGTAATTTGTTCCTCTCGCCCCGATGGAGGGCGCCAACGCGCTGCAGCCCGCTGCGCAGTGCTCCGAAACGCAAGAATAGTGGAAACTAAATACTTTTACTTTCTCAATACGGAGCAGTGGTACCAAAGTCAGATTGTTATGTAATGCTGCGCAAAAAACGGCGAATATTCGCCAGAAAAAACTCTTATTACAGGGCCCTGGTAAAGAAAAGGTGGATGAATCCAGTTCCTAAATTTAGAGAAAAAATTCGTCTTACTCCGTGGTGAAGCCATAACTCATATATTGTGGGTTCTTGACACCCAAAAAGCGAATGAGGGGAAAACGTTTGTCTGTCCGTCCGTCTGAACAATGCTACCGGCTAAATTGTACAGCTGATTTTCTCCAAAATTGTTACTCTCTAATCGATCTGACTTTGCGGAGCATTTTACATGAAGTCCCTGGAACATTTTTCAAATTTTTAAATAATTGCTACATCGTTTTTCATTAAGTGTTGTTGTTCGATGGAGTGAAAGGCGTGTAAGAGAATGGTACACATCTCATGACCGTTGAAAACCCCAATTTTTCGAAAATTACAAAAGTTGAAACATTTTTGAGTCACCACAACTAAAATATTAAAGATTAGATTTTTCCCTAATTAAATCTGTTCCTTAAAGATAGATTTGAAATAAGGTCATAAGGTCATTCGAAAATATAAGTACTTTTCGCGTGAAAATATGTGGGCGAGAACGTACGTGCTGTTTTAGCACCACTAGATTTATTCGCCTTTTCGACTCTTCCAAATCTTTCGAAAAAAACTGATTAGGTGTGCAGTTCAATTCCTCCCGTCCACTGAGATTGGCTACCCTCTCGGAGCGGATACCGTGGTATTTACCTTGTTTCCCTCATTCTGACATCGAAGGTCTGGTATTTTTGGGTTTTACTAACTAATCCAAACGGCCCTGTCCAAATGGCATAGTCCGTGAGCACTTACTTGCCGCAGGTAATTAGCAGGTGGAGAGATCCGCCCAGCGGCCCCGCCTAGCACTCCGCTGAACCCTGCAGGATGCTACCCGGATTGCCAGCCCTACAGTTATCGGTGGGAGCGAAGTTTAGTTAATTTATTTACACCTTTCCCTTTTATTCCCTTTTATTTATATCTTTCCCACTCCGAGACTTTTAGTCCATACAGAACTCACAGCTTGTCACTACTTTCTGCATTTCCAACAATTGTACTGGATTTTTCTAAATCAATGAGATGTGACCAGTGAGGATGGGTGATCGACCAATTCACTCAACCCTAAGGATAGAAAAGAGGACGTAATAGGGAAAGAAGGATCACGCGCGATCCGTGACCCATATTCACGAGTTCTGCTCCGTCATTTGCCTGATTAGAGAAACCACTGACTAGAGCAGTCGGACTATGAATTCAATTCCGATGGTTTTACGAAATCACTCACGTTAAACATATCCAGTAAATTGTCAGCCCCTTGAGGAGATTGAAGAAGACGTTGACTTTTTTGCTCATCGCTGCTGTCTAGAACACCATAACAACAAAATAAAATCAGAAAATTAAGTAAAATAAGTGTTAAAATCAAATAACGGAAACCAAAGGTGATTTTCTATACATTGAATATTTAATATGTTTATGGATTTCTGAAGTAAATGATTGTCATAAACAAATTTGGATACTTTTATTTGCAAATTAATCAAGAAGAAAATTGATTTACGGATTTCTGTTTTTTTTTTTTGGCTTTCTGATTCGACGTTGTGATGGGCTTAGAATGATTCGTTTTGAGTCCTTCCACACTTTTTATTTGATTATGATTTTATTAGATAATGGTTTCTAATAGTGATTTTTTAATGTTTTTTTTCTTTATTCTCATAACATCTGATAATGCGACCACACTGGGTCATGAAACGTCGAGACTTGAGTGCATACTAGATGTCAATAAAATAGTTTTAAAATATTAATAGATATGATTGTTTTTATTGTAAAAGATATAACTGCACAAAAAATAAAATAAGCAAATTTAAAATGTTATTTTAAAATGCGAGTTCTATTTACTAAATGTAGCGTATGCAACGTAGAAAGTACGCAACTTTTATTTAATTTTAAAATAATTGACGTGATGCATTTTGAGATTGGATTAAATATGTAATAATTTATGACGATGCTTTTTTAGAAACGGAGAGAACAGCTTGAGTTAAATATGAAACATGTATATTCAATTACAATAAAAATACAATATAAATGCACATAATATGTTACTTAATGTTGCTGCCGAGGTTGAAGGGTGACAAGAGAGACTTGCAAGAGATTTTCTACGATTTCTCCAGTTTTCTGTGTCCCGTCCCATTTTTTTAAAATTTTAATCTAACCAGATCAGTGGGATTACCACTTTGCAGGTGATTATTTGTTTTAACTATGTACGTACTATAATAGATAATGGATTGAAGTTACGAGTAAATGTAAATTTGGACACTATCATAACCCTATTTTTGATCGAGGACTCTCCCACTGGGTACCTTCATGATGATTCTTGTTAATTTTGTAAAGAAAACAAGATTGAGAGTGAGAGGTGAGACAAAAAAAATTCTCTAAGTTATGGGGGAAGGAACATATCTTTTGGGAAACGTGATTTCATTCTTGTAGGAGCAATGCTGGCTTTTCCGAAGTTAAAGTGGCTTGTGCAATGAGCAGTTTGGAGATTGCAAAATAATTTTTCTTGACTCACTTTTTATTAATTTTTCTTTATCAAATGATATGCAAAATAAAACCTTGGATACAATTAATAGCCATAAATATAAATAATAATAGCGAGTGAATGTAATTTTCTCCGTATCTCTCTCGTTGCTGTCCACTGCGCGGAGTTCGCGAAAACGGGTTCCTCCTTACTCCGCCCTGAGCTCCTTATTATGTGAGCTCACGCGTCGGTGTTTTCGCGAGATGTGAGTGGCGCAAAGCGCATCAGAGAATTATTTTACGCGGCGTTAGACATAAACAGCGATGAAATGGCGAATTCATTTGTTCCCGAGAACTTATTTCTAACACTGAGTTGAAACTTCGCTTTAAATGACTTAATCAACTACGAGAGCGAATTCTCCGTTTCCGCGTCCGTCATTTACAGTCGGATGAGAAACCTCTAGCTGACAAGTCTTTTAGGCCACTGATTGATTGGTAATTTTACATTTGCTTTCTCTGCCACAGCATTTCACTGAGCTTTTACAACAAAACTTCGATGAATAATTTAATTGCGTTAATATATATAATTAATAGCACACTCTGGAGATAAACAACAGTAAGAGAATTAATTTCTGTAGTTAAGTTCAATATGTAACAGTTGATTACTATAAACGATTAATAAATATTTACAGTGAGAGTTTACCGTTTTATGTCAACCAAAATATTTCCATTTCTATTTTAGGTGAAAATACCAATATTAACATAGTACTAAAACCACTGTATGTTTAATTACAGAATTAAACAGTATGTGTTTGAAGAAACTTTCTGTGTTGTACAGAGAATTCTCTGACATAGTGCTAAAGGTTTTAATGTTTCTATCACTGATTAATTAAAACATAATGCAATATACGCTAAATACAGCTTGGAAAACATCGATAATTGATCCATCGCGACGTGACTGTAGCAAGTGTTTGAGCGCGGGAAGAGAATAGGAATGTTAATTAAAGCATTTATTGGAAAAGAGAGTAACTGGCCGGTCGGGCCCATGAATAAACAGCGCCCGCCGCGTCATGCGTCATGACAGGCAACGCGCAGTGCGGGGAAGCCGCCACGTGACGGACGGGGCTCCGGGCGATGGGCGATGGGCGATGGGCAGTGGGCGGCCCGGACGAGCGGCCTGTGAGCCCTATGAGTGTCGGATGGCGCTGCACCGAGGAGATTCGTCAACACCCGCGAGCGACCTACCGCTGCACGACGGACCCGTGCGCTTCCCAGGACGAGCACTGCCGTCCGCGATTCCCGGTCGGCGCAGCATCACCTCATCTTTTAACGAGCATTGCTGATCGGAACTTTCACGCGGTTTTTCCGATCAATTCCAGGTGAATGTCGGAACTAGCGGGCACTAACAACCACTAGACAACGGACCGGGAGAGGGGCTCAGTGCATCAACTGATGTCACTGCAGCGCCTCTGACAGGGAGATACTAGGTTCCCACTCCCCACGGCGACAGGATTTTCCACACTAGCTATTCAGCTAGGTCCAATTCAGTCGCTGTCTGGAGAAAAATTCTAGCGGCCGGCTGCTCTGATCGGAAGTTTTCTGTGGTTTCTCCGATTAACACCTAGCGAATGCCGGAGCAGTACCCTACCAAATGGACCACGGACCGCGCGCGATTTGTCCTTCCTCTTCCTTGTCTTATCCTCTTCCCTTACACACACACACACACACACACACACACACACACTAACACAAACATTAACTACACTGCCACAAATTCCGGGAGACCGATCGCGAGCTTGGAGTTTGTCCCAGCTGGGGCGATACCCCGCTGGTGGGAGAGCCCTGGCTAGAGGAAAACCCCACTAGCCGACGGTAGGTCGGAGACCGGGAGCGGTAGCTCAGTGCATCAACTGATGTCACTGCAGCGCCTCTGAGCGGGAGGTCCTAGGTTCGAGTCCTGACGGCGGCAGGATTTTCGACACTAGCTCTTCAGCTAGGTCGAATTTCGTCGCTGTCTGGAGGAGAATTCTAGCGGCCGGCTGCTTTGATCGGTAGTTTTCCGTGGTTTCTTCGATCAACACCAGGCGAATGCCGGGGCAGTACCCTACCAAACGGGCCATGGACCGCGCGCGATCTGTCCTTCCTCTTCCTTGTTCTATTCTCCTCTTACACACACACTTACACTAACATGCACCACACTATCACGTATTCCGGGAGACCGGTCGGGAGCTTAGAGCTTGTCCCGGCTGGGGCGGTGCCCCGTTGGTGGGAGAGTCCTGGTTAGGGGGAAACCCCAGTAGCCGACGGTAGGTCGGCGCCGGATCTCGCCATCCAGCGGGGGAAGATGACCGCCATCTCCCGAGATAAACATGCACTACACTAACGGGACTAATGATCAGAGCAATTGACGCGCCCGGAAACATGAAAAAATCAATCAATAAATCAACGGTAGGTCGGCGCCGGATATCGCCATCCAGCGGGGGAAAATCATCGCCATCTCCCGAGAAAAACGTGCACTAACGGACTAATGACCAAAGCAGTTGACGCGCCCGGAAATCCGCAAAAATCAATCAAAAAACAGCCCCAGCAGTTGACGCATCCGGAATCACTAATCAATTAATGAACGTAGGACTGCTCAACTTACAACGATCGCTCGCACCCACGTACAACACCTGCACTGCTATTCGTCTCATTGCACAGCCAGCTGCGCGCCTGTCCGGCGGAGCTCTGCCACCGCAGTGCCCCGCGCCAACGGCCCCGCGCTGTCCTGGCGGCAATGAATCGACGATCGCTCCGCGCCGACTGCGAACGCAATCGCCGGCAGGTGGGGAACCGGCGGCGACAGCAAGCAGTGCAACCTGCAATATACACGCTGGACGCATGAAAGTCTGAAGTCGGTTTTGGCCATGTTTAATTAATTTTTATGACATTCTGTTTTCTTCTTTCTTTCTCAGGTTTTCATCCAGCCGACAGCCGGTTACCCTTTACGTCCCGATGGGACGCATATTCGACCATACACTAGACACCAACACACTTGCGGGCTCCTCTGATCTGGGGTCAGCAGAACGCGAGGCCCTCCGCGACAACACATACATACAAACACAAGGGACAAACAACCATGCCCAAGGCGGGACTCGCACCCGCGACCCTTTGGACCAAAACGCTGAGTCGGTACTCGCTCTTACCCACCTCGGCCATCCAGATCGGCACATTGTTTTGTTTTTTAAATGTATTTATTTATTTAACAGAGCGAGCTGATTATACAACGCTCAGCCATATGTCTTTTCAGTTTTTAGGAGCGAGCATTTTCAGACGAAAATATGCGAATGGGGTGGGTACGGCCACCTCCCGTTAAACATAGATTGAAGTAGTGCGATTGATAAAGTGGAGGAATACATAATGTTGACTTTTTATGGGAGGACTATTTATTTCATTTTCTTATATCAGCCAGTTTCCGGGGGAAGATGTGGAAGGGGAGTCGGTTGCGGATACGAGTTTCTACGGGATGCTCTTTACCTATATTGTAGTGGGAAGCACCAGTAACTGAGGGTAGATTTTGGAAGAATGATGAGGAAAGTTTAATGATATAGGACATTATGTTGTCGAGTTGACCAATGAATATAAACGTCCCCTGACACCATTGCCTCTGTAGCCTTTGCGACCACCTCTTCATGTTGCTGGAAAATTATTCATTGGTAATACGCGTTATTTAGGAATATGCACGCTTGTCAGATGCAGACTTATTTCTAGCCACCATCGAAATCACAAAATACGTTTCTCCCACATTCTCTAGTGTGTTTATAAAGGTAATGACTCAAGAATCAATGATATATTATGTTTAGGAAAGTAATGAAAATACAAATGGAAAAAATTCCCAACCAATTGAAATTCAAAGATAATTTATAATCTATCAAATGAACAAATAAATCTGCCGTCAAAATAAAACAGTTCGGGGGAAATACTCTGGAACTGAATATTCGAATAAACACTAAAGAGAAAGACTGGAATTTTCTAACAACAAATTCCTAAATAGAACATTATTCGAGGATTTGAACATAAATGAAACAAGCTGAAGTTGAATCTCAGGGCCCAGCTCAGGTGTAAAGCGAATGTAATGATCGCTAGGGTTAACAAATGCACAACAATAACCAAGTGACATTTGCGTCTCCATTGTCGTGGAAGGGACGGCGAGTAGACAGAACTCGCGAACAGAACATAATACGGACAATAGTAGCACCACAAGAAAATGTTACAGAATTGGCGTCGAAAATGATAGCGGTTGGTTGCGCCAACGTTTGTTCCAGCAATTAGGGCGATAATTGAAGTGACAGTGACAAAGGTGAGGGCAGTGTAATTGATTAGGGTTACATTGGGGATGAAGGCGTAAGCTTTACAAATGACTGCGTCCGGAGTGAATAGAAATTCCACGCCGATGGGGAAATTCTGTGAAGTAACAGCGGTTATGGATGTCCATGCGGAACATCACTGCCATTGGTGGACCGACTAAGTCTGGAATAGTGCCATCTGCATCATGATGATGTAGGGAGTAAACAATGTACGCATGTGGGAGGCTTTGATGTGGGAACAGTACTCCCACGATTGCATCATCAGCGTCTGGTTCTGCATTCAGGTGCTTGCGGTAACGGGGTAGATATACGATCGCTGCGAATGCACCCACGGAAACTACTGCTGTGTGACAATGATTACGTATTCCAAAACCAAATAGGCTGCACTTAAAGTCGAGGAGGGGGTTGAGGACACATGTTTCACGACTTCTTTATTTCGAATGCACTCTTTTGCCCATAAGTGGAAACGAAAACGGATTTCATGGATAGGCGATTATAATGATATTAATGTTGAATGAGAAATAGCGTAAAGGAAGGCAAGAAATTCCTCTGAAAATCTGACAAACCCATTTCATCAACCAAAAATTCCATATTTTTCCAATTGATTTTGAACCGTGATTACTTTCCACTACGCTACAGAATTGGTACAGTGGTAAGGATATGAAAATTGTTGGGTCAAGAATGCGAGTGTACTCATAAAAAGCGATAATTCTCAAAACGTCCAAAAGAAATAGAAGCCAAATATGTATGCGATGTGCAGAAAGAAATTGAGGAATTGAAACTAATAACGTATCTAGGTTTATTCTTACAAGACTTCGCAAGTTTTTTCCTCCTTTTTCTCCCCTGCGTACTCTCTTGTTTGAACGAAATATTATCAATAAAAAGTAATATTTTCTGCTAGGCACACCAAAAGTCTCCTTCTTCAAACCCTGAAGAACGGCACAGAAGATTGGTGAAAGGTGACAGAGGTGAAACTAAACAGAACGGAAAATAATTCTCATCATTCACACATGAGGGAGAAAAAAGTATAATTTGTGATTGCAAGTTTTTGATTTCACTTATGTGTGATCACTCTGTTTGCACAACCGGTTGCTACGAACTCCCGCACGGTGAGAACATGAAACAGAAGAAGATGGAATGGGAAATTGGATGGTAGAATGTTAGTGGTACTGTATCACTATTGATCATTCTGATGACTATTGTCTCTTCGTGTTATATGGTCACCGTGGAACGTGGATTTGATTGAGGAGACAATGCAATTGATACTTTAGGTTCCGAATCAGCAGGGACATGCTGTCCATCACATTTATAATTTGCATGAGAATTAGGTTGACTGGTTTTTGAAAATGCCATTTTTCTTTTATCATTCCCCAGGGAAGGATTTACATCTGCCATAAATTCGTGCAGATTGCATTGCTCTCTATTACGCAAGTCCGCACTTCCTGAGGGAAGCATATTTCTTGTAATATACTATTTGGATACGACACACGTTTCATGAACAATGAATGCAATCGAATGCTGCTTTTCAAAATTCGTAAAACAATAATGTGAAGATTTTGTATTACAGAAGAAAAAATTAAATGTTCCATTGAACGTAACTTTGTTCATGAAATAAATTTGTTTTACGTGGTTCAGTTATACGTTATTGAGATAGATAGTTCAATATTCAAAACTAATGAAACGAGAAAGGGTTAAAAATACTGGAATAATACAGTGACGTATGACATTGACAGTGACAGTGAACTTGTGAAAACAGAGTCAAACGTTTTTATGAAAAATTGACTGAAATGTTTCGTATGTACCAATAATTTATAGTACTTTTAGTGTTCTACTTAAGTATCAAGTCTACATCTAAACTTGAAAACGCAAAGTATACAAATAATTTTAATCAATGAATATTTGTTTATTAAGGGACACTTTTATCAGACGATTGCTGGACATTACATTTATACGCGCTAATCTTTGCATTAAAATACACTCAATCTTCGGAATTAAAGAAAACTCGCTATCTTCGCTACGGTAACTTAAATTACCCACGCACACGCACTTGCTCGTGCTCGGGACTTTCAACTGCTTTCAATAAATCAATTGCTACTCAAATAACCAAATGCAAAATGAACAAATAACAGTAGATTAGTGTTCATTTGATTACTTTTAAGATATGAAAACCTAGTATTTATACTATAAAATCGATTAATAACAGCAAAAGATAACACGGTCAGTCCGAATAGCCGAGACCGCTAAGGCAGTAGTGCCGTGGCGATCTCGGACGGAAGGATCGCGGCTTCGAGTCCCGCCTCGGGCATGGCTGTGTTTGTGTATGTGTTTGTGTGTGCCGTCCATTCATCATTGCATCTTCCATCCCCCAGGACTAACAACCCTGGGGTGTAAAAATGGCATTCAGCCTAATACTGATCCCTTGATGAATTTCATGCAAGATTCAACGTGATAATGATTACTGATCCCGTGCTAGTGAGTGTCTGCGTGGTCATAGATGGACTATACCCGAACAAAATAATCAGATGTTGCCAATTCCGTTTGTACAAAATCGTGAATGTAGTTTGAAATGCACTATATTAATTCATTTTATGGGTATGTTATAAGCTGTGGCGAATTTGAGTGTTTATGCAACTGAGTGTTTTATATTTAAGAGAGCGGTAAATTAGTTTCTGTTCCGAACTTGGTAATGCTGTTTGGTGCTAAAAATAAATCAACAAAAAAACAATTTTTTTAAGAGGGTTGTTTTAAACCCATATCAGTGGGATAACTACTTTACAGGCGAGTAATAGATCTTTAGAGTTGGAGAGGAACACAATCACTGCACAATCGTTGGAAACCTAGGTTATAGTTTCCTCCGGATGCTAAACTTCTTTTGTACCGTGCATATAAAGAGACTCAGTACGAAACCCACAACTTACAGCTTCCTTATTTTAAGCTTTCCAGCGTAAAAAATGGAGTTCCTAATAAAATACACACTATATCATTTGCAGGATTCGAATTTGAAACAACACAGCAGTATTAAACAAGCGTTACACGAACAAATGTCTTACCGGAAGACGAATCGTATTTGTTTGGCCTATTATCAGCATCACAGCAACGTCGTCGAGCCCATGCTGTTATCGCGGGTCACGCCTCCGTTGTTATAGGGACCGCCGACGCAATCCGCACCCTGGAAGTTGAGACTCGTTAAAAGGTGCCTACTTCACTTTAACGGCTGACAGCGGCGCACTCATTCAGCGCCTTCTTGAGTTTCATACTACCCAGAAAAGTTCCGCGGTCGAGTCTCTCAAAAATACACTTACATTTCTATTAAAACGAACCTTCCTCTAGTACGTTAATATATATATATATATATATATATATATATATATATATATATATATATACACACACATTTATAATTCTTATAGTATAAATAATTTGTGGAGTGCCACTTCACCCACATACCCCGAGAAGCCGCCCCTGGTTTGTTCCGCGGATATGGGCTACCTGAGAAAATTGAAGAAGGATGACAAAATAATCAAATTACTTGACTGAATGATTAAGACTGTTTCTCTTGGTATGTTTTTGATTCTTGTAAGGTCCACTGATTTGTCTGAGGTAGACATTCACAGCATTACATTACATTACATTACATTACATTACATTCATTACATTATTACTAAACAATTGTATACACTTATTAAGTTATAATACGTATTATTAAGTAATAATAATACTTAACAAGTAATACGTGATTACAATTAATAAAGATTGTTGTGCTGTGAAGGGCTGCCTCAAATTCATGGATCTTACAAGAATAAAAAAGAATGACACCCATTTTCTATGCATACTAATGAGATTTTCAGTTCCATATTATTGACATTTTCGGCTTTGTAGTTCACGAATCCAAAAACATTCTGCCGTGAAATATTGCCACTCACAGTAAAAATTCACCAGTCATGGCAAACCACTTTCCGAGAGCAAGAGGACGGCGCATCGAATAAATTTGTGTAGGGAGCTCCTTCCACCCCTCCATTACTCACGACGTCATGCAACAAACGGCGTCCTGGGAAGACAAATATTACATTACGTATTCCTGCGCTGTGGGCGCGGCCGGCGGCCGGTGCGGGAATTAGGCTCGCGCGCTCTCAGCCCCGCCCCCACCCCCGGCAGACATATTGCACGGGCAGCGTGACGGAGCGACGGTGGCGCGCCTAGCGGGGGCGCCAACAGCGCCGGGATTGGGCTCACATTTCACAGGGAAACACGCGGGAGTAGTGGGCCTGTCGTCTTACACGCACGAGGAACGCAAGGGTACGAAGTCCTTCTCAACTTCCGTGACAGCGAATTCCTTTCATGATTCTGGAACAGGTTTAAAAGCGAAGAAACCATTTTTAAAAGGCAATATTACTTTATCCTTGTTATCTTCTGCTATTTTTTCTCTTAAAAACTTCCCCCACTACACTCGTTTAGCATGAAAATTGACGTCTCTTAGTTATTATATGTAAAGTGCCCAAACTCGAAGACGAACCTTTTTAAATAAATGAAATCACAGCAGAAAGATACATTATAACAAATTATAAAATACAACCATAGGCAATTATCAATCTGTAAGAAGATAAATTTTCCTTAAATATAACTTAATGCGAAATAGGGAGAGGGGGTTAAAACTTTGAGCTTTCCTCTGCACACTTTCGATCTGACAAGACGTAACTCAACAAGATTTTCGTCTCATCTCCCGAAGGGCATAAGGCACGTCCAAGAAACCGCAGTCAGCGGGGGTTGGGGGAGGGGGTGCGGGCGGAAACCCAGTTGTCGGCGAGTGAGTTGCGTCGGGGCCTCGAGGCGGCGGCGCAGCGCGGCGCGGAGTCTATTGGTTTCGATCAAGCGCGAAATCCACCTCGCGGAAGTCATCAGCGCTGGCGCCCCCCGCCCGGGCGGCGGCGCAGGAGCGGCCGGAAATCGGGCCCAACCCCCGCTTCTGCGGCGAATTAGGAGCAATGCGTTTCCTTCCGCTGGCGGGCGATAACGTCGCCTTTCACGCCCTCGCTCACGCCCTCGCTCACGCCCTCGCTCACGCCCTCGCTCACGCCTCGCTCACGCCCTCGCTCACGCCCTCGCTCACGCCCTCGCTCACGCCCCTCGCTCACGCCCTCGCTCACGCCTTCGCTCACGCCCTCGCTCCTGCCCGCACTTCCTCTCGTGCTCCCACACTCCCTGCCCGCTACTCCTCCCTCCCTCGCTCACGCCTTCGCTCACGCCCTCGCTCACGCCCTCGCTCACGCCCTCACTCACGCCCTCACTCACGCCCTTGCACCCGCCCTCGCTCACGCCCTCGCACCCGCCCTCGCTCCCGCCCTCGCTCCCGCCCTCGCTCCCGCCCTCGCTCCCGCCCTTCCCCCCCCTTCCCCCGTCCCTCGTTTTCTGTCGCCTTTCTTATTCCCTCCCTCATGCTGTAACTTCCTCGCCCCACTTCCCCCCATGCGTTCTCACTCCCTCTCCCGCGCCTTCTCTCTCCCACTCACGTCCTTCCTCTCTGATCTTCCCTCACATCCTCCCCACACCAACCTTCATGCCCTCTCCAATGCCCTCCATCATCTGCCCTCACAACTGCACTCCAATAGTTTCGTGTCTGCTCTTCTCCGCCCCTCACTTGCCGCGATTGCAAACCCAGTTTCCCCTCGCCGCTGCTCCAATCTTGCCGCAGTCAGCCACCCCAACAGCGAAGCCGCATGTCGCCGCGGCGGCCCGCCCCGCTCGCTTCGGTCTCTCTTGCTCTCTCTGGACCGCACGGCAATTACCTCCGCATTTGTGCTGCCTCTACTATTTGATTGGATGACGATTATCAATAAAGAGATCGTAGATTTGACAAGTAATAGGACATAATGTCGAAGAGATGGGTAACCATATTTTACTGTTCACGGCTTTCATCAACGAGTTTCGAAAATTTGTACACAAATCAACGAGTTTCTTATTTTTGTAGACAAATAAATTGCTATTCTTGACACTTCATCATTCAGTTTTTCCTTCCGTATCTGCAGAATAAAATCAAAACAATCTATTTGTATCAAGAAGGCTTCTATTAGACATCTGTATATTGCGAATTTGACGGTATGCCGTCTTATTTTCTCGCAAAAAATTAAACAATTTAGAAAGATTATAACTTATTCATTACAATGCAAAAATTGCATCAAGATGGAAAATTTATCGATATTCTATCGAATAGATTCTCCGATTGAACAAACTATGTAAGAGAAGGCTTCTATTAGTCATCTGTATATTGCGAATTTGCGATTTTGGCGTCCTTAAAAAAACACCGAGTGAAATTTTGTGATACTTGCGATTGTTGCCATTGAGTGTCACGTCCCATGAAGGAATCGAATGTAAATTCTCTGGTATGTTAGTTATAGTCGTTTAGACATACCGCTTTCTGCGAATTCAACAGTGTGTATCTAATTCAACCGTAGGTGTATTTGATTTAACAGTGCGTGCATAAACATGCGCCCAGCCCCCTCCAATCCTTCGCCGTAGGAGCAGGGAGTTTGGCCTTTGCTCTTCAGGATTGTCCTCCCCTGTCGGTCATAGTTTTATTCAAACCTTTCCTCAGTTATTAACGTTTACAAAATAAATGTATGCTAAGACATATGTTCTTCGTGGTAAAACATTATTTTTGGTTTATTTCATTAATAGATAGTGAATATATTTGAACCTGACCTGCTTTTACAATTTAGTACCTGTAGCTTTTTTCTAACGAATTCTCAAGCTGTACATCCTCAGGAGGTCAAGATCAGGGATAATTAATTCTTTTGCCTTCTCAACTACTCAATATGGTATAATAAACATCTAAAACAGGACTCGAAGGATAGAATATATCAATCAATAATTAAACTAATATTAACATATGCAGGAGAAACAAGAAGCGAAAAAAACGCACCCAACAACAACTTGAGTCCTGAAATGAGAGTTCTGAGAAAAATTACGAATCACAAAAAAAAAAAAATTCCGGGAAAGGAAGGAAAGACCTAAAAGGAAGAGACAAAGGAAAGTTGTAGAGATGAAAGGCCGATGGGGAAGAAGAGAAGCTGGCAGACCAAGGAGAAGATGGAAAGACTCGTTAAAATTCTTGGAAAGGAATAAGTCTTAGAGCCATATTCATAGTAGTCACACACAGCTATAAGAAGTTACTTTTGATAAGGAAATGCTCATACACATTTGGTATTCATACACGATTCTTATAATAAGTACGATGCTAGCAGTTTCTCGTGTGGCAACAGTGTATTGGCTGCTTCACAGCCTCTTGAATCCAGCCAGAAGCGCTCCATCAAACTGGCCCTGAACTACCATATGCGTGCGCCCGTCAGGTAACTTAACCTACACAGTTTCTTAAATAGTGCCAGTATCTTAAACAAAGACTTAAACGTGGTGAAATCAGTAAATATCTAGTTAGTTAGAGGTGGTTTTAGCCACCAATGTTACCAAAAAGTGTACAACAAAAGTCTTAGTAAAACGATATTTTTTCTTAAATTCTTGATCGTTGTGCATTTTCAACGGGTTTTGCATGTCACGTAAATATCGCTTGTTGCTACTAAGAAAGATGCTACTGTAAAAATCCTTTTAATCTTTGAAATAGTCGTCCATTCCATTTCTTTCAAATTACGACAATTTTCAACGCATCAAGAGAGGCTTCACTTATAGATATAAGTTTAATTTGGACCTTCCTTATAGTTATAAGGATTTTCTTATGTGGATGGATAAGTTGCTACTATGAATTGGAAATCGTTATAAGGAACTCCTTAAGGTTTTCCTTATTGTAAGTCACGACTATGAATATGGCCCTTAGACTTTTTAAGAATATGAAGAAGCCTCCGCAGATCTCAAGTTCCGAAAGGTGCGATTGGTCGGGCATGCGCGCGCCAGGGTGCCTGCTTCCTCCCAAAACTTTACTCCGAAATAAACATAGTGGCACTTGAAGGTCACGAGCTCAAAGGAGAGGAAGACATTGTCGTCCAATCGGGAGCTCCAATACAAAAGATTTAAGTCGTAAGGAAGCTCCCGATTGGATGTCAGTGCCCACTTCGCTGTTTAGGTCGTGACCTTCAAGTGCCATTGTGCTTAATCGGGGTGTAGCAAAAGGGATTGCCATCCCTCCAGTTCCTTAAATTGTGAGACCAAACTGTTCGCTGAGAAAATCACTAAATTTTACCGGCAGATATCGATTCAATTGCACCACAATTTAGAATGACCCCTCAGTATTTAATTCTTTGAGGAGATGTTCTATCTGAAGCATCTTTTCTGGCAGCATATCCTTAAACAAATAATAATAATAATAATAATAATAATAATAATAATAATAATAATATGCAAAAATTAGTTTCTGTCGTATTTCAGTTGATCAAACTTTACGATACAATCTCGGGTTAGCGTGATGTTATGTTATAGAAGCTACGAAAAAAATTGAAGGGTCAACAAACCAGTTTATTGTGAATGGTCGCGATAGAATCTCAACACCCAGTGTACTTGAGGTCGTTGACACTAGTTAATGAGAGCGCACAATTTGAAATTTCTGCGAAACGTGTGACCTCATGGCTAAAATTAGAAATACAGAGCATTCTATTTGTGCACCTTGTACATTCCGTGCGCATTTCATCGACGCATTTGGCAGCAACTAGAGAAACAATGATTTGACTCTAATGGAATTTGTCGGCGGCAATTTGCGATCGACAGCCAGTCACCACCTAATGAACAGGAGAACGCGAAAGCTCACATCAAAGCCAGAAATTCTGAGAGGCAAACAAGTGGAAACAAATTATTTGTAATTGAAAGCATCAGTCTGTTTACATACATAGGCTCAACTCCCAAAGAGATGTTGAAAAACAAAAATTGCAATTGAATGTTGTGTGGAAGTGCGTATTATGAAAATAATATTTGTGTCAAAATATTTGTAAATCACGACATAACAAAAATATGAACTAATTATTTTTAGCGCAATAAATAAAATTATATATTTTTCAGTTTATTCAAGAAATGATGTCGCAATGTTTCTCAAGAATTTTGCTAAGTTTTAGGAATATTAAAATATATATATATATGGTAACATTTTCAATGATTGAATAAGTCACTACAACTCTCCTTACCTACATTTTACAGGTTACCAAGTAATCTGCGAAGTGAATTTATTGCTTCGCATATTTTAGGTGAACTGAAGACATCGAATTCAGATATAAGAAATAGAGGTATTATTCCGCCAGAATATGAGGAATCTGGTACAAAAAAAATGTGTGGAATTAATTCGCTAATATCCCAACTACAGAGGCGTATTGCAACGTCAGAATTATCCAAACATTTCCAGAGTGTTTATCACAAAATGAGTACTTCAATAAAGTGGGCTTCTAACAATAGCTCAATGAGTTAGCTCAGAGCTAGCATTGTCATTGTCCCTGCAGCGGCTTACTGAAGGTTGTAAGACTCGACATCCGACGATGGTTGATTTTTGACATCTATTTATAAAGTTTGGTCGAATTCAACCGATTCCTAGAAGCAAATTCCAGTGGCCGACTGCTCTGATCGGTTTCCCGTTAATACCAGGCGAATGCCGGGCAGTAGGGCGACAGACCCGGCAAGATATTTCCTTCCTTGGTCCTTATCCTATTCTATTCCTTTATTCATACACACAGTTACATGTACACACATGTCGAGACTTCAGTCCGGAGCTTAGAGCTAGTCCTGGCATGTGCAGTGCCGTCTAGCGGGTAGACCCAAGGACTGGGGAAACCATGCATGCCGACGTGGCGCTGGATCTCACTATCCACCGGAGGTTGAACCCCCTACTCCCCAGAACATACCTTCACTAAACTGACGGGAATAGTGACCCTACCAATTGGTGTGTCCTGAGACACCAATCAATAAATTAACAACACAAAAGTATTTCTATATTGATCTAAAGAATTTATTACAATATGTATTGAATTTTAAAATAACAGGAAATACAAGAGGTCGCATAACGATTTAATGTCGAGCTGAATATCTCCCAGTGCAGCTCCATCTCGGAGCACACCAAATCTTCATTCTCCATTCCGCGCAGTCTATTGACACTAGAGCAAGTTGGGAACTCGGTGCTAAGTAAATAAAGTAGGCGACGGAGGCTCCGCCGGCGGCGCGCCCTGATTTCCGGGAACGAGGCGCCCTTCCCCCCGCCCCCTGGACGAGGCATTGATCCGCGAAATGAGCGCCGGAGGCAATGGGGCGGGCCCAGGAGCAAAGGTTGGCTCGGTGACCGACTGCCACCAAATGCCACCCACGTCCCGGACCGGCAGCGCGGTTAACCCACGAGCCGACGCCGCCCCGCCCGCCCGCACGCTGTCGTTCGCCAGGTTACGGAAAAGATGCGGCTTTTACTTTCAGAGTGCGTTTTCGTATTTTTCTGTAGTGGACGCGGTAATGCTTCTCTATTGCAGAGTATTGCAGATCACACATTACGGGTCGTGTGATTGGTAATCAAATTTTACGCTACGCTGTGCAAAAACGCTAATACATGAAAGACTCAAGGACGGGGGTTGTTCTACGTCCTGGTTTGGACATGGTTGTCAAATAACCTATTGTTTAAATTTTCTCACTCAAATTTGGCCATGCGACGCTATAACACTGTCTTGGAGAAATTTGATTGACTAGTCAGAGATTCAATTAACAATCCCGGCCGGTATTTCACTACGGCAGTGGCTGAATACTTGTATGCAGGGAAGACGCACTTAATCCTTGACAGTGCGGCGGGTTGCGTGATTGATTGTTTTTTCAGGTTTCCTGGCGCCTCTACTGCTCTGGTCATTAGTACCGTTAGTGTAGTGCATGCTTCTTTTTCTCGTGGGATGGCGGTGATCTTCCCCCGCTGGATGGCGAGATCTGGCGCCGACCTACCATCGGATAGTGGGGTTTCCCCCTAATCAGGACTCTCCCACCAGCGGGGCACCGCCCCAGCCGGGACAAGCTCTAAGCTCCCGACCGGTCTCCTGGGATATGTGGTAGTGTAGTGCATGTTAGTGTAAGTGTATGTGTAAGGGGAGATGATAGGACAAGAAATCGGAAGGACAGATCGAGCGCGGTCCGTGGCCCGTTTGATAGGGTACTGCTCCGGCATTCGACTGGTGTTGATCGGAGAAATCACGGAAAATTACCGATCAGAGCACCCGGCCACTAGAATTCTCCTCCAGATAGCGACTGAATTTGACCTAGCTGAAAAGCTAGTGTCGAAAATCCTGCCGCCGTCAGGACTCGAACCTAGGACCTCCCGGTCAGAGGCGCTGCAATGACATCAGGCGGGTTGCGTGCAGTTCAGGGGTGCTTGAGTCATCATATACGAATAAATCATCAACAACGCTCCCAATGTCCGATTTAGTGCAAACTACAATTTAAACACTCCCACTACTAATAACAACAAAGTGTGAAAATTTCAGCAAAATCGGTCGAGTAGTTTTTGCGTTATGTGCGACACGAACACGCACATTCCGTTTTATTTATATATAGATCTAACTTTTATTTACTTGTTCTTTAACGGGTGGTAACTCTTATACAACGATTTTGATACATAAAAGTTTACAATTATAAAAAGAAAAGGTTACAAAGTATGTGCTTAAGCTAAAGTAAACGTATAAATATAAAATATATGATCTATAATCTAAATATAAACTATAAAATAAAAAAGCTGAAATATTAAATATAAAATCTACATTACAAGAAAGACACAAAATACCACGACACAAATTCTTCATTCATATTATTTATTGGAAACTAACGAATCCACTGACAAAATGTTCTGGGCTTTGAATTTACATATTTCTCAGCTAAGAAGATACTAAAATCCACAGAAAAATGCAGAAGTGAACGTATTTCCCAAGATTTGTTGTCCAATTATAGGCAATGGCGAGTCGTGTCGGACGCGAGAAAATTCACAATATACACTCGAAACTCACACAGTCTACTTAAGCGAAATAATACATTATATATATATATATATATATATATATATATATATATATATATATATATATATATATTAGTGATATTCTTACGTAAGAGAGATAAGATAAATTGTTGAAATGAACATTAAATATTAAAAAAGACCTATATTGACGAAAATGACTTGAAGAAAACAGAACAATTGAAATTAAAAAGGAAACAGGAGTGTTTATTTGTTATTCCGGGACACTGAGATATATGCCCATTGCACCATCTAGATATGGGTTACAATTGCTGGGAATATTTAGTTGAACTCAAAAAGTATTCTGTGTTGCCGGTAAATTTTGACAGCCGTATTGACAGACAGGAGCACCGAAACAGTAATATTTACAGTAATATTTGCTAGAGTGGTTTCCCGCTGAGCAAACATCAGGATCTGATTCGGACGGGAATTGTGAGTGGATTTAATATGGCCGAGATTTAGGAAGTGTCTTTCACATGCTGCAAGTACGGGATGTTCATTAACGATGTTACGATGTTTGAAAATCCACACACCTCATGAGAGACCGAACTTGTGCTAAGGCGATTGAGAAGCCAAAACTCCTCACTCACCTAACCAGATGAGCAACAAAGAAAATTTATTTAGTATTGTGGCTATATGTTGGTTACATTAAATGTCAGGAGCGGGCAAAACACTTTTTTAACAGATTTGTAACTAATAGATACTATTTATGAGATCAAACTGCTTTTTTTTGAAGGCATTTATACCGTTTATATGTCGTAGAAGTGTAAGTTGTAATTTCAAATCGACGACAACATGTTTGAGACGTAGCAGTGACTCACGCAGGGATACTACTACGAGGAAAAGATCGAAATGTCATCATAAATAATTTTAATCCACGAAAGCCACAAACCCTCTTCTCTCTTGACGAGATACGTCACAATCCAATTAAATCCTCTCCGATCTAATGTTTTTTTTATCCATCTAAATGCAAGACTTACTTATGAGCTACGAAATACAAGAATATGTTCAATTCTACAACCAAAAAATTAATAATTTTACAAACTCTGTTCTTCGAATTTCTAATCAGATCAGACTATTCATGGCAATCTGTAAATAGGTTATCATCCAAACTCAAAAATATTTTTGAGTCCAAAGCCCATCTATAGATATAAAAATACCAATCTCCAAAGATCCTTCTAAACGAAATTGTTTGCCGCGGATAGAAATGAGTGAAATTCTTTTACAGATTCCCCTTCCTCATAATTTTCACCTGTCAAGAACGGCAGTTGACGATAATGCCCACACTATTTTCGCGCGCATCCCCCTTCGTAACAAAAATAAATTTCACTCTATAACTCGGGCAGAAACGAAACAACCTTTTAATTTTCGTGTTCGAGGGATTGCAGTTCGCTCTGATTGGCTCGTTTACGCGTCACGCGGCGATGTTTTGTAAAGATATATTATCTGGCGATGTTAGGGTGTCGTTAAAAGGCGTGTAGTGAATGGGCAACAAAACGTGACTGAAACAATTAACATCACAATAAAAGCACGCACCGACCAGCCCTGCTCTTGGCGTTGTTGCGTCGCGCACGCGCGGTTCGTGCCTTGCGGATAAATTGACGCGGCGCGCCGGGAGCGGTAGCTCAGTGCATCAACTAATGTCACTGCAGCGCCTCTGACCGGGAGGTCCTAGGTTCGAGTCCTCACGGTGGCAGGATTTTCGACACTAGCTTTTCAGCTAGATCGAATTCAGTTGCTGACTGAAGGAGAATTCTAGCGGCCGGCTGCTCTGATCGGTAGTTTTCCGTGGTTTCTCCGATCAACACCAGGCGAATGCCGGAGCAGTACCCTAACAAACGGACCGCGCGCGATCTGTCCTTCCCATTCCTTGTTCTATCCTCTCCCCTTAGACACACACTTACACTAACATGCACTACACTACCACATATCCCGGGAGACCGGTCGGGAGCTTGGAGCTTGTCCCGGCTGGGACAGTGCCCCGCTGGTGGGAGAGTTCTGGTTTGGGAGAAACCCTACTAGACGACGGTAGGTCGGCGCCGGAACTCGCCATCCAGCGGGGAAGATCACCGCCATCTCCCGGGAGAAAAAACATGCACTACACTAACGGGACTATTGACCAGAGCAGTTGACGCGCCCGGAAACATGAAAAAATCAATCAATCAATCATTGACGCGGCGCGGCGCCGTTAAATTCACGACCGCGCCCGGTGATTGTTCATCCACAAGGACCTCGGCCATTTGGTCATACTTCTCATTTGACTTGTATTTACTAGGAGACGGATTTTGATCCGCCTGACCTAAAACATCACCAAAAATGCTCTTAAACGTTTAAAATTTCCTACAAAAGCAAAGCACTCATGACGTAAAAAACTGATCAAAACCGGTTCAGATGAACAACCACAACTGTTGGATATTTTACTGATGTAATCGAGGCTTTGCCTTTCGTTCAAGTAAACACAGCTTGCAAACTTTTGGATTGGATTGGAACAGGAAATCTTTGTCTTTAGTTACCGTGAAATCCGCCGAATTGACAACGGTGCTGAAGGCGTCACACGAATCTTAGATTGCATTCTCACAACTGCTGATATTACAATTTCTGAGCGAAGAAATTGAATAGGCTACTCAGGAATTCTGTGAGGAACATTTTTGTACCTCGTAAATATATTTTAAAGCAAGTACCGTTAAAATGTCGACGCAATCAGGGGAAAATGCGTTAAAAATAACGAAAATATATAAAATATGACTGATTAGCCGAAATCGCAGAAAAATGCAAAAAAATGTCATCACAATGGGTCATTTATTTTTTCCATAACAAAATAAATTTCTATTCTAAAAGGTATAGTTCTAAAGTGAAAAGAAACAATGTAATTTCATTAAAAGAAACCGCCCACTTATAATTACTGTGCATATTCAAGTGTAAGTCGAAACCCAAAATCGCCAGAAATCAAAGAAAACAGCTATTAGAAGATTGAGAAAATAATATTATAGCGTCAAGTATTCGTTTCATCTTTGATTATTTATTTCAAGATGCTCAAGGAACGAAGCTCAACTTGTTTCAAAAAATGCGCGAACTGTACATCATATTAGAACGATTACTTTACAAGTCGCAATTTAATTACATAAAGTACATAGCGAGTTTCAACAGTCATGAATGCAATGAAATCACCTTGCCTTTGTAATTTTTGTCATTGTAAATTTTAGGTCAAAATCAATATTTAATTTTGCAAACTACCAGTTTACCAATGCTTTACAATAGTCTCGAAAGACTATTCGAGTAGTTGCACATTCGAATACAAAACAATATAGCATACAAGCCTGCATGGAAAATGAAAGTACACGGTCATTCTTTTTTGTGAAAACTATTGAATACATTGCTAACACACGAAACCGTGTAAATACACAAGAGTTCACGAAACCGCACCATTGCATATTATTGTATCACAGAAAATTGTAATTTGCATTTCGTAGAGAGTACATCAGGCTCAACATTTTAGAACATTTTAGAATAATGTTATATAAAATGTGACATTACAGAATTATATTTCGTTCCATCGTTAAAGTGATAAGGTACTCTATGCTACTGAAATAAGTACGTTACAGAATTTTACGAAGAGGATGTGATAGGAACATCTCTAACAGTAACTTCTTATCTTCAATACCCGCTTAACTCGCCAATAAATATCAACGTGCCAGTTATCAGGGTATTTTATTCAATTGGCAAACATAAGTGATTTGATGCTCTTACGTGATAAGTGTTTACAATAAACATGAATACTGAAAAGTCGAAGTCAGATATCAATTGTATTCTCTCACGCAAATTTACAATGAATTTTATCATAATCTTGTTTTGTCTTCTACACACATGTTGCAAAGACAAAGACTGATGCGAATGTAAACAGCGGTTTCCATATATCAGTTTCTTACTTAGATGCACGTACCAGAGGCTTCACTGATAGCAAGCTGTTATCACTACTTCTACTGTAGAGGTAATGGTATTAGAATTGGTTTTTTCGAAAAAAGATTTTTAAATTATATTAAGATTGTTTCAGGTTTTCAATTACATTACAGGTGGTTACGTTAAAAATCATTATAGCAGAATGCGTTATGAACAGAAATAGAAATACGTTTTAGCAGCTATGCTGCTACCGTGTAAGTGAATCAATAAACTAAACTAAAAAAATAATATTAAAGAAACGTTTAAGACATGTTTTTAAAATATCTGTTAGTTTATAGATATTCTCGACATTCTAATTTAGGTCTCATATTCAGGAGCTAAATATTTCATGAGTCAAAAAAATGATGAAATAATATATTGTCTCAACCTTATATTTCAAAATAATGGTTATGAAGAGCTGAAATCAGTTGCGCAGCACAGACGTGTCTGGTTAGGTCGAGTTTTGGAGATGGAAATATTGATTTATTGATTTGAAGGTGAGAAAAACGTAAGCTGGCCGGCAAGTCGGACAGTCGACCCAAAATATCCAAATACATACAAGCCAGATGAGAAAATAGTGAATAAAATCTAAATTTTTCCATGCTGAAAATATAACACATGAAATTCTTTACAATTATTTCAAAATATTTTTCAATCAGTATAAATCCTAAATGAATGTAAAGAAACACGTGACTTTGCGTTTGTCTTCCTTAGACCAATACTATTATCCACACATCCCCTGGATCACACACTCGTCTATTTATCATTGGTAGCAAAGCGCCGCTGGCGATTTACATGCAAGGGATGTGCACTCCGCACGAGTCATCTACATTTTTAACTCCGCAGAGTCCGCGAGCGGCTTGCCATCGGAACAGGTAGCCGGTAATTATGTTGATTTATCCGCAATTCTCGTCGACTATCGGCTAGCCATCAGTCAACCGCTCTTTTTAATTCATGCGGTGACGCCGGCGGCGGCACATCGGCAGAGCAGTCGAAACGGCGCATGCGCAGGCCACGGCACTTTCAGCTGTTTGTGTTCCGAGCGCGGACAAAAGAACAGCGTAATGAATTGTGCGCACGAGGCGGCGACGGAGGCGGCGGCGACGGGGCCGTGGGAGAGGCGGTAGCAGACGGGAGTCTATTATATTCCTTCAATACGGTAATGAATAAATTATAAGGGCGCTGAAAGGGAGCTAGAGGACTAATTGGGGCCGCCCTTCGCGACGCGGACAGCCATGAAACTGAATTATCCGCCATTAGACGGGGCCGGGCGCTCTGCCGCCCTGGGCACAGCTCACGCCGCTCCGACAACAAGCCCTTCGACCGCCATTGGCCGCGCTCGCCGTTCGTGAGCTAGAGGGACACGATGTAATTCACAAACTGAGTTATACAGTATACAAATAGGGGAATGTCCAATAAATCGGCTAGAGATGGTAGGTAAGGAAACGTCTTCTTTAATAGTTATAGAATTATGAAATAACGAAAGCGTAGTCTTCCGCGACCGGAGTCAATACCAACATGGCTGACCGGGAGACCACGCCTCCAGCCACAGGTGCCAACGTTTCGACTGTCATCCTGCGACCTTTCTCAACGCAAACTGTATTTCCCGTTCTGTAAAGACCTGGAATATCAGCTTTTGAAGTTTTCTTTTCTGTTTCGGGTGATTTCGTATCACAGGCGAATCCTAAGGAAAATAAAAATATTTGATGCTTAATTGATACACTTGCAAAGTAAAAGAAACCATTGCTACGCAAGAATGAACAGCAGAAGTGAAATAGGTTTCCTTGAAGAACTTTGTTTTGTTTAAATATGTTGTTAATAAGATTTCATTCTGAAAGTTAATTGTTGTTGAATTAGTGTCCAATTGAATTAAAAAAATTCTGTTTTATTATAAAAATATAATAATAATACAATATCAAAAGTATCACACTCGCCGTGTAACATGAAAATGATAAACATTCTCAGTGTTATATTCTGTCCAGCATTTGGTGATGCATTTTTGAGCGGGAAAATGATTAGTTTATTTTGCAAATTCATTCGCGAATGACAACATAAACAAATTACTCATTGAAACGCAGATGCAAAATGCAATTATGATTTGCTGGTAAAATTGGTAACACAAAACAACCTCGTGTTTGAAAAAGCATTACGTTCTAAAAGCACTGCAAATGTGCTTAGTTGCTTTAAATTCATATTAGTTATTTTCACAAATGTTGGTAAAAAGTGTGAATGTACATAAACACTCCAAATTTATGGTTTATAACAGAAAAATCTCCATCGGTCTGACCTGTAATCAATTGAAAACCTCTCTGAATGAATTCAGGATTTATTGAACATTTTGTATTTTTGTCAGTCATTCCATAATGTTTCAAATGCAAATGATTTATTAAAATAACTGAAATAAATGTAGAACATAAATAACTATCATATGTTTTATTTTAAAAGTATTGGGACACTAAATCGAGATATTAATTCAAGGCATTATAACCAGCAAGTCATAAAAAATGTTTATCCAAAATTGCACATGCGCTTGCAGACCGAACGAAAACCGTCGATGTAGAGCACACTCGAATCAATTCTCCCGTACTCGTTACATTTCTAATTTTCACATCGCATATTTTCTAACACATCCAAGGACGCAATTCCGGCCAAAAATGATCGTTCATACTTCATTAAAGTCGCGTATGAGGCAATTAAAGGCGTGTGCGCCCGACAATTCATCAAAGCAACTGTGACTGTTACATCATCATCCACACCCAGCAACGCGACAGAACGTTCATCGTGGCAATAAGCGAGTGCCCATTGCGTTCTCCACTGAGATTTCCATTGTCCCGACAGCGCCGCAACGCTCGGGTGTCTGGTCGCCACCTCCGCCCGCGACTGCACCGCCGCCTCCGCCGCCACGCCACACATAACTCCGAGTTGCCGCTAACTAACCGGGAGGTCCCCGAGGTGCCGAGCTCCACTGAGAGGGAGAGGGGGGGGTCTCGAGACAGAGTGGTCGCTATTACTCGCAACCCACCCCACCGGCCGCCGTACCCCCTCCCCTTTCCATGTTCTGCGCTGGCCACGTTCCGTTCTCTCAGTGATACCTCCAGCTCCCCGAGTCCGGCCTTAGCACTTTTTGGGGTTTTACTTATCCGAGGACTAATTAGACAGTAAAATTACATTATATCCATTTATTGTGGAAGTCAAGTTTTTAAAATAATTAAAGGTTTTTAGTAATTCATTTTTTAAAAATTGTAAATACAGAAATTCTCAGGTAAAAATTTTCTCGTAGTTTATACTACAGTCTTCGTACGTACCTTTAAACATTATACCGACTACTGGATGGGAGTGAACATTTCATAATTTGTAAATAATTGTTTTGGAAGTGAAAATAGGTTCTTAGCGATTCTGGCAACCCGTCCCTCCAGAAATGTAATACAAACCTCCAAAAACGTAATCGAACTTCTGAAAAGATCTCATTATTAGAAAATGGCACACGAACTTGTATTCCCAGGAACACGAAAACTTCTATTTAAATACCTACAACATTGTTTTCGAGTAATACACGATGGTGCAGCTTAACTAAAAATGGGTTACATGCGCGCCTTCGTCTCTTTCATATAATCTGCAAAATTCTTCACATTTCGTCTCAAATCTGTTTGATGTAGGAGTGGAGAAGGAGGATAATTCTCTTTCCACCAGTAGCATACTTACATCGGTATTTGTGCCTATGTTTTCTTATACATGGTTCAAAACCGCCTTCTTTCCTTAGCGTATATCGTACGGTAACATCGTAATCGCATGTATAACGATGAGCTAGACCCTTCTCTGCAGCATCGACGAAAATAAGGTAAATCTACTTTCATACTCTTCGTGAGGAAAGCACAACCATCTATAAGAACACAAAATACAAAGTAGCCGCGACAAGAACTGACCGCCTTCACTTCAACGCATCCTGTGCTTCCGTTTGTAACCACGCAGTGTGCTCTACTGCCTGTCCCGTTGTGAAAGCCCCGACTGCCACCCACGTTTCCCTTCCTGGCCCGTTCTATCCCCGCCGCTCACCCTCGCCGCCGCCGCTCACCGCCACCGCCCCCGCCGCCACCGCCACCGCTGCCCCGCCGCCACCGCCCTCACCGCCGCCACCGCCGCCGCCGCCGGCTGCCGCCGACCCGCGTCACCCTCGCGCCCGCGGACGCCGGGCGTCATTCGTCATACCGCACCGGCTCGTTAGTTCCCGCGCCGCCCGCCTGACGCGCGACCGTCGCCCCGCTCGCCCACCACGCGCTCCCCGAGGCAATCGGCCTCTCGGCCCACACCTCCCCTCCCCACCCGTGCCCCCACTCCCTGTCACCGTCACCTCCACATCCCTCAAGCGGCTAGCACCGTACTTGCTATTACTGTTGTTACTCGAAAACCCTCCGTCTGTTTATCCTAGCGTTGACCGGATGGTTCTAGGTTTCGGGGCACGACAGAGGAGGATTTTCGACAATCTATATAGTTGTAAAATGGAGAATTATTATGACCATAATGAAGTCTGGGTCATGGGACGTTGTCAATGAAAAATAACTAGACTATTTAGTTGTTTTGCTACAAGCAATTATAATCTAATTATTCCCACTGACCAAGCTCCATGAATCAGACTTCATTATATAGATGTAGTACGAAGTAATCAGAGAGCGGGAAGTGGTGTATCGATTGAGTTTTTGAAATGGAATCTGACCACATTTAAAATATCCGTGACCGCCTGAGCTAGCTGCGCAACAATTATTGTCACTGCAGTGTCTCTGATCGAGAGTCTTACGGTCGAAACCCAATTTTCGACAATACGTATTCAGCTAAGTAAAATTCAGCCGCTTAGGAAAATTCTAGCGGGTGCATTCAAGCGGTAGTTTTCTCCGATTAATACCAGGTAAATATCGGATCAGTAACCTATTAAACTAGCCACGGGCCATGGACCACCCACAATTTTTCTTTCTTTTTCCTTACTCCCTCCTCTTCCTTTAAACCCTCAAACTGACATGTTCTGCACTACCACACATGTCTGAAGATCAGTACGATAGGTGGAGTTTATCCTCACTGGAGCGACGCCTTGAAGTGTGTGATTCCTGGAGAAGGAAAACCCGAAATCCAACAAGTAGTCAGAAAGCCAACAAGCCAGAAAGCCAGAAAGCCAACAAGCTCTCGCGTTGCAGCGAGAGAGGAACACTGCCACCTATCGAATTATAATGAGCACCACACTTACAGGACTAATGATCTAAGTAGAAGTCGCGTCCGGAAAGAATAAATACGTACTCACTATTTTTCATCCTCTTCCGCTATGCCACTAAAATCCCCCAGGGCTGACACATGGTGCCTCCTGATCACATGTGGCCTCTTCTAGCCTGCCCCTAACATCCCCACTCACAATGATTGATTGATTGATTTTTCGTGTTTCCGGGCGAGTCAACTTTTTGGTCACTTGTCCCGCTAGTGTAGTGCATGTTTTTGCCCTGGAGATGGCGGTGATCTTCCCCCGTTGGATGGCGAGATCCGGCGCCGATCTACCATCGGCTAGTGGGGATTCCCCCTAACCAAGACTCTCCCACCAGCGGGGCACCGCCCCAGACGGGACAAGCTCTAAGCTCCCGACAGATCTCCCGGAATATGTGCAAGTGTAGTGCATGTTTGTGTAAGCGTGTGTGTAAAGGGAGAGGATAAGACAAGGCAGAGGAAGGGCAGATCGCGCGCGGTCCGTGGCCCGTTTGCCAGGGTACTGTTGGGCATTCGCCTGGTGTTGAACGGAGAAACCACGGAAAACTACCGATCAAAGCAGCCGGCCGCTAGAATTCTCCTCCAGACGGCGACTGAATTCGACCTAGCTGAAAAGCTAGTGTCGAAAATCCTGCCGCCATCAGGACTCGAACGTAGGACCTCCCGGTACGCACTCACAATCTTAATTTCCCCTCACTGCCATCGACCATCGACACTTCGATTGCTCCATCGATTATCATGGTCTTCCTCTGCGCTGCCCGCGCCACTTTCGCCATCTTCTCCACTCCGAGCGCGACCGACCACCGTCGTCCCGCAACGTCCCACCGCGTCGCCTGCCGCCGCCCCCACCACTGCCGCCGCCGCCCCCGCGCCACCGCACGATGGATAGACGACGCGGTTCTCGTAATTTCGAGAAAGGATTGAAAAATATTGGGCGAGCGAAACGCCAAAATACAGGCTGTATATGAAATTTCAAGAGGTGAATTTATGCGCTCTATTTGAAATGAAACTCGCGCCCAAGGCGGTACGATATTTTTATTTGTGACGCGGGGCGTGACTGGAATGAACGGATCGATTAGTGAGAAATGGTATTGAATTACAGCAGTTCCTCTTCCTTCGTTTCGTCTGTTTCTCTCACAAACCAATTTATTTTGAGGGAATAATACTTAAGTGATATTAAAACTCCACGTATATTTCATCAAAATAAACGAAACGACTTTCTCTTTGCCATACAACGTTTAATACTCAAAAACATTTAATCACTTTAAAAGGCAGTACAAGAAACAAAATATAACTATTATTATATCCAACGTTTCAAATGGGGAGTCACTTCATTCATCTGAAGTGGAAAACAAGGGTACATTAATATCATAACAAGATAAATGTTAGTCTTCATTTTTTTTAATATGAATAGAAAATAGAAATAGAATAGAAAAAGACAGATCTAGGCGATTGACTTCAAATATAAGTAATAAAATGAATATGCCAGATGGCTCTGAATAACACAAGGAAGTTCGTCGACGGCAGACAGAAAATTGACAGCAGACGCTCCTTGGCTCGATGTTCCTTGCTTACAATATCGCGCCGTAATAATGCGCCTGCAAGGGGAACTTGCGTGCGCTTTGGTGCAGTTCATGGAGGAGACGAGAACTGCGATTTGCGCGCTTGTGCAAGAGAGCGAGAGGCCTTAATCAGGCTCACAGGTCGGCGTGCAAGGGCAAGTTACCGGGCGTAATTAGCAAGCTCTCGAACTTAGAGGACCATTACGGCGCTTCGCTGCGCGCTCTAGCGATTGAGTTGGGCCGCGGGCAACCCTGGCCGGGGCGGCTGCGGTGCCAGAGGCTGCGTGGGTGGGTGAGTGGTGGCGAGGTAACGCCGCGGACTGACACGAGTGTGAAGGCGTTGGCATTTGTGGGGACTGTGGTGGCGGGGGGCGGCGGGCGGCGAGGGCGGCGGGGGCGGCGGGGCGGCGGGGCGGGGCGGGGCGGCGGGGGCGGCGGGGCGGCGGGGGCGGTGGGCGGCGGGGCGCGGGGCGGCGGCGGCGGGGCGGCGGGGCGCGAGGCGGCGGGGCGGCGGGGGCGGGCGGGGCGGCGGGGCGGCGGGCGGCGGGGCGGCGGGGCGGCGGGGCGGCGGGGCGGCGGGGCGGCGGGGCGGCGGGGCGGCGGGGGCGGCGGGGCGGCGGGGGCGGCGGGGGCGGCGGGGGCCGCGGTGACGGCGGGGGAGGCGGGTTCTCCACGGCTGCGCTCAACAGCTATGATGAGATTGAATATTCTGAACGCCGGGCTGCAGCACAAGTGGTTCCGAAACGGCACGGCGGCTATGAGGGCCAAGCGGCACAATGAGAGTCGAGACTGCATTACCTCTCAACGTTGGAACTGTTTCTGCAAATTGCAAGATCGCCAGTAGGAGAGCTGAGCGATACAAGCTTTAGTGCAATGATCGCTTGTTTATTCATTTCCACTGTTGTTCGCGACCGGAGATTGACGAATGTTTAAAGATGAAAGACTACACCCGATTTTACTTTCTCGCCTATTCCTATATGTTTTCTCTCATATATTCCAGAGGTCCCTTCCGGAGTCCTTCATACTCTGGACGTTAACTTAAGAGAAGTTTATTGACTTATTTCCTGTCATAGACAAAAATATTCTACAAGTAATGAAGTTGAATTGGCTTTGAATTTAACTTGTCGCGGAGCCCATATTTTTCTTCTAGGTCTATATCTATCATTAGCGATGGAAAAGAGAGGGAGACACGATTCCATGTGTATAACCGAGTAGTAACACAAATAATGTTCGCTAGATTTTCTGTCGTTATCATGATCAATTATTCATTGATCATGGCTTTGAAGATATTTTGAAGATAGCCTGAGGGGAACTGAGAAAGAAAGAGAGTGTGTGTGTGAGAGAGAGAGAGGGAGAGAGAAGAGAGAGCGTAGGGAGAGAGAAGAGAGAGCGTGAGATGGAGGGAGAGAGGGTGAGAGAAAAAGAGAGAGAGAGAAAGGGGGTAGAATAAAAGCTGACAATCGAAATAAATTATCTGAGGACCTGAGCGCCTAAATTCTCTTTTTATTGATAGAGAAAATGAACTTTTATTAAACATTTTCAGAAAAAAATATAAGAATATTCACATACTCGGAAGTTCATGAAGATTGTTTCGCAACTTGCAAACTAAAATTTATACGAATCAACGAATATTGTGATAATTGTACATTTTCAGGATGAATAGAAAGTAGTATTTTTGCATTTTAGGCAGGAAAGCATTATTGATAAGCTAAAGTACACATCATTAATCATTTTAATTATTGGTTTAAATAACAGTATTTCTCACTGTTAAACGATATTTATCGTTTCTAAAACGTCTGAAGTAAATACATAATGAAAAAAAATGTTTTGAGACTGACATTTTTTTAGAAAAACTCTTAGGTACTAGAATAAAATTGATTCGTATTGTTGTGAAAGACAGCAATATATTTTGAATATCATAAAATATGGCACTTCAAGTTCAAATACTGAAGCTGTGATTAACAGCAAATTCAAGAACGTAGGTGAAAGAAAGTTTTGCAAGATCATTCCACATCCTACAAATTTCGAAAATTGAAATAACTACCTATTATTTCAGGAAAGTACATAAGTAATTTATTCGGCCAGTGTAAACATTGATTTTAATAAACATATTATAAACATGCTATTTTCCTATACATTTTAATTACAGTACATCAAAGGGATATATTTTATTGTTTGGTTAACAACATGTTAGTATTTTGTAAAAATTATCGAATGTAAAGAATAAAATAACAATGAAGAACATCGTGTTTTGCTATCGATTTTGTATCTCACTGTCGATTCAGGCAAATGACACGTCTGGCGATAACGTACCACAACACGAGCAGCTCCCGAACTTCCTCAGATTGCACAGGCAAAATGTACAGCGTCATAAAGAGGATGACGCAAAACAACGATATTGCTGTGGATTGCTGCTACTCTACCCCTTTATATAAAAAAATAGAATTAAAAAACATCGATGTTTTTGCTACAAAATATCGATGTGAAGAAAATATCGATGTGAAGAAAACATCGAAAGCAAAACATCGAAGTTAATTAATCGATGTTTATGGTAGAAAACATCAATTTTTAAAAACATCCATATTTTTGCAAAAAAATATCGATGTGAAGAAAACATCGAAAGCAAAATATGAACGTTAATATATCAATGTTTCTGGTGGAAAACTTCAGTGTTTTAAAAACATTTTTTAAAAACATCGATTGTTTTGTAACAAAATATCGATGTGAAGAAAACATCGAAACACAATATTGATGCTAATGTATCAATGTTTTGGGGAAAACATCAATGTTTTGAAAACATCGATTGTTTTGCAACAAAATATCAATGTGAAGAAAACATTGAAAGCAAAAATTGATGCTAATATATCGATGTTTTCCGCGATGTTTCCTAGACGCAGCCGGGGCGAGGCAGGGCCGCGGCGGCTCCGTGCGCGCGCGGTTGGGGCGCCCGGTGCCCGGCGCTCACCACGCGATCCGGCGCGGCCGGGCGACGGGCATCGATCGGCACCACGGTGACGGACAGCTGCGTTTCGGGGGAATAATTGCAAATAGCGCGCCGCGCCCAGCCAGCGTGCGGCGTCACTGCTGGAATTCTATTACAAACAACACCGGAAATTGGAACATAGTCGGAATTTCATAATAATAAAACGCGAGGAAAAAGAACATGAAGGACGCGACTAAAAAAAAATCGAAGGAAATTGTAGAAAAAACACGAACACGAGACTATTCAACTGCCGAGCTGTTCGCTCAAATCTAGTCTTCTGTTGAAACGCGCCACGGACGTTCGGATTTCCGACGGCAAGACGGTATTCTTCAAATATCGTCGGTATTTTAAGATTGGAAAAGCAAACAGACGGAAGTCGACGTTAAAGAAAGGAAAGGACAGCTTTCGGAAGTGCCCTGCGAGTTAAGGAAAATCTTACGACGTCCAAGGCGGATCCTCGCAAATCACGAATATAATAATATAAACGACGCGAAATTTTCTCGATTCACACACGCATTAAATTACTTTGAAAGTAATTGTTGCTGCAACTCATCAGTGAAGTCGTTAAAATCTAGGGAGCCGTTAAATTATATAGCTGTCGTAAAGACTTCAGGCGCAAAATTGGAACATTAAATTATCCTGCGGAAGAAGGGGCATGGCTAAGTTTTATATGAACTGGAGTACAGCGTTCCCAAAGTTTAGTCTGGAACATGGTACTGCCTGAGCTATGGACTTAGTTGAATGTTTTAGTGGCCGTATCGCGTCGGCTCTGCGACGATCCCCTGACCCGCTCAATGCTTTTAATGAATAGCATGTGTTCGCCCATTCCCTTCAAGTCAATTTCGATATTAAATCCCACCACAATTTACATGACACGAGGAGTTGTAATCATCTTACTCTTTATGATGTGTTTTTCGAAACGAAGTTTCAGAATTAATCTCTACGTAAATTCAACGGAAACATACGACAAACATACTGATACTTGATTTTACTTTCCAGCTGTCGAGTAGGATTTCATACTTATTTGCTTATTATAAGCAAGATTACACGTTTTACAATGTTTTGAATTTTCTTCCGTTAAGTTGTTTAATATTACGTTTTAAATTAATAATTAACGATTTAATTATTTAGGATAATATTACTTTAAAATTCGCGACTAGACAAATTAATCTTGGTACATTGAACAACTAACTAACCAGTATGAAATATAAGAGCAAATATAGTTGTTAAATAACTTACAGAAATAATTTTGAATCTCAAGCTTATGGACTAGCCACATGCACTATTCGTATCCAAATGAATGACGACATACATCGCATTACATGTGTTTACCAGCCGCAAGAGAAGCCTCATTGTATTTTCGCAGCGTCATCCTCACAGGCGAGAATATTTTTCTCGACATTCTGTAGCAGAAATTTGCAACAAGAGACTCTTTCGACCGAGAGAGCACGCTGCAGAAATTGCAACACAATTCTGTTTATGAAACAATACTTTAATTCGTTAGCTGAAGAATGGTGGGTTGGGAGATAAAAAAATACACAAGTTTTAATTACGTGTTTTCATGAAAGGAGAAAAAGAAATTAATGGTGCGATGCGCTATGCCCTCTAGAGGCACAAACTTGCCAGCGCCTTCTCACGCCTGTCGAGCGCCAGTTGTTTGTCGCAGCAACTCGCCTGCGGCTGCCTTTCACTCTGTCGAAGGAAAAGCTCGCAGAACAGGCAGCGAAGAGAAAGGGAGACAGAAATGGGAAGGAGATCTGGCAGGCCGAATATAGGGGATAAACACAACAGAATGGTAGTTTTGCGTAATGGAAGATGTGTGTATAGTCATAAATTAAAATGCATGATAACAATAATGTTTATTTTTATTTTAAATCAATATTTCTTCTTGACTGTCAATATATGTTTGCAAATAAAAGTATCCAAAGTTTTTATGACAATCATTTATTTCAGCAATTGCACAACGTTTCGTAACTAGATTTGTTACATCATCAGGTGCTTAGTGAGGAACTACTATCCCATGAATTACCTCTGCAGTAGAACCATCAGGAAACATTACGAAAATTAACTCACTCTCACTCAGTTGATATCAATAACTAACAGTTACAAACAGACACTCCATTCAAGGAATGACTTCAATGGGACAAGGAATGAATTCAATGGGATAGTCGTTCCCTCACTAAGCACCTGATGATCTAACCAAACTAGTTACAAAACGTTGTGCAAATGCTGAAATAAATGATGGTCATAAAAAACTTTATTTTTATTTTCTCGCTACTGCTTAGGCAGTAGAGACAAAGATATGCTACGCAAGAAAACGCTGAATTTTTGGCAGAAGAACCCTTTTTGCCGGACCCTGATAACAAAAAAGTGGACACATTGCTAAATTTAGAAGAAAATCCTCTACCATCATGTGTAGCCAGAATTCATGTTTGTGAGTCCTTATATCGAAAAACCTTGAGATAAAAAACTCTGTCTATCCATTCGTCCGTCTGTCTGTGAACAACGTTAGCGGCTAAACCTTTCAGCCGATTTTCTCCAAAATTGATATTAGCCAATCGATCTGACTGATGTCGCAGCCCGTTTAATTTGAAATCGATATTTTAATTTTGGGGACTTTACATGAAGTCCATGAGACATCTTCAAAATTTTCAAAAAAAGCTCCATCGTTTTTATTAAATTTTGTTTTTGGATAGTGCAAAGGACGGCGAAAATTTTATTTCCTTTTAAACCCCATTTTTCGAAAATTGCCAAATTTAAAATTTTATGAAGTCCTACAATATAAAGATTGACATTTTTCACTAAAGAAATCTGTTCCTTAAAGATATATTTTGAAATAAAGTAAAGTACAATTTTTCGAAAATTTGAGTCTAATGCGTAATTTTGGTTGAAGGTACGGGCGAGAAATACGTACTGTATTATCACCATTAGTTTGTTATAATGTCAATATATGAATAAAGACACATGCGTACATGCTTTTATTAATTTTTGTACTTGCTAAAATTATTGCATATGTTACCGCTCAATGTTATGAATATTACTGTACACCCATTAGGGTCCATTTTTAATCAATAAATAGGTAGATCAGCCAACGAAAATAATTTAATTAAAACAAGTGGGCTCTTATCGCTTGTCGTACCAAACGCGAAGAAATTTACTCACTTCCGCGAGAACAACGAACAACACGGACCGTGAGTGGAATGGTTAAGTATAAAACCAAACAGTTCTAACGGGCAGTACGTTTGCGCTTTGCGGGTCCAAGCAGATGGGTGATGAAGCTCCGGCGTTGAGTCTACGAGATTAACATAAAACGACCCACACAATGCATTTAATTGACAATTTTAAGGCGCAATTGATTGTACGCGTGTGCAAGTTCCTAAACTACAACATCGGTCTACGAGATTAGCATTGAAACATCATTGAATTTTGTCCAGCGCATAATTTCCACAACATTTTAAGCCAAGATACCTTTTGGTCGACCGGCTTCTTGAAAACGAATGACTTCTGAAAAGTAATTCAAAACTATTTAAGAAAATGACATAAGAAGGAGACACGTTTATTGGGTAACTGTTTCTAAAATTGCTTGAAAATAGATCCTTTCTAATGACTTGTGTCCACGTTCCAAAATGAACCACCCATTCTTCAACTATAAAATGAATGCTCTCCTACTCGCGAGTTCTCGACTCTGTTCTTCGCCGATCTCGAGGAAGAAGTCATCTCGTGAACGGAGTCAGAAATTAATTTGTGAACGGAGAAACGGTACAGATAAGACGCAAGGAGCATGACCAAAAAATTATAGAAGATTTTTATGTGTGGTGAATCTAGAATTTTCAAAAGGAACATTTATGATAAATACTTTATGAATAAAATAATCAACACATCAATAGAGGAGTAAAAGAAAGCATATGAAGGGAAGATTGAGAAATGAATGAAAATACTGGCATTTACGGCCAATACATAAGGGTTTGCTGCCCGGTCAACAAACCGCGAACTTTGTATATCGAAGTATATTACCTCCAAAACATTGGCAACCATGTTTAAAACGCTTCGTCCCCTGTCACCCAAGAATCTAAATCACTGGATCATTTTCTTGAAGCAGCTACTACAGTAAAATTATAAATAAGCATGTGAATACAGTGAGAATAGAAATCAAACCAATTCATTCCTTTATAGTTAACGTTTATTCTTTCCTAAATTTTGACCTTTGTGAAATAAACCACATCAACTGAAATCATATCGAATAGGTAGGCATGTCCAAAATGAACCACCCATTCCTAAACTTCAAAACGAATGCTCTCTACTCGCCAGTTCTCGTCCCTCTTTCTTCGCCGATCTCGCTGCGTCAGAAGTCAATTCGTGAACGGAGAAACGATATTTGAACGGCGATACGAATATTTGATAAGTATTCACGTAAATATTCATAGAATCCAGCAAAATAAATATATGAATTCCACAGGAACAATACGCCACACCACCAAAGTTTAATATATATTCAATGAATAGTATATATTGAAAATAAAATACAATTAATGTGAACCAGTGAAATCGAATATTAACACACAATAAATACTAATATGAAAAACCGTGATACAAATGAGTAGGGAGATTATACATTTACAGTGGGGTTGAAATTATTTACTCGCTTTTAGGTAATTAAAATTATAAATTATTAATGAACTGAAGTACGAAATATCTCAGTTTACATTTATCATTACATAAATGTGATATTTAGATATTTATTTATTTGGTCAAAAAAAGTTAAAACGTATGTGACGTATGGGGAGAAAATATTGCGCACGCTTTCTTGAGTTTCAGAATCCCTTCCCAACAACTTAACTATTAATAGTTGAAAGATAAAAAAGTTTTAAAAGAAAATTAATAATAATAATAATAATAATAATAATAATAATAATAATAATAAACATTTTTTAAAAGCGTGAGATTAACATTTCAAAAAAATAGACATTTTCGTTCCCGAGTCACAGAAAAGTTATGTCACGATAAACGAACTGCAGACTTGATGTGTATGCAAGATTTTTACAGCCTCTTTTCAGTCTCAGGGTTTCAGTAGAAGAAATAATTATATTAAACAATACTGATAATAACGTATTGTTTTAGTTAGAGAAATTAAAAATACGTCTCATGCTATCCTTACGTGCAAAGAGACCTCCGTGTTGCGTGATGGAAGGCGCTTTTTGTTCCGAGAGGCCAAGACAGTGGGGAGCGCAGGCGGAGAGTAGGAGAAGCGATCTGCAAGCGACACAGAGGCAGCAAAGCGACGGCGGCATCTGCTCCAACACGCACCTCACGTGCGACCATGATGCTCCTCCCCCCCCTTTTCCCGACCCAGTGGCCTCCGCCCACGCCATCTCTTTCTGAATGTACCCTGCCGATCTGTGGCTGTCTTCACCACCGGCATATGCGTAGCCTTCAGCTGCCTTGCTTCCTGACTGGTGTGGGTAATCCAGCAGCCTCTGACGCTTGGTTCATCGGTGATTTATCGTTCTCGTTCCAAATAAAATAACTAGAGGCGTTGTCTTTTCCAATAAATGCAAATGTTGTTGGCAAAGAGAACGCTTCTGATTAATATCTGACGCTGTCAGTGGTTGCTCTTTTCCCACGCCAAGTACTCACACTGAGAACCCAAGTGTGCAGTTCATCGCATTTTCCTCCACTATTTGTGGATTATTCGAAATTTCTTTGACAAGTCAGTGTGATAGATTTTATTATCTATCTTCATATACTTCGCAACGTCTTCATTTATTTTATCTCTTAATACCAATTTAAACTGTAAATTCCATAATCTTATCCTTAATCCATTAACTAAAGTAGTAACTTTATTTTTAAATCAGATGTAATTTATTAGGTAAAGAAGTATAGAATAGCTGCAGTATGAAAAGTATTACCAATCTATCAGAGAGTATCTTGAAAAGAAGCACAGACTGGAACAAAAGACTCTCCTACTCCATGTTGATAGAGGAACTGAATTATCAATTAAGGAAGCCTGCATTGTATGCAACTTCATCCCATCTTCCATCACCGACACATTTATCACTTCCGGGGCCGCTGCTATAGTCCCCGTCATTGCCACCGTCTAGTTCTCCCCGCCTCAGTTTCCACCGTCAACACCACCCCTAATTGATTGATTAGGGATTATACGCGTCAAATGCTAAGGTAATTAGTCCTGTAAGTGTAGTACATGTTTTATCGCGGGAGGTGGCGTTGATCATCCTCCACTGAATGGTGTGATGTGGCGCCGACCGATAGCCAGGGGGGGGGAGTCCGCAACCAAGTATCTTACACCAGCGGGGGAAACCACCCCAGCAGGGACAACCTCTAAGATCCCGAGCAGCTAGTGGTATCAAAAATCGGCAACCGTCGATCACGACAGTTGGTTCTGAATCAGTAGGTCAAGTGGTAGTTCAAGTAGAGGCAATCAGTAGCTCAACGAGTTCCGTTTCGTGGAATCGGATCCAAGAGCTATCTAACGAAGAATTGTATCGTCCGACTGCTCTGGTCGGTAGTTTTCTTCGGTTAACACCCCGCGAATGCCGGAGCAGTGTTCTAACAAACGGGCCACGGACTGCACGCGATCTTTTCTTCTCCTTTCCTACTCACCCCTTTCTTACACACACTCACATACACTACACAACTACACTTGTCAAAAGACCAGTCGCAAGCTTAGAGCGTGTCCCGACAGAGGCGATGTCTCGCTGATGGGTTGGGGAAAAACCAGCGCAAGCGGACCGGATCTCACCATCCAACAAGGGGGAGATCACTGCCACCTCCAGCAAATAAACGTGTACTTCACTTACGGAAACAATTACAGTAGCAGCTGTCGCACCGGGAGCGGTAGCTCAGTGCATCAATTGATGTCACTGCAGCGTCTCTGACCGACTGACCGGGAGGTTCTAGGTTCGAGTCCTGACGGCGGCAGGGTTTTCGACATTAGCTTTTCAGATAGGTCGAATTCAGTCGCTGTCTGGAGGAGAATTACAGCGGTCGGCTGCTCTGATCGGTAGTTTTCCGTGGTTTCTCCGATCAACACCAGGCGAATGACGGAGCAGTGCCCTACCAAACGGGCCACGGACCGCGCGTGATCTGTCCTTCCTCTTCCCTGTCCTATCCTCTCCCCTTACACAGTCACTTACACAAACATGCACTACACTACCACATATTCCGGGAGACCGGTTGGGAGCTTAGAGCTTGTCGCGGTTGGGGCAGTACCCCGCTGGTGGGAGAGCCCTGGTTAGGGGGAATCCCCACTAACCGACGGTAGGTCAGCGCCGGATATCGCCATCCAGCGGGGGAAGATCACTGCCATCTCCCGAGAAAAAACATGCACTACACTAACGGGACTGAATACCAAAGCAGTTGACGCGCCCGGAAACACGAAAAAGTTAATCAATCAATCAAAGCAGGTGTCGCACTCGGAAACATTAATCAATCAATCCGAAGTACACCACCACTTCAGTCACATCTGTCGATGCCACCCCCGCCGGCAAAGGCGCATAGTACAATTGTTTCGCTCAAAGACGTCGTTCCCAGAAGAGAGCAGTTCTGCAAGTGGCTTCGCGTCACAGGAACAGAGCGAGGCGCAGTGCAGCGCCCGGCTGTCAGCGCGGGATTAATGGAACAGCACCTGCTCGCCGGAATTATCGCCACGCCTCTGCATCCGTCACGTTGCTCCTTCAGCTGGAGATAATTGTAACGTATTCGCCCAACGGTGACTAGATGTGGCACGGTGAAATTAAAATTGAATTGTTTTAAAACAACAAATAACATTAACAAGATATTATTATTATTGTTATTATTATTATTATTATTATTATTATATATCAGCACGTGATCACTTTATAAAAATAATACTCTAAGGACATTGAAAAACTGTACGTCAATAAAAATGCAGTATTACATTACACATATCTAAAAATGATGCAATCTTAATGTTTGTGTTCTGATAACCTGAAAATTCATTATTTGCTTTTCAAGTTTTTGAAATCATAACACATTTTCAATATATTGAGTACTCGCTTATGAAATACCTCTAATTTGCTCCATATTTCATTACATGTTTCTTTGCACAAGTTTAAAAAAATACAAAATCTCACTTTTGGAAGAAAACTTTCAAAACTAATTAAATAAAATAAACTTATAATTACCATTTCTGTATTTATTGAAGAATGAAGTTGTAGTAATTCTTTTCCGCTATTATATTACCAAGTACAATAAAAATGGGTATTTTATTCCCAACTTGAAATCTATGGTACACAAATTTACTAGACGTTAAAATGAATTTTCGTCTTGGAAAGAATCATGAATTCTGAAGACAAATGTAGCTATTCAATGTTCACTTCCAGCAACGCGCACTCTTTCTGCCGTCACCCTTTTCCCCTATCGAGAAATGCACACAGCAACAGACACAGTCGGAGAATATTTCACATTAAATGCGCCTCATATCTAAAGAAATCGCATTTATATCTGCAAAAAGGATTCATAAAGTTGGCACTCGCAGGAAACATAGTAAGGCTGAGGACAAAAAGTGTCTTCGAGCGGCAAGCATTGATAACGGGTTCGAAACGAATGTGGTGACACTTTTGGAACCCGGGCGAACAGCCCGCGCTCTACTTTGCCTATATATCGTCCCTCGGGCACTTTACGATGCCAGTTCGACGCGGGCCTTCGTCTCCATCTCCGTGGGCGTTGCCATTGTCACAATCTTGTTCCCGCTCTCACTGCCCACACGAAGCCGCACAGCCTAGGACCAAAATGTCCAGCAAACGCCTTCTCCCGTGCTATCACTGTCCATGCGCCCACCGTATCTCCGGCACTCTCCGCCGTCGAATTTATTTACATCACTCTTCCCGACCCGTTTCTGACCTCACACGACTCCTACCTCCATCCCCGCATCCAAGCCACTCTTGGCCTCAATTCGGCATCGCTATTGCTTGCATCAGTATCTGTGCCTTCTTTCCACCGTTGTGGTAGCTCAGCAGCAACATCTTTGCATCTACTAAATAGTTGACAGGAATGACATAGGGTTCAAGCCTCGACGGCGGCGGATTTTTTTATTTTATATATTTTATTTGCAATTTGTTACACCCAAACAATAGTCAAATCTTTTGACAAAGTTTTACAATGATATTTGAAGGAAGTGGGCATTCACAGTCCTTCAGGGATTCATTTTCTGTAGTAAACAAACATAAATTGTATACGTTATATTATATGTATTCATGCATATTAGTATAATTTTAGCCATTATCTACATAACTGGGTAGAATTCCAGTGGCCGCTAGATTTGAAAGGTTGTTTTCCGTGGTTCCTCCTTTCAATAACTGGTGAATTCCGGAGCAGTACCATAACAACAGACCACAAACCTCACGTGATGTTCCCTTCTTATGCTTACCGATTCATCTCCTCTTACACACACACACACACACACACGCTTACTACATGCACTACACTACATGACAGGAAACCAGTCGGGAGCGAAGATCTTATAACGGTTATGACCATGTCCCGATAGGGGAAATATCTGGAGGGGAAAACCAGCAACCCGGCGTGAAGGTAGTTCTCACGTTCCAGCGAGGAAGGAAAATAGTCTCCTCCCGGAATACAACATTCACTACTCTTACGGGACTTCTTAACGCCTTTGGAATCAACACTCAATCATCTGTCTTGTTTCCCAACTTCGCTCTATTGGCTACCTCTTCATTTATATCTCATTGTTCTGTTTATCACTATCCTACACCATTTGGCACCAGGAACTTATGCAGCCTCACATGCGACTCTTGCCTTGTAATTTATCCTGCACTCAACCTCTCCTCTCATTACACCAAAGACTACGTGTATGTATCTTCTCTTTACCACTTCACCAACCCTCTTCGTCTGCACGTTTTCCACCTCAATCTGTTACGTGTTGTGCAGTGTAGTGCAGTATAGAAGTAGAAAGAGAAGTGAATTTCAAATGTTGTGATGTGAAGTGAAGTGAAGTGAAGTCTAATTAAAAAGTCGTGTAATCTTGTATTTAATAGTTTAAAATAACTGTGCACGTCAACCATAAAATGTAGTTAATGCTATTGTTGTTAGCATATTATTATTATTATTATTATTATTATTATTATTAGTATTATTATTAGCATATTATTAGCATATTATTATTATTGTTAGCATATTATTATTATTATTATTATTATTATTATTATTATTATTATGTCTTTAAATAATTTAAAGTTACGTTGTTAAGTAATTTAAAGTTAATATTAGTTATATGTTAATTGTAGAGTTCTGCCACCAGGTTGTATATACCTACCTGCAGAATAATAAATATCTATCTACCAATCATTGTCGTTGCCTCTATTCTTCACCTCCCTGCGGGTCAAAATATTATCATCTAACTAAGTCGACCCAGCTTTCCCATGCCGTTCCCCTGAGTCCTCACCTCCCACATCGCTATAACTCCGCCATTTCCCCCCCTAAAATCGACCCAACCCCCCCTACGCAGTCACCCGCCTCTTGATCAATGGCAGGCCGGCCCTCTTCCCTGAATATTAAGTCCCCTCAAGTTTAGCATGAATAAAATATTAATAACATATCCGGAGAATGTATCGCCCGGAGTGCGTCGAGTGGAAAACAAACAGCGAAATGGCCGCCCAACTTGGAATACTAAAAATCTTTTTAACAACGTGTACTAGATACAAAAATATGTGCCTCGTTGGGTAATAAAAACTTTGTGATATTGAGCTAGGACATGATGGAGTGGGTGGAGCTTCTCGGAATTCTTTGCGCAGTCACGGCTGACTTATGGCGAGACGAAATGACTTACCTCAACCCCCTTCAAGAGAACGACTTTTTTGGCGAAGAACTGTTACACAATCACTTAACTTCCAGTTTATTTCCATCAAAACCAAACACATAAATGTCTGTTTTGAGAGTCTACATGTCAAAAATACTATGTTTACTCAATATCTCTGACACAAGAAAAGTATGCATATTTTCACCTTAGTAGGTCTTGCTATATGATATCAATACATTTATGGCAGTAAACAATACATTCAAAGTGTTAAATATACAAAAGGCGAGAACATTTATTTGCATCTTTACTAGTTTTCGTTTTACGCAAACAGCAGATTCTTTCCTCATACAATATATTCTATTCTATTCTATATATATGTTATATTCTATCCTTCGTTGTCACACAAACTCATCAGTTCGTTGATCAATGTACTTAGTTATGCCGTATCATATCTTAGTTATGCCGTATGCTAATCACCTACATAACTTATGATGTAGGTTCCTCCGCCATTTTTTCTCTAAAATTTCCAATTCCTTGTAGCTCAAATCACAAATGTTGTGATCAGAATTTTGTAAAATAAACCTAAAGTTCTGTCCAGGTATTGCTACATTAATATTGGTTTTTTAAAATTTAATCTTGTGCACTATGATTTTTTTCCGAGGACATTACATTCAAGAATTTAAATAAGGTAAGTCAGTTATTCGAATATTTGTCTGTTTATTAATACTATACTAGCTGATGTATAACAAGATGAACATTGCGATCACTCGAATAAAGGAAGAGCGTAGAAAGTTAAAATATGCTTCACTATACGGAAAATTAAAACCCCCCACAATATTGTGGGTGCATCTTTAAGTACTTATCCTTGAAGACTAATGAAATAAAGGAGGTTTACAGGTTACGGAATAATACAATCGCTTTTCACTGAGAACACAGATTTAAACATGTTTCTGAATATGTAAATAAAGTGTTTTATGTTTACCCGATTTGGACATGTAGTATAATGACTAAACCAGTAATCTTGGTAACATATAACTTTAAAAACGTAATGCATACATCTTATAATCACTGATTTTTTAGGAACATGATTCAAACAACTTCTAAAACCTTAACTAATGATTTGATTTTTTGGCGTTTCCGGGCACGTCAACTGCTTTGGTATTCAGTCCCGTTAGTCTAGTGCATGTGTTTTTCTCGGGAGATGCGCGGGGATATTTCCCCGCTGGATGGCGAGATCCGGCGCCGACCTACCGTCGGCTAGTGGGGTATCCCCCTAACCGGGACTCTCCCACCAGCGGGGAACCGCCCCAGCCAGGACAAGCTCCAAGCTCCCGACCGGTCTCCCGGGATATGTGGTAGTGTAGTGCATGTTAGTGTAAGTGTGTGTGTAAAGGGGAGAGGATAGGACAAGGAAGGGGAAGGAAAGATCGCGCGCGGTCCGTGGCTCGTTTGTTAGGGTACTGCTCCGGCATTCGCCTGGTGTTGACCGAAGAAACCACGGAACACTACCGATCAGAGCCGGCCACTAGAATTCTCCTCCAGACAGCGACTGAATTTGACCTAGCTGAAAAGCTAGTGTCGAGGCGCTGCAGTCACATCAGGTGATGCACTGAGCTACCACTCCCGGTGTTATACTAATCGTTGCATCAACTGTCAATTTTGGAACGAAAACTTTGCTATCTTCATTTGGTTAACGACAATCAACTCACACACGTAGTCTCCCCCTAGGGCAAGACATTCTGGAAGAAGATATTCAAACAACCAAAGTACGGAATGAAAAAAAAGGCATATATGCGTTCATTCAATTAATTGCCCGATATTATTACAATTTAGTGGTTATATTATAAAACCTGTTAATGTTAACAAGCAACAACGCTTCTGCTACCTACTACAATCACAATTCACATCTACAATTGCAAAATGATCTACAAAAATGTTCAAAACGTTCATGATAATTCTTCATTAATAGTTTTATTAAAATAATATAAGGAATTAGTGCGCGCACAAGAAGGATCGCAAAGGAAATTTTACTTGTGACACATCTCTCAGCAAAAAACTAAAAAAAAACACCAAGAAAGAAGAAAGAACAACGATCAAGAGCAATCAACTCAGAAGTGCACCCGCTTTCTGTGATTTCGATTCTTATCCTCATTTGCTCCCCAATCGATTTCCGTCCAACCCACCCTGCTAGTGCCCCTGCGGAAGTCAGCACCTGCGGGCTCCACTGCGCTGCCTGCACCTTCTGTTGACTCAGCCACAACAGGTTGCCACCTCCAGACTCTGCTGCTGCCGCCGCCCCGCCCCCCGGAATTTCAACTCCCCGCCCGCCGCCACCGCAGCCACCGCCCTCATCCCGTTGCCGCCACCCTCCGCCATCCTCGTCGACGGAGACCGTCGACCGCTACGCGAGCGGAACGAGAGGTGGAGTGGAGAGGGTGGGAAGTGGGGGAGGGTGAAGGGAATGGGGTGGGCAGGAGGAGCGGGGAAAGCGCTGAGAGTAGGGGTTGGGGGAGCGGGGAGAACATAGAGCTGCGGGGGTGAGGCGGGCGGGGGGGAGGGGAGATGGAGAAACGGTGCGGGCGGGGTGGTGAGCGGTGGGGCGGGGTGGGGTGGGGCGGGATGGGGTGGGGTGGGGCGGGGTAGGACGGGGTAGGGCGGGGTAGGGCGGGGTGGTGCGGGGTCGGGTGGGGTGGGGCGGGGTGGGGCGGGGTGGGGTGGGGCGGGGTGGGTTGGAGAGGGTGGGGCCGTGACAGGGCGAAACGTAGGGAGTGGGCGACCGAGCGGAGGGCCGAGTATGCGGGCGGGGCTGAAACGAGGTGGCCACGGCAGCGGGGGCCGGGGAGAGGCAGGGGCGGTCGTGCGGGCGTGCGGGCGGGCGAAGACGCCGGGCGGCCGATATCGTTTGCGCAGCTCTCTCCCGGAATTGCAATTACGGCGCGCGCGAGCGCAGCGCCCGCCCGTGCGAAACTCCGGTTGCGGGGCGCGAGGGTGCGAGGAGAGGGGAAGCCGGAAGGCGGCCGCGGTGCAGTGGCACCAGACGCAGGCACCCACAACTTCCCGAACTATCACGTTACCTTCCTCTATCACTGTTTACTAGTGGACAATAAAAACGTAAAGTGATAAACTATCTGGGGTCAATGAGGTATCTACCACAATAGTATTAAATGTAAATTTAAATAATTATTTTATTGTTCACTGTTTATATATTAATTATACCTCATTGACCCTAGATAGTTTATCATGGAGTACCACAAAATCTCCGCTGCCACCACAGAATTTACGTAAAGTGAATTTACGGTGATTTCCTTCAAACCCTCATGACATATCGATTGAAAAGGAATTATTTCTTTTATCAACTTTTTAAACTTTTTACGATTTTTCTGAATAGTTATTTATGAACAACTTTTCTAATGGTCGTGCGGCAACAAAAAGTTGGAGGGTCTTTCGCCCGCTCCCGAATTTCCCTTTCGTAATCCTCCCTCATTCTCTTCATAAGTGATCACGCAGCGTCATTCAACTTTTTTCATATTTCCCTCCTCACCATGATCCTCTCAATCCACGTAAGCTAATATCGAACTCCATACCGAACGCAATAATAAGTAATAACGTATCAGTCAAAAATAAAAGAAAGCTTCGATGTGCTGCTAGTTAGTAGTTAGTACTAACTTTTGAGTTTTTAAAAATTTACACCAATTAACACATTAAAAAAATTGAAAGCAATAGAAATGGACCATCTCAGAAGATTTTGAGAATTCACGCCGAGAACATGTAAGCAATGAAGAAATAAGGGAAAGGACGCAGTCTCAGTATAACATCGTTGACAGAATCCAAGAAAGGCGCTTCTCTGGCTCGGGCATGTATTAAGAATGGGAGAAGATAGATGGCAAAAAAAAATTATGCTATATCAACCTACAGGAAGGAAAAGAAGAGGAAGACCTAGAACATCGTGGTATGCAGGAGTACAAGAAGCCATGCGTGCAAGGAATATTGAAGAGGGGGAAGAAGCATGGCGAGACCGAGACCTGTGGCGTCGGAGGTGCGGGAAGCGGCGACAGCAGTAGGATCCCCGCAGAAGAAGAAAAAATTTACAGCCGACCTGGATGGCCGAGGTGGCCAAGAGCGAGTACAGACTCAGCGCTTCGGTCCAAAGGGTCGCGGATTCGAGACCCGCCTTGGGCATGGTTGTTTGTCCCTTGTCTTTGTATGTATGTGTTGTCGCGGAGGGCCTCGCGTTCTGCTGACCCCAGATCAGAGGAGCCCGCAAGTGTGTTGGTGTCTAGTGTATGGTCGAATATGCGTCCCATCGGGACGTAAAGGGTAACCGGCTGTCGGCTGGATAAAAACCCTAGAAAGAAGAAGAAAAATTTACAACCTCTAGCATATTGTATCTGTCTAGGGAAGGGATGTCGAACTTGCACGGTCTTGAGGGTCACGATTAAAACCTTTAAAATGGCAGAGAGCCATAGCTTCATTATTCAGGCGATCCACACTTGACTTTCCCTTATTGTTGATATCGGCAGTTTGCCTAGTTGTCCTGTAGTGAAGCTGTGTAGTGAGGTGATTCTGAAATTCTGAATTTACGAAATAAAAAACTTCTTAAAATTATCTTAACCTATTTTTACATTTACTTGGTGTTGATCCGACAGAGAGCGCAATGTTCTCATCCGATATGGATGCAAGGGACTGTAACTTTTGACTAATAACTATTTTCGGGCATGCGATCCGTGGGCCATCATTTGGGCAAACCTGGTCTAGAGAATATGTACTCGTAGTCATGTTCAAAGTACACGGACTGAATACTGAAATACTATTCTACTATCATAGTGGGCCACATTCCATGTGGTCCACATCCCTATTCCCCATTTCCGTGAGGAATACGCACAATTTCAAAACTGAATCTTCAATTCAAATGTGAAGATAAAAGGTTATTCAGAAAATTCAATACAAAACCAAACCGTCTGAGTTCAGCTGAACGAAGCATTCCTGCTCTCTCACTCTGAAGCGACTCTAACCGGAAGGTCCTATGATACGGAAGTGGTGAGTTTTCGAAACTAACTAGATAGGTAGGTCGAATTCAGTCCCTGTCTGGAGGAGAATTCTAGCAGCAAGCTTCTCTGTTTGGTAATTTTTCGTGGTTTCTTTGATTAACACCAGGCGGATGCCGGAGCCATATCCTCACAAACGGGCCACGGACCGCGTGCAATTTCTTTCCTTTTCTTTCTCCTATCTTTTCCCCTTACACACATGTAAATGTTACACTTGTCGGAAGACTTCTCGGAAGCTTTCTGAAATACGAGTAATATTTGTTACATTTATTATAATGGGTCGATTTTAGGCTACTTGACACGATAATCCTCAGTACACTGAACTTCTCATATTCCCAGTCACATAAATCTCATGAGTATTCAAAATGGAGAAAATGGCATCTACAGCCGCTTCCAGAATGGCTACAAGAAATAATATAAGGTGTATGCCTATGAAACGATATTTAACAAGTAGAAATACCCACACTCAAGACAGGACATGAACCCACAGCCCTTTGAACCCACGCAGTTCACTTCTAGCGACCGCGGTATCCCAGGTCGTCTAAAATGTGTACTTATATTTCTGTTAGCAACTATTTCGTTCCGCAAACAGTATAAAACATTCCTCTGCGTGAAGCAACTTCGCTTTCCGCTCCGGAGGTGGCGCGAGCGACGCCGCAGGGCCGCGGGGCGGGCGCCGTGCAGCGGCGCGGACGCAAACAGCGGACAAACGCGCAGCGCTCCGTGTGTACTTTGCCCGCTGCAGCATTGAGATCAACTTAGCGGCTTCATAACGCTCCCGCTCCATTCTAGGGCCTTTGCTCGGAAGCTCACTCAAGAGCTCAGACAGGCACTTGCTTCCTAAGCGTGGGTTGGGTGGAAGGGCGGGAGGAAGGGAGGGCGGGAGTACGGGAGGTCGGAGGGAGGGACGGAGGGAGGGACGGAGGGAGGGACGGAGGGGGGAGGGAGGGAGGGACGGATGGACGGACGGAGGGAGGGACGGACGGACGGAGGGAGGGAGGGACGGATGGACGGACGGAGGGAGGGAGGGACGGACGGAGGAGGGAGGGACGGAGGGGGGGAGGGACGGTGGGAGGGACGGAGGGTGGGTGGGTGGTTGGATGGATGTGTTGATGGGAGGGCGAGGTAAACACGCAAAACTTGGGGTGAGTGTGAAGGCCAACCGGAAGCACCCAGTACGCAGTATGAGATAGTAAATTTTTATGCCTGGCGCATCAACTACATCGGACGTTAATCCTGTAACTGTAGTGCATGTTACAGTCTGGAGGATGCGGTGTTCTCTTCCTGCGGGAAAGTCAGATCCGTCCCGACATGTGTGCTAGTGTAGAATACGTGTAAGGGTGAGTGTTAGGTGGACCAGAATGAAGAAAGAAAGATCGCGCGCGATTCGTGGTCCTTTTGGGTACTGCTCCTGCATTATACTGGTATTGATACGACTAACCAAAGCCGCTAGAATTCTCATCCACACAGAGGTTGAATTCGACTCAGCAATCTGTTCTTTATCCAACGAGTGAATGAAGTGGATGTAAACATTTTTTTAAATTGCATACGTGATAAAGGAGTTTAGTGAAATTCTGGAGACAGTAGAATATCCCCACTTTATCCGCTTTATCCGGCGCAGAACTACCATCGGTTAGTGGGAAGTTCCCACCAGCGAAGCACCGCCCCAGTCTGGACAAGCTCTAAGTTCCCGACCGGTCTCCCGGAATGTGTGGTAGTGTAGAGCATGTTAGTGTAAATGTGTAAGTGTAAGAGGCCTTATTCGTCCCTATTATTCAATTTTTCAATATTGACACCTCTCATTAATAAATACTAATGTTGGTGGACAAAAATAAAATAGTACCGTTATACCTTCAATAGAAGGTATGAAATATAAAAACTTTTTACCCTTGTTCAAAATTAGTTTGAAGAGGAAGTTAATGATTGACCAATGTTAAAAATATAATTTAAATTAAAATCTACACTACATTTTAACATCATAGGCGATTTATTGTTATAAGTGCTTCGTAGGAAAGCCATCTGAGTAATAGGTTTTAAATATTCTTTTGGTATTTTCCTGAACTTTTAAACCAAATAATCTTATTTCCGTTGCAGTTTTACATGAAAATAATATTATCAATTAATTTATCGAATATCTGAAGCTTCCATCCCCTTTGCCCCCGAATTTAAAATTCTCAACTCGCAAAATTTCATTATTTAAACGCTCTAAAACAGCTATAAAACCACGTATTCCTCCAAACATTTTCCAACCGAGAGGCCTAGGGGCGGTTTTACGAGGTGAAATAAAACTTGGTATCTTTAAAATGAGTTCCCTTCAGGCACAATCTCAGGAGAGACCTGAGGAACGCAGAATAGGGAGAACATTGTAACAATGGTGGCAATGACGATATCTGCCCTTTTGAAATTTGTTTTATGAATATTACAAATATTCCGAACAAGTATAAAAGAAAAGTGAACAAAAGTAACCAGATCTTGAAACATGACGAAGACTGGTAAAAACTTATTTTTGATTGGGCTGTAGCGTCATTTCCAGAGGATTGTTTGGAAGTTTATATACAAAGAGTGATGAATCGAATGAATGATGATGATACAATTGGAAAACGCGGATTCGAGAATGGGAGAACCCACAAGAAACCTACTTAAACGTCAGCACACCGATGTGGAAACCTACCACCCTTTGGCTAAGCAAAGCCGTAGGGGTTCCCCAGTACAAGTCCTGTGTATCCACACAGCCACGGACAAACTATCACGCCGGCAGTAGTCACACTGTGAGTCCAGTATCTCTCCCTCTTTCCCTCTCTCTCTCTCCCTCCCCCTCCCTCTCTCCCTCTCCCTCCCCCTCCCTCCCTCTCCCTCTCTCTCTCTCCCTCCCTTTCCTCCCTCTCTCTCTCCCTCTCTCTCCCTCTCTCTCCCTCTCTCTCCCTCTCTCTCCCTCTCTCTCGCTCTGCCTTAAACGTAGGTCGCGCCTGCTGTAGTATTTCAGCTCCCACTCTCTGCTTGCCCCATGTTCTGCTTGCACGGGCGAAGGCATCCTCGGTCCTGCGCCGTCCCGTCATTCAGCACGAGCGAAGCGCCCCTGGCGGCGTGGATCGACGTCGTAAAAAGCGCGTTCCCGTCGCGGGCGGGCGGGCGGGCGGGCGGTTTAGGCGGGGGCGGTGCGTACGCGCGCGGGCGCGCGAGGGCGATAGCAGAGTGATAAAAGGCGCGCGGTCGCCCAGGTCGCGAAAGGAAGGCAATTTCCGTTTAATTTCCTCGGCGCCCGAGAGGTGGCGGCGGCGGCGGCGCAACGGTCCTCGAGAAATCGCCGGTGCATCGAAGCGCCGCGCTCGCGTCGCCGGGGAATCCCCGCTGACCCTCGAAGGCGTTAGTTCGGTCGTCGGTGCTTGAGATGCGGCATTGCAGCTGAACTTAAATGTTGCCAAACATCCATGTTCAAAATTTCAGCAGGTTTTTGCACGCCATACCGGATAGCACAAGCAATCTTCTGCGCATGCGCAGATTAAGCTGCGCATCACTTTTGTGCATATGTGCATGCGCAGAATATTGATAGTACTCTCCGTTATCGCGTGCAGAAACTCCCCATTAAAGCATCGATGTTAATAACTCATCGACCAAAAACCATCGATCTTTTAAAGTCGGTTTAGTAACCTCTAACATTAAATTAGTGGGCAACAAAATTTAACTAGGCAGCGGGAGTGTGTAATAATTTATATTTAAAATTAGACTAAAAAAAGTTATTAAACGCCCTTTCATGTGCTAAATAGAGATGCGACATCAATGTCGATGTTTTCAAAACGTCGATACTTTTTGAGTAATGCATTCTGAAAATGGATATTTTAATTCTGAACATCAATGTTTGGCAACATCCACGTTTTGTTATCGACGTCCCATCACTAATGCTAAATATTAGAAAAGACGAAGGATATACCACGACATCAGGAACGATCCAGGTCGTCAACTCGATGAACGAAGTACAAACCGCATTCGTTTGGTTGGAATACGTGACAGTGGTCAAGTATAATTCATGGTTTAACTTTTACAAAATTGTGATTACGGAAATTTTTCATCAACGAACAAAACATCGAAAACAAAAACAATGAGCACAAAACAATTATGTTAAAAAAATCGCATGTACGTGTCAAATATCGATGATTTATAGCAACATCGATGTTTTGCTGTTGAGCATCGATCTCGCATCTCTGGTCGGTACGTTATGTCTCAAAATTGGATGAACAAGTGGACGGTCTGAAAGGAGGCAGATACATAGTCTCTGAGGAATGTGATGAGATTGATTAATTGTTAGTGATTCCGGGCACGTCAACTACTGAGGTCATTAGTTCGTAAGTGTAATGCATGTTTTACATCGGGATGTGGCGGATATTCCCCCACTGGATGGCGAGATCCGGCGCCGACCTACCGTCGTATAACGGGGTTTTCCTCAACCAGGTATCTCCCATCAGCGAGGCACCGCCCCAGCAGGGACAAGTTCTAAGTCCCCGATCGATCTCCAGGCATGTGTAGTAGTGTAGTGCATGTTAATGTAAGTGTGTGTGGTAAGGGGGGAGGATAGGACAAGGAAGAGGAAGAAAGATCACACGCGGTTCGTGGCCCGTTTTTTGGGGGTACTGCTCCGGCATTCGCCTGGGGTTGATCGGAGAACCCACGAAAAACTACCAATAAGAGCAGCCGGCCGCTAAAATTCTCCTCCAGACGAGTGAATTCGACCCAGCTGAAAAGCTAGAATCAGAGAAAGCTAAAACAGAGTTTATTTTATGCGTTATAACATTAGGCCTATCATTGGGTGTGTGTTACCAACAAAAGGTTAAGTGAAATTCAATTGTGGAAAATGACTGCAACAGTTGACATATTGTTGAGAAGCTATTCCCTTTTGCAATTGGTATCGTACATTGAATTAACTTTTCCAAAAATTGCATTAACGCAAAAGTATTATTATTATTATTATTATTACTAATATATTTATATTATTATTATTATTAATAATAATATTTGCAATTCGTTGTAATATTTCTGTTCATCCTAGTTTAATGATGTTGATACATGGGATGTTTGAAGAAGGTCAGCACCATACAGAATCAATCCACTAGTAGATAACAGGAAATGCGCATCTTGTTGGTTATGTATTTATTTATCTCCAAGTTTCGTTCATTTTGCATGCATCTTTACAAGAGTTCTACAGGTTCATAATAAAAAAAGGTTAACAATTAACAATAACAGTCTGTCATGACAAAAACGAAATTGGGGATAAATCTAATGTGATCTATACTATCCCATGCAATGACTGTTAACAGATATACAGTGAGGAAACCAAACAATATCTTAACAAACTGGTTTACGGGCATACATACGATGAGTGTAAACCACTCCATTGAGTTTGTTAAAGTTAAAATTTTACATCATGAAAAACGAACATCCAAAAAAATGGTTGCTGAAATGGTGTATATTATATTGAATGATAAATAAATACCGGAAATGACCTGCAAAATCTAAATTAAGTTTATGAACCATTACTAACGAACCAACATCTGTAAGTTGTGATCTCAAAGAACTTGTGATGGGTGTGAATAAAAGCATTGTAAATTGTACTTGCTTCCCTCCTCCCTCACGAAAGAAAACGCAGCATCAGTATAGAACAAGGGGAAAAGGGCTCTTGAAAGATCTCCCAAAACTTTTAATTTAAATGTATTCGAGATTACACTCCGAAAATATTGAAATCCATGAGTAGGTAAGGCTTCACAGAGGTCCTTGACCGTAAAGTAAATTCTATTACCAGTTTAATTTTGAAATATTGCCAATTTAGCAGTACGAAATTCCTCGGAAATAATTTATCTCTAAGGCGGAAGAGTTGTTGACATAGTTTACCCAATTTGCGTAGGTATTTTATCATTTACTTTATGCTGGGATATTTAGTTGTGTAATTTAACGAGAGAATACAGGAAAGTTGGTATTGATTAAAGAGGAGTGAGTATGCTAAACGATTCTTCTGAATTCTATTCAAACTTCAGTCATTCATAAAAAGAAAAGCGCTAATAATCAGCAAGAATTTTAAAGTATCATTTTCCATTTATTTAGAAAGAAAATCAAATTACGATAAAGGAAATTCTTAATATGACACGTGGAGTACCATTTGATTTGGGTTCGAATGGCTGCTACTATTGGCTCAGTTATTTTCGTATCATTTTATAGTTAATGAACAATAATTATGTAAAGAGAAGGTTCTTTTAAACATGTGATTCCTCGTAACATTTTTAAATTTTGAGCTAATTTTTTAGTTGTTTGAACGGGATAATTTTTGTTTTGTTTTGATATACTACATAAAATGCCGTGTTTTAATATGTTATGAATAATGATTGGTTTAGTGTTATTTACTTCAAGTTGGTTGTTAAAATATAAAGGAATATATATATTAATATGATACGCTGAGCAGATATCAGGGATCACACCCAGGAAATAATTCTCTCGAAAAGTTTACGTTCGTTGGTAACATCACTTCAGAATGGACCAACGAACTAACAGTCCGAGTGTACTCAAATTATCTCTGTGACTACTGTGATTACCTGGATGACACACCCGCATAGTTAGTAACACTGACATGCTACCAACATCACAGGGTTCGATTGAAAATAGAAACTGATTTTCCGTTAGAATTTCAGTTTTGATTTATTCCCAAATGATCGCGTCTTCTGGTAACATATTTCCGATGTCATCCCATGAATTATATGTGCTTAAGTTAATAATTGCAATTGTTTATTGGTTTTGGTTTTCAGAAAACTGATGTATCAGAAAACGTATTAGAAAACTGATGATGATGGCTAAGCCATCGAAAGCTGCTCTTATTGAAATAAATTGTATTGTTGACAATGGCAACGCCTTCAATCATTGCAATTAATAATTGCAAGCATTAAATCACTAAAATCTGAAGCGCGGCTATCTCTCATGTATGCCGTACAGCGTGAGATTGCTTACTTGATTAAAACCATGAACGTCAATGAGAAGTTCAATATTGTTATTTGAAAAACATTTTATCAAACATTTTTATTTAACAAACTCCCCAGTTTATATGCGTGACAAGTTCGGCATGCATTGGTCCAATATATAAGTCAGCGTATATAATAACATGTGTTAGTGTCACACTTATTTCCGATTGTCAGTGAGGGAGGAGACTTCAATTTAACATTTTTCCTTTTCTTTGCAGCTGATCACGTAACACCCACAGCCTTCGGCTAAGACTGCTTCCCCACAGCCTTTGGCCTTGGATGACTCTTCAAGCACCTGTATTTTCATTAAACTTTTTGATCAAATATAAGCAGTGGCGTGCGCAAGGGGAGAGGGGCTCTTTATTCAAGAGTCAAGAACCACATGAGTCATGAGACTCCAGCCCTACCTCCTCCTGAAGCGTATTAAAAAATACAGTTTATTAATTTTCTATATTAATGAAAGTCATTCAATATGGCAATTGTTTATTATGTAAATATTAACTGTCTCAACTATAAGACCATTTTATATTTGGTATAAACATAAATTCTGGGTGCGCTTCTGAATATAAGCAATATGTGGTATTAGGTTACGAGATTCCAATGTGAAGTTTGCAGTACACTACTCAAAATCACTGAAAGTTCAACATTGTGTGAGTTACCTAATTACTAGTTCAGGAGATGGCGTGCAAATGAGAAAGAAGAATAATCGGCGACTAGAACAAGAATCTAGTAGTTACCTAGTCTTTCAGAATAAGATGATGAAGTACATTGCGAAAAATCCAACGAAAATATAGAGTTCGTGGTGTTATAAAGACCGAGTTTAACAGTTATGTAATAAACTAGACAGACAATAAAGTCATAAACTTTTTGAAACATGAAAAGCGAGAGGAAATTTTGTTAGACAAGTTTGCAGCTGAGTAGTGTTAGATAATATAGCAGTTGACGAGCTAGCACACTCTTCAGAAAGAGAACCTTTAAAAAGAAATATTTTTACATGAAGAGCAAAATATGGATGTAGTAAGCAATTCAGCAATGAATATGAAACTATCCTTTTAATTAATTTTTAGTGATGTAGTTTTGAGCAATTTTTGCAAAGTGAGAAATAGAAAAGACTAACTACTACTTAATACAGTAGATGAATTTAGCTCTTGAAAATCCATCCAACTTTTCGGAAATTAAATGAAATCTCAGAAAGTCTTACGGTCTCATGTTAGAATCATTTCTCTCCAATGCATCTGGATTTCTGGCGTCGTCCTCTCTCAGTGAATAATTGAAGTTCCACTCCAACGCGAACACATTCCGAGAGAACACTTTGAAGTTGCGTTCATTTCCTATTTTCCCCGCATGTGCGTGAAAATTTAATTCGCGGCTCGCGCCTTCAGACCGCGTCCCCAGGGGACGGCGGTCGAGGGTCCGATGCGGAGGGCGGGTGAGGATGAGGGCGAGGATGAGAACCGGCCCAAGAGCGGGAGTGCACTGGTTTTCCCTGGGTTGAGGAATCCCGGAGACTTTCATCCCAGTTGTCAGGATGAGAGCGTCAAACAGGCGTTACAGTGAAGTTTCCCGTTCTCACCGATCTTCACCGGGAGCGGTAGCTCAGTGCATCAACTGATGTTCCTGCAGCGCCTCTGACCGGAGGTTCTAGGTTCGAGTCCTGATGGCGGCAGGATGTTCGACACTAGCTTTGCAGCTAGGACGAATTCAGTCGCTGACTGGAGGAGAATTCTAGCGGCCGGCTGCTCTGATCGGTAGTTTTCCGTGGTTTCTCCGATCAACACCAGGCGAATGCCGGAGCAGTACCCTAACAAACGGGTCACGGACCGCGCACGATCTGTCCTTCACAGTCCTTGTCCTATCCTCTCCCCTTACACACACACACACTTACACTCACATACACTACACTATCACATATTCCGGGAGGCCGGTCGGGAGCTTAGAGCTTGTCCCGGCTGGGGCGGTGCCCCGCTGGTGGAGAGTACTGGTTAGGGGAAAACCCCACTAGCCAACGGTAGGTCGGTGCCGGATCTCGCCATCCAGTGGGCAAAGATCACCGCGCATATCCCGAGAAAAACATGTACTATACTAACGGGACTAATGACCAAAGCAGTTGACGCACCCGGAAACACGAAAAAAATCAAAACCAATCTTCAGTTGTTTTTTTCAGTTTATCCACTTTTGTTTTAAAAAATCTTTTAAAATAAATGTTTCCTTAACCTGCACGCACTTCTATTATTTCGTATAACAATAAATTATCTTCTTAATGGTGTGTGCAATACGACGGTCATTGAGTCTGGGATGCGACTATATTTTCGAATAACCAGTATTAAATGGAGATTAATCAGATTGAAAGGAATATGCTCCACGCTGTTGTCAACCAGACTGGCAATCGAACCGGGATTTCCTGCGGTCTCGTACCCATGAATCAACGGCTGTCCCAGCAGCGTAGTGTAACTGGGTTAAAATCGGCAGGTCCAGGTTCGATTTGCGATTGGAGGAACTGTAACGTACCAATAGAACGAATTACTCTTTTCAGTTTTTATTTCTTGTTTGTTTTGCATTTAAAATACATTTCTTGATTAAACTTAAAAATCCAAAATATTGGTTTTCTCACATTTATAATTATTGCCTTCATTTAATTAAAGGTTTTTGTTGAAATCAATCATTGTTTATGCATTTCAGAGAAATGTCATCCGCATTCCTTAATCGATTGTTAATGTGCTCCTCAATCAAAATGTTAAACTATCGGGTGAATGTGATATCTTGCGTCCCCTTTGAAGATAGTAAGTTGCACCTGTTTAGCAAACTTTCCCTTTTAACTGAACCTCGAAAATACTTTTTCTTAGTTATATTGTTAGTATTACACATGAGTGACAACTACATTTTGAATGTAGTTTAGCGGTATATTTTTGCGCCCTTTTGTCAGGTTAACATTGCTATTAAATAAATGTAAAAGAGGGTGATATTCTGATGGTCCACCGTAAAGTCTCCCCTTTCTCCTGCAGAGGTGAGTATGGACCTATAAGATTACTACTACAACAAAAATTTAATTCTTCCTCTTCTATCAATGACAAATTATAAAGTTGATAGAGGTACACAATCACTTAGGTACTTTTGTCGTAGGAAACATAGTCCTTATAATAAATAAATAAGAAAATGTACTAAACGAAGTGGGGTACTCCGGCATATTTAATTACATAAATAATGTAATATAATTTCATGAAAATAGTACAATAAAAAATAATAATAATAATAATAATAATAATAATAATAATAATAATAATAATAATAATAATAATAATGTTGGATATCATTATGTAACACAGGAAGTGTGCGCCATTCGTTGGAGGGCAGGACAGGGCTCGTGTTGGAGGGAGTGTCGCCGTTGCGAGTGCACGCTCAGGCGGAGTGGGCCATTCGCAGGACGGCCGCTGGGCCCGGCGCGGCCGCAGCGCATGAATGATCCTCGGGGGCGGGGCGGGAGGTGGGCGGTTGCTCGCCCAGCGACAACAGGCGCCGCGGGCACCCAGCCGCCTGGCGAACCCCTCGTTTCCCCAGGGCGCTGGCGCAGGTGGCGGGGTGGGGGGGGGCGGGGACGGTGCAGGCGGCGGGGTTACGGCGGCGGCGATGGTGGCAACGGTGCCGGTGGCAGCAACGGGGGGAGGCGACGGAGGGGGCGGTGTCGGTGTCGGTGTCGGTGTCGTGTCGGTGTCGGTGTCGGTGTCGGTGTCGGTGTCGGTGTCGGTGTCGGTGTCGGTGTCGGTGTCGGTGTCGGTGTCGGTGTCGGTGTCGGTGTCGGTGTCGGTGTCGGTGTCGGTGTCGGTGTCGGTGTCGGTGTCGGTGTCGGTGTCGGTGTCGGTGTCGGTGTCGGTGTCGGTGTCGGTGTCGGTGTCGGTGTCGGTGTCGGTGTCGGTGTCGGTGTCGGTGTCGGTGTCGGTGTCGGTGTCGGTGTCGGTGTCGGTGTCGGTGTCGGTGTCGGTGTCGGTGTCGGTCGTCGGTGTCGGTGTCGGTGTCGGTGTCGGTGTCGGTGTCGGTGTCGGTGTCGGTGTCGGTCGTGTCGGTGTCGGTGTCGGTGTCGGTGTCGGTGTCGGTGTCGGTGTCGGTGTCGGTGTCGGTGTCGGTGTCGGTGTCGGTGTCGGTGTCGGTGTCGGTGTCGGTGTCGGTGTCGGTGTCGGTGTCGGTGTCGGTGTCGGTGTCGGTGTCGGTGTCGGTGTCGGTGTCGGTGTCGTCGGTGTCGGTGTCGGTGTCGGTGTCGGTGTCGGTGTCGGTGTCGGTGTCGGTGTCGGTGTCGGTGTCGGTGTCGGTGTCGGTGTCGGTGTCGGCGGCGGCGGCGGCGGTGGCGGTGGCGGCAGATCCTGGCCGGTGTGGGCGGGGACGGGTAAAAATCACGGTGATCCTCGCGTGATCTCATGCTCAACTGCATGCAGTGTGCGAGTTTGAAAACTATTCGGATTAGACACTTTTGACTTTCAATTGCCTATAATTTACATTTTGTTTGGTATTATAGGGAATGTATTGGAATATATTTTTGCTCCCTCTTAGGATTTAAGATAAGTAGCTACATTGAGAGTAGTAGTTTTTATGTGATAATACATTGCTTGGAGATTTTTTTCAAGTTTGATTTACCATACTTAACATTTGTGAGTCGTGAACTGATTTATGCATTATACTCAGATTAAAGTAGTTAAAATAGATGTTGCAGGAAGAAATACTCCATCATATCACGAGTAAGACCATGAAAATATTTATTAGAATATTGATGCAGCTATGAATGACCTTACAACATTTCTCCAGATCTTTCTGTTAAGCCTTTTCGCCCTTTGGTTTACCCTTTGCTTTTGTCCACTTCATCATTATTCGTCCATACATCAATGAAAAGGACATTATTTTGTAGCCAAAAGAACAATTAAAAATATGTGATACATCCACTTAAACTGATCATTTCCAATTTTAGTTTCACTTTTCAATATATTTACATGAAATATTTTAGTTAATCAAGCATGCCGCAATAATTCAAATCGATGAAGGTAAACGCGGCTTTTAGTTCCTGAACGACAAGTTCTTGGCATTGTCCTCTTGAGTACCCCTCCAGTGCGAGGCCCCACCCACCCCGCGTCGCCGCCGCCGCGCGCGCCGCCAGAGAAACTGAATATAATTCCAGCGGCGCAACTGAGCGCAGGTCGTTACCCGGATGGCGGCAATCGCGGCAACGAGCGAAAGTTGGCGCTCCGGCCCCAGGGCGGAGCGGGCCACAGCGGGGCGGCGGGTAAACAGGGCTCAGGAGCCAGGCGGCAGCGGCGCCTGGCGGTGGCGCGGGGCGCGCGGAAGGCGGCGCGGGGGAGCCGAGGTGGGGGGGGGGGCGGGGCGGCGCGGGCGGCGCGGGCGGCGCGGGTGGCGCGGGGTGGCGCGGGGCGTTGCGGAGGGGGCGCGGGCGGCGCGGGCGGCGCGGGCGGCGCGGGTGCGCGCGCGCGGGGAGTGGAGAGGCGTGTTGGGGAGTAGCGGGTCGGGCCTCGAGTGTGGTGGGTGCGGGGAGAAGAGGTAACGAGGAGGGGGGCGAAGCGGGGATGACGCATGAGCGGGGCCCAGCAGTGCTGGGAAGGAGATCCAAAAAGGCCTGAAGAGGAGATGCAGAAACGGCACAGGGTGGAGACAAGATGTTCTGAGTAGGAGAATGTTCACTGAATGGAGTCAGTAAGCTTCTGTCATTGTTTCATTTTACTATTCCATCTTATCAAGTAAATGACTTTTCTTTGAGTAATGGCGTGATGTAAAACGCTCATACAAAATTTTTAATTTGTAGAATTGTTTTCACGGAAAGTAAACTGCCCCCTGTAAAAAATCGTAATAATGAATCGAGTGTTCTAACCGATATCTTTGTTAACCAACCGCATCCTTCACTCAAATACCAATAATTAATTAAATCATTATTGAATCACAAGTATTTGCAAGGAAGCTTTGGAAGTGACGGGTCGATCGTAATGCATGGAGCGATGCATCTGAGGAAACAAAGTGCGAGAGAACAAATATCAATTCCACCATATATATTGACATTGACCATAATGTTTACACCAATAGTGGTCGCTAATGACCTAGATGTTGATGCGACCTTAAATAAATAAATTTAAAAAATATTCATGAACGAATGCAATAAATGAACGAAAAACATTATTTGATTTCAATGATGAATAGTTAATCCAATATAAATTCCATACAACAAAAATACAAATAACATTTTAGAAGTCACTTACAAATTACGTAACGCTAAAGATGAGGGAAGAGAGTTGAGGAAACGTTTCGCTACATTATCCAGGAGTAGAGGGTGTTAGCTTAGTGATAGGTGAAATTATGATTCCATTGTTACAATATATAAATATTTTTTCATAAATGATAAATAGATTGAATATAGTATATAAAATACCAGGGATCGGGCATTTATCCTTTGATACATGAGAAATTTTTTGGTATGTATTTAGCCAAGTTGGTACAAAAATATAAAATAAGAATTGATGAGCATATGATACAGTGACACAATAACAGCATCTATGTATGTTGTTAGTCATTCACCTTGAATTCGATCTTCCTGATTCACGTTCCCTCTCAAAGAGCATTTGTCGGCTAATCTCTACTCTATGAACGGGGTTCTATGAAGCTATCATTGGATGGACGCAGAAAACAAGGGCAGCGCCACAGACAAAGGGCATGTGGAATTGCGTAAGGGCGCCTTGAGTCCTTGGGCAGCATACGAGGGTAACAAATGACTCGACCGCAGCGTCAGTGATATGATGTGATACTAGGTTAAGAGCAGCAACAGAGGTCAAAGTCAAAATCGCTTGCTTGCTCGTCCGACGATGTGGTTTGGTCATCCTCGCCACACGTTTACAGGTGTCAAAGCGTTTATGTCAAAGCGTTTATGCCTGTCTCCATAGATTGCATCGAAACCACATCTTCGCAAACTCATTTCGTGATGGGTTTCTCGACCGGCTTTAGATTCTTGGAAGTTGCTACATCGTCGCGTGGAGTTAATGACCCTTGAATGGCGTAACACCCTTTTCTCTCATCTCAGTGCCCTCCTCATCTCGGCGCCCCTCCTCATCTCGGCGCCCTCCTCATCTCGGCGCCCTCCTCATCTCGGTGCCCCTCCTCATCTCGGCGCCCCTCCTCATCTCGGCGCCCTCCTCATCTCCGCGTCCCTCCTCATCTCGGTGCCCCTCCTCATCTCGGCGCCTCTCCTCATCTCGGTGCCCTCCTCATCTCGGCGCCCTCCTCATCTCGGCGCCCCTCCTCATCTCGCGCCCCTCCTCATCTCGGCGCCCCTCCTCATCTCGCCGACCCTCCCCATCTTGCCGACCCTCCTCATCTCGCCGACCCTCCTCATCTCGCCGACCCTCCTCATCTCGCCGACCCTCCTCATCTCGCCGACCCTCCTCATCTCGCCGACCCTCCTCATCTCGCCGACCCTCCTCGTCTCGCCCGCCGTAACTTTGTGTCTTCCCATTCCCTTCTCCACCCATCGTTCCCTCGCCGATTCACACCCAGCAGCATTTTCTCTCGCTCCTTGTGCCCGTGGTCGCCTGCGGCCGCCCATCAACGTGCGCCCTGGCTCGCCGACCAATATCCCGCGCGGCCACGCCCGCAGCCACGTCGCCTGGGCCTCGCCCGCCCGTATCCGCGCGCGAGGCAGCGGCGGCACAAAGGCAGCGGGACCTCATAATTAGGAACGGGCTGGCCGGCGGCGGCGGCGGCGACCGCGCGAGCGGGCGATAGAGGCTTTCAACATCGTGGCGTTACAATATCGCGTAGCATCGGCTGAAAGCGCTCCAGCACGGCGGGTGGGGGTGAGCGGACGCCGCCGCATTGAAGGGGCGCTGGCGCCGGTGCTGACCGCAGACCCGCCCACCGCGCAGCTTCCACCAGAGCGCGCGGCGTCGCTGCGGTGGCGGCCCGTCCTCTGCCGCCGTCGCCCGTGAAGCACTTCGTTTAACCGTTTAGCCGTCTGTTTGGCTCATTTCCTCTGTGTTGCACCTCCACACGGCCTGGGGTTGAAAACATGCTGGTGGGGGAACTTCTCTTTACTTATTGACACGGTTGGTTGCTTTGGTTTGGTTTTTTCGTGTTTCCGGGCGCGTCAACTGTTTTGGTCATTAGTCCCGTTAGTGTAGTGCATGTTTTTTCTCGGGAGATGGCGGTGATCTCTCCCCGTTGTTTGGCGAGATCCGGCGCCGTCGGCTTGTGGGGTTTCCCCTTAACCAGGACTCTCCCACCAGCGAGGGACCGTATTATTTCAGTAGTTTAAATGAGTTTTTCACACACATACGCAACTAATCTTTATAAATGAGGTCTCTAAAGAAAGAGAAGTTCACAAACACTTGATGAATTACACGTTGCTTTAAATGTATGAATGATTTCTTGAAAAAATCTAAAAATGCATTGCCAAATGGCATCCGCAACACTCTGTCAGCATTGTTAAAATGGTGAACTCTAAAATGAAGCGTGCAAGATCTTTAAAGCTTGAAATTTGAGGCCAAAGATCTCGAAGAAACGTTCCTCTACACTGTAATCTACAGGGCTAGATCTCCTTGGACATTCTATTAAATTTTTGCTGGTTCAGCACTTTACTAATTACTTGATATGCTAGGCGACTGAATTGGACGGGTGTAACTCTCTATTCGGTTATAAAGTGAGGTATTATCGCAATGAGTAAGGTTTTACTTACACGATCTTGTATTTTTGCATGGACTTTACGGAAACTTTACGTAACTTTCTCAAAAGTGAAAAGCTTTCTACTATTTTTTAAATAAAACAGAAAGAAACTATCAAACAATACTGTATAACTACTTCAAATGTTTTCAAAGGGGTTTTGTGAATTGTTCCAAGAACATGTCTATTGTATTCAACAAACGTTTATTGAAAATTTGTTTCAAATATCAATTATATTTTTTTAAGTATTATTTGATATTCTGCAAGACATTGGAAGTTACCTTTACATATTTTGTAAACAAATTAACACGTAAGAACTTTCCATCTTAATAAATATGGAAATAAAATGATATGGAAGATGGTGGGATTAACATGGAGGTTTTCGTTTCGTTAGTGTGAATAAGTTGAATTTTTTTATATAAATCATGAGATTATGTCATGTACTGCATGAGAATGAATTCTTCAAATCAATTCTCAGGCGCAGGATATCAAAATTTAACAAACTCCAATAATGAACTCACTTTGCATTTATCGTGTGTTTTGCGATTTCAATAAACGTGTTATTCTACACTGTATTCGAAACATAATCCTTTTCTCATTCAATTCCTTTACTCACCACATCCAGATCAATAATGCCAAGTGAAGGGGGATGAGCAACAGTAACTCACCTGAAAAGAGAAAATAATAGTTTATTAGCTTTGTGGTATTTCGTACTTACTTAACATCAAATTACTCATTAAACACTGGAATTTACTGTGTTCAAACTGATCTCTCGGTACATTTACCTAATGCATTTATTGAATTTGAATTACATGCAAATCTCTAAAAATAAGATAAAAATATATCACGGTCTTGTACGATTTTGTGAATCCATCGACAGAAAATTCAATGAAAGTGCAACTATTGGCTAGGGAATTATCACTCCAGGGTGAAACAGATGAGATGAAAGAAGTAGAATTTAGTAGATTATAAAAAAAAAGTAACTATTTGATATTCTGTGCCATTTAGTAACACTGCTGTAAGTCAATCTGTTGGTTAATAAACTGTTAGCAATATTAGAATTAATAAAAATTTAGTCTGTCCCAAACGTCCGTGATGTAATGCACATTTTGAAGTCTTCAGTCCAAAGTAGAGTGTCAGTATGCCAATATTTCCTTCTTTAAAACAATGATGTACAGCAAACACACTATTTGCATGGTCCTTGCTAACATTGTATCTTAAAATCTGAAAGCAACATCGCTGTCCCAGTCAGCCAAGTGCAAAATCATACAAACATTTTTCTAATTTAAATGTCTCTTTTACAAAAGAATTGTCGTGCGACAAATTCCACATACCAACTATATTGATTCTTGAGTTGTAATACTTGACCGTGAATCATCTCCGGTATTTTTTCATATTGGATTCTTTCAGTGTTTTGCATCGTACATTCTTATTTATTAATTTATACAGCTTCAAAATGTTATACTTTCTTCTCTATTAACAGTCTACCTACGAATGTCGCGCCTTCGTATTTGACTATGAATTAGGCAAAATATCCGAGTAAAAAGCTATATCACAGTTTGCTCCACCGACATGCCACAGTTGCATCCTACAACGCCTAACCGTAACAACTAAGAAAAGAACAATATTGAAATACGGTGCAATTCCCATCGCTAACTATTAGTTTGCACTTCTTTTCTGTGAATAAAGTTTCAAATATTATCTTCTGCAGTAAGTTTCTAAGTAATCTACTTCAATGTATTACATGTATATGCGACTCATATCAACGACACGTACAGGTTAATCGAGAAACTTCATTTAAGCTTTTGCTGAATTTAGTCCCGAAAGTAAGATCTTTTGTTTCCGAATTTGTTTTGTTTTTAACATTTACTAAAACCACTGAAAGGAATTAAAGTTTCCGTAACTTTTTTGACGGTCTAAATGATGGTTCCAATTTGTCATTGGTTTCCCACGCCCTCGGGAACTGTTGTGATTTTAATAATAATTTAGTGAATTTAGTAATTAAGTGAAAAATTAGTATTACCTAGCAAGTATTAGGATGTGTAATAATAACTCAAGTCAGAAGCCAGAACTTCTAAAATAGCAATTGAAGTGAAAATGGGCGCTTCTCTCCGAGGTCTCAAAGACTTCTGCCTGGTCTTTTGACCTGGTGAACTTCATTGCCATCCTCCATACTCTATATAGGTCCTGCCAACACTAATCTCTATTTGACCATTTCCCACAGCATCTATCCCTCAACACAATTACCCACCGAAGATCCTTCGCCTACCTGTCATTCTGTGCCCTTTGCTCACCAACCATTATTTGTCAATGCTCACCTAGCAACGCCCACATCCGCACGTTCACAGCGGGACCGGTAGCTCAGTGCATCAACTGATACCACTGCAGCGCCTCTGACCGGGAGGTCAGAGTAGGTTCGAGTCCTGAGGGCGGCGGGATTTTCGACACTAACTTTTCAGCTAGGTCGAATTCAGTCGCTGTCTGGAGGAGAATTTTAGCGACCGGCTGCTCTGATCGGTAGCTTTCCTTGGTTTCTCCGATCAACACCAGGCGAATGCCGGAGCAGTGCCCTAACAAACGGGCCACGCACCGCACGCGATATGTTCTTCCTCTTCCTTGTCCTATCCTCTCCCTCTTACACACACACACACACACACACACACACACACACTAACATGCACTACACTATAACATATTACGAGAGACCGGTCGGGAACTTAGAGCTTGTCCCGGCTGGAGCGGTGTCTCGCTGGTGGGAGAGTCCTGGTTAGGAGGAAACTCCACTAACCGACGGTAGGTCGGCGCCGGATCTCGCCATTCAGCAGGGGAAGATCACCGCCGTCTCCCGAGAAAAAAACATGCACTACACTAACAGGACTAATGACCAAAGCAGTTGATGTGCCTTGAAACACGAAAAAAATCAATCAATCAATCAATCCACACGTTCACCTCCACACGTAAATCTTTGCACATTCACTTCCACATGTATACTTTCATACGTCACTTCCAAGCTTATATCAAACTTCCAACTCCGAACGACGCATTCCAACAACCATATCCAAAACTCCCCCTTTTAACCCCCCTTAATCTACGCACGAATCCAACTACAATTATCGAAGGCTCACCATCCATTACTCATCATCATTACTTTCCCATCTTCAGCTTCTCCCCATCCAATTCCAATGTCCATGCGTATCATCCCGTTGCCTTCAACACCGCGCCTGCGCCTGCTTATGACGCGTGTCGCCCTCACACATACATACATACATACATACATACATACATACATACATACATACATACATACATACATACATACATACATACATACATACACACACACACACACACACACACACACACACACACACACACAATGGGTAGTGGTGCCGCTTTATTGACGCGAAAGCCCTGGGTAATCTGTGTCTATATCGGTCAGCACATGCATATGACCGTCAGAGCCTTTGAATACACCATCGCTCGCCTCCCAAACGATTCAATCAATTCTCGTGCAATTTGAAATTCCCCTTTTTGCGTGAGAAAATTTTTTTTTTAAACATATCGTGCAATATTTCAATTTGTGCTAATGTTTGCTTCTCTGTTTTCCGTTTGTAACGATCAATATTCGCGTTCTCTTTAGTTCCATATTCCTGCATTCAACGCTGCTTCTTATCTGCATCAACTCGCAAAACGATTGCCGTTTCCAAAAACTTATATTGTGCAGTATTTAACGGAAACATAACGATACCAACATTTGCAGATTTTCTGTGGATTTTCCAAAATCAAACAATGCATATTGTGTTAATGACTTGTCATGTCAATGCATATCAAATGACTTATCAGCAGATACTTTCTATAATTTATGACGTTTAAAATCCGCCAACTATCATTTAATTTCAGTGTTGCTCACCTACGTATCTCTTATTTTCCGAAAATGTAAGCCTCACACGTCTACATAAATTCATCGAACACCCTTTATCGAGAAGAATATTATTTATTTTCTCCAATAACTAGGCAATTACCATAATCACTGACTTATAAAATATTCATTTTATTTTTTTGTTGAGTTCTGATTAATCACAAGATTTTACTAGTAACGAAGCTGAATATCTTTCAATATCAATATTTTTATGTTTCTGAAATTATAAAATACACAAAGTTATTTGAAATATAAAGAGAATATCATTGCTTCACTACTAGCGAGAGAACGAAACCAACATTAATGTAAGACGCCCAATTTCAAAATGATAAACTTCATTACGAAATATTTGGATGCCGCAGTCGGTGTTAATATTTTACTTTCATTCCTACATTAGACAAATAATTTCAAGAATATTCTTTCCTTCGCTTCTTCTTTTCAGAGGCTTGTTAATGTCATTACTTTCGATTGTAACCCATTCTTTTTCCCCTCTTTCTTTCTTTCAATCTTTCTCCCTTCCTTTTTTCTTTCTTCCTTGGTAAAATGCCGTAAATTATTTGTGTTAGTCTCTGTAGAGAAAGAAATAAGTCATTAATAGAGTTCAATTGAACTATAACGTGGAACTTTTTCTTAAATAAGGAGAATTGGAAGCAATCATGTTGACGTATTGGGAGTCGACAGTCGAAAAATGAAAGATTTCTGTTTTAACAGATTATATTATTGCGTGCCGCACCAATAATAATAATAATAATAATAATAATAATAATAATAATAATAATAATAATCCAAGGTAAATTTAGGATCACCACTCCCAATTGAGAAATATAGACATATTCCTCTATAGTACACAATCAACAGGAATATGTCAAACGTCCACATCAGTACATTGGACATCCACATTTTTACATTGGACTGTTCTGTTTATAATTTCGCGCGTAATATGGTTGTGAAAATATAACACAACGCCGGAAATAAAAATAATTAGGAACAATTTTTTAAACCGATTAAGTTACAGCTGAAATTACAGCAGGGACTGTTTTAATCTGTACACATGAAATGCAGAGTTCGCGAAAAATAAAAAGGATTGGAAAACAAACTTTTGTGCTTCTGAAGTGATATCAAAGAAAGGAAAGAACGGAACATGTTATTTTTTTAATATATGCTTTTGTGTACTAATGTCCTTTGATGAATTTGTGAAAGAAGTAACAAAAACTTATATTAACAATACAGGACGTATTCAATATGTCTTAGCAGAATTTGCATACAAATATAAAATACTGATAATTGAAAATCTCGCCACAAAAGTTGTGTCGAAGTGTGTCATGGCTAAGTGTCCAAACCGGGAGCGGTAGCTCAGTGCATCAACTGATGCCACTGCAGCGCCTCTGACCGGGAGATCCTATGTTCGAGTCCTGACGGTGGCAGGATTTTCGAAACTAGCTTTTCAGCTAGGTCGAATTCAGTCCCTGCCTGGAGGAGAATTCTAGCGGACGGCTGCTCTGATCGTAGTTTTCCCTGGTATCTCCGATCAACACCAGGTGAATGCCGGAGCAGTACCCTACCAAACGGGCCACGGACCGCACGCGATCTGTCCTTCCTCTTCCTTGTCCTATCCTCTCCCCTTACACACACACTTACACTAACATGTACTACACTACCACATATTCCGGGAGACCGGTCGGGAGCTTAGAACTTGCCCCGGCTGGGGCGGTGCCCCGCTGGTGGGGGAGTCCTGGTTGGGGGAAACCCCACCAACCGATGTTAGGTCGGCGCCGGATCTGTCCATTCAGCGGGGGAAGATCACCGCGCATCCCTCGAGAAAAAACATGCGCTATACAAACGGGACTAATGACCAAAGCAGTTGACGCGCCCGTAAAAACGAAAAAACCAAACCAAACCAAACTAAGTGTCCAACAAAAGGAAGGAATGCTCACCTAAATTTTCACTACATTAATGTAAAACATCCATTATAGTCTGCACAGATATATCTGTTTATTAAATGTTACAAAACTTCATCACACACAAACACATATAGTATATGCTCTATCACCACCATCAGCTGTTTGCATTCCATCAAACCCGCCCGGAAAATAACATCTTCTGAACAAACAACAACACGCCATATCAGGAAGCCAGGGGGCGGGGTCCTATCACTCAATTAGCGTTCAATAAGGCGAGGAAACTTTAATGCTAATTAGGCGCCCCGCCCCCTGGGCTGGCGGGATCGAATGCAAGGCAAACGCGGCGCGGTGCGGTGTGGCGCCGTGTGGCGCGGTGTGGCGCGGGCGTGTGTTTGCTGAAGCAACAGCGCGTGTGTGCTCAGGAGAGCTGCGACGCGCCCGCGCCCACCGCCGTCAACACCCCCACCCCACCCCACCCCCGGGGAGGGGGATGGAGGTGGGTGCAGGAGGAGATGTGTGGCCGACCGCTCCCAAGGACCCGGTCGCGCCCGGAACGGGTTTGGTTTTTAAATATCGGTCAGAGAATCGTGTTTACAATCTCTCGCTGTGAGGGAGGCAGGCTGTTATTGTCCCGCATTCGGAATACTCCTGTGGTTGGTTACGAGTTCCTCTCTTATGCTGCAGCCTCGTGAAAATACATTGCGCTCACAAAAGGAATAATTTGTAGTGAACGAATATATGAGTTGTGAGGTGGCGTTAGGAATATATTTCTGAAGTTGGTTGCTAGCACTAAATTCTAAACTCTCAGCCAAACTTTCTTCTTACCATCTGAGAACTATTATTACAAATACCCCTGCTTAAATTCCCATTTTCTAGAAGATATAATCAGCTATGTAAGAGAAGATGGAACATGGTGATTACAAAGCGCAAATGATGGAATCATTATCGACAAAATATCGGTCCGCAGTTGCTCAATGTTCATTATATTTACAAATGATTATTTCTTCGATTGTAAGAAGACAAAGAAGAAATAAATGGCAGCAAGAAACACTCTGTGAAAACAACTGATTTAGAGCAGTATATTGTGCCTGAAGAAACAAATTTGAAAAAACAAATTATATTTCGTGAACTTTATTCATTAACTGCGTCAATTTTCATTTTTCTTTTTACTTTCTTAGTCTTAATCACAGTGAACTATTTAGGGAACCCGGCAATTGGCATATTTACCAGATATAGACTAAAAGGACGCGTCAGCAGCACACAAGTGTCCACCAATCGAGAAATTCCGTTTGCAATGACGAGTACGCTATTGTGCGCTGTGCAATCGAATGCACCTGCTTCTTCGTGGAATCTCTGTGGAGCGCTCCCGAAGGACGCATTGAAACAGGGCGGTCCGCAGGGAAATCGCGTCATGCGCATGCACCTGGCTTCGGTGGCTGCGGGGACAGCGCTCACGCAGGCGGAAGGTGCGTGCGCGCGGGCGAAGGCTTGCGGGCAGAATGCGCATGCGCCCAATGACGGGTTCGGGAGCGACAGTTTTTCTTGGATTGGCTGTACGCGTGGTAAATCAATTATTACAGCAGTGTCGCGGTGTAAAGTGTATATGTGAAGTGTAGTGCCGTGTGGTATGAATGCGTGAGTGAATGTGTTTGTATAATAGATTAAGTATGAAAGAGAGAGTGAATGTGATAAAACAATATTAAGAAAGAACAATTTAAAGAACTATTAAATTTTTCAAATACCTAAGTTTTAATTAAAACTTCAATAGCTCAAAGAGGCTCTGTACATAGTTTTAAAGTTAGTTTTAGTTTAGTTTATTTATGTTAGAGTCCTTCCTGCTGCTCCACAAGCAGAAATGCTGGAGCATAAAATTGTAAGCCAATTATATGAATAAATTTCCGCCTCGCCTGAAATACTGACGAGGGGAAAAATTGAAAAAAAAATTGATTGGCTGTACGCGTGGTAAATCAATTATCAGAGTAGTGTCGCGATAATCTGTGCCTCGCTAATCTGAGATTCTGTGTAATCAGAGATGAAAATAGCCTGATGTGCCCAAGTCACCCAAACAACCGGCGATAATCTATAGCTGGCTCCTACGGGTTGGCACCAGTGCGTCAAAGGAAACGTGTGCGGCAGTCGGTACCAGTGTCAGTCTGCCTGATATACTCATGTGACCAGTTATCGCTCATGTATGTATCTACAGTTATATCTGTAATTTTAAGAGTATTCGCACGTTAAATTTGACTTTGATATACGCTCTAGTTGAAAATTACGTTGCGTATTTTTCTTATTCTTCTTCAGTGGAATCCGAGTTTTTTGTATTCCGAGGTACCATGAACCTCAATTACCTCCGATTATCGCAACTCCATTGTATATGGAGGTACATATCTCTTGAGAATTAGGGTATTCATGATACACTTATACTCAAAGATATTAGAATATATCCACTCTGTGATTCAAAGTATTTCAATGCGCTTAAAAATACATAAACATGTAAAAATAGATGTAGTTAATAGAGATATTAATGTAACGAAAAATGTGACGTGAGTTAATTATTTTCTTTGCAAAATTTGCTGTTTTATTGAACCTCAACAAGAACGGCACCAAAATGTTCTCCTTCTTGGCACTCCAATATATATATATATATATATATATATATATATATATATATATATATATATATATATACATATACATACACACCAGTACACGTATTATGAGTGAATACATGAATTTCAAGAAATATATTTCTTATTTAGAATCTTATTCTTTCCTAGAAGAAGATGGTATTACGAAGTATTGAATAAATCATGACCGATAACACGAATAACCGGCTCTGTTCTTTGCTCTTCATTAAGAACTACAACACCAGCCACTGACTGGTTGAACTTAAAAGAAAGACATTCGTATATAGTTTTTCCAACAGAAAGGATAAATTAATAAAATAAGCATTGTTAAAATTTTCTTGAAATTGTTTAAACATGTTTTGCGAGTTATCAACAAATATTCAATTGTAATTCACGATATACGCTAACTTCAATGTGAACATTTTGAAGAACATGGAGATATGCATCCACGTAGAAATTAGACCACATAAATGACAACAATGTGTTTATTTTTTAATAACATGAAAGACGGGGCGCGTGCGTAGGCATTACGGAGATGTAATGTAATTTGTAATTTCATAAAGAACCATGTAATTTCTTAAAGAATCTACCCCAGAGTTGTTGAAGTCTTCGCGACAGCGCGCCGTGTCTCGCGTCGCTTATGATTCGCGAGTTTTTCCCCGGAAATGTGTTCTTGTCTGTCCGCATCTGCCTTACTCGCCCGATTTAGCACCAAGAGAATTCTGTCTCTCCCAAAAAATACAAAGCGTGATACAAGGAAAAAGGTTTTGACCCCACTACCGACATTGAAAAGGCCATGACACATCAGCTGAAACCCCTTTCAAAAGAAGCCCTGCAGAAATTCTTCCAGTCATGGATTCAATGTTCGGAAAAGTATATCGCTAGGCAAGGACAGTACTTTAAGGTAAGATTTTTTTTGTAATTTAATTATTTCCCGTACTTTTATGGATGACGGCAGAAAGACAGAGGAGAGGAAGAACAAGACTTGCATGTCTGCAGGGAGTGCAAGAGGCTATGACGGCAAGATTGATTGATTGATTGATTGTGGTTCCAGACGCGACAATTACTAAGATAACTAGTTCTGTATGTGTAGTGCATGTTTTCCTCGGGGAGGGGGGAGGACGAGAAGGAGGTGGTAGCGATGGTGATCTTCCCCCGCTGGATGGCGAGATCCGACGCCGACCTACCGTCGCCTAGTGGGGTTTCCCCCTGACCAGGACTCTCCCACCAGAGGGGCACCGCCCCAGTCGGGACAAGCACTAAGCTCCCGACCGGTCTCCCGGCATGTGTGGTAGTGTAGCGCATGTTAGTGTAAGTGCATGTACGAAAGAGGGTGAGGATAGGACAGAAAGTAGAAAGAATGATCGCGCACCGTCCTTGGCCCGTTTGTTAGGGTACTGCTCCGGCATTTGCATGGGGCTGATCGAAGAAACCACCCGATTACAATACATAGAATTTGAGTACCGATCAGAGCAGCCGAGCGCTAGAATTCTCCCCAGACAGTGACTCAATTCGACCTAGCTGGCAAGCTAGTGTCGAAAATCCTGCCACCGTCGGGACGCTAACTAAGGAATTCCCGGCAGATGAACTGCAGTGACATCAGTTGATGCCTGAGCCACCTCTCCCGGGATGGCGGTTGTAGTTTCCCCGATCAATACCAGACGAGTGCCCAGCTGGTGGGACAGTCCTGGTTAGGGAAAAACCTCGCTAGCCGACGGTAGGTCGGCGCCGGATCTCCCATTCAGCGGGGTAAGATTACCGCCAACTCCAAAGGAAAAAACATGAACTACACTTACAGGACTAATGACCTAAGCTGTTGGCGCACCCAGAATCACTAACCAACGAACCAACCGAGATGACGGCAAGAGAAATGCAAGATGATCTATGAACCCGTGGACGTGGGTTAAGACAGACTAAAGAGGTTACTAATTCTTTACTCTATGGTTAAGACGCACATCACACCGTGTTTCGCTCGCGGAGCGCCCTCTGCCGCCGTGTCCCGCTGCCTGGGCGCGCACCGCGGCGTCTACCCCGCCCCCACCTCCACCCCCACTCCCGCCCCCGCGTTAGGGCGCGCCCCTCCGCTCGCTCCGCCTTTTAATGGCGAGCGCCGCGCCGCCGGGGCGGGGAGCCCGGGCGCAATTGAATATTCTCCTTGCTGCCCGCAGGCCGCCGTCGCCCTCCCGCGCCTCGCCGCGCCGCGCATGAGCGCCATATGAGCGCCAGCTGCGCGCGGCGGCCGACGGGCGCGTTAAAAAACAAACGCCGACGCCCGCGGCGCACGGGCACAAAAACGCCCCCGCACTCGCGCACCCGCTTGCCTCGCCCGCCGCGCTGCCGCCTCTTCACGCGGGACGTACTCGCTCAGGCAGACTCACGGTGGAATGCTTTAGTTAAATAGGTTGGTTGGTTGTTAGTGATTGCAAGCACGTCAATAGCATAAGTCATTACTCCCGTAAGTGTAGTGCATTTTTTCTCGAGGGATGGCGGTGATCTTCCCCCGCTGGGTGGTGAAATCCGGTGCCGACCTACCGTCGACTAGCGGGTTTTCTCCCCAATCAGGTATCTCCCACCAGCGGGACACCGCCCCAGCCGAGACAAGTTCAAAGCTCTCGACCTGTCTCCTGGCATGAGTGGTAGGGTAGTGCATGATAATACAAGTGTGTGTAAGGGAAGACGATACGATAAGAAAGAGGTGGGAAAGATCGCGAGCGTAATATCACGGTTCTTAGTTCCGTTTGTGTAGAGCATGCCATATCTTGGACGTGATTGTGATCCCCGCAACCATCGACTAGCGGGGATTGTCCCAAACAGGTATCTCCCATCGGCAGAGCACCGCCCTAGATGGGACAAACTCTAATCTCCCGACTGGTCTCCCGGCATATGTCGTAGTGTAGTTATGTTCGTGTAAGTTCGCGTAAGTGAGGTGCGAAGATAGGACAAGGAAGAGAAAGGACAGATCGTGCGTGGTCCGTGGTCCATTTGTTCGGTACTGTTCCGGTATTCGCCTGGTGTTGATCGAAGAAACCACGGAAAGCCCCCTATTAGAGCAGCCGGCGGCTAGGATTGACTTCCAGACAGCGAGTGGATTCGACCTAGCTGACAAGTTAGTGTCGAAATTCCTGCCGCCGTCGGGACTCGAACCTTGGACCTCCCGGTCAGAGGACTGCAGCGAAATCAGTTGATGTACTGATCTGCCTCTCCAGCTCTGAATACTGGAGTCAAATCCTAGCCAACATATATGGAATTTGTGGTGGGCAATGAGAGATTGCGGCTGGGAAAAGAAAGAACCTCGACGAAACAAGCCTATAAACTGTTTGCTGCAAAACGAATTCTATATAGTCCGAATGCACGGTGTATTACTGTACCCGAAAAGAAAATCTTAAGACACCCCACTACACTACGAGTTGGCCCTTCAAGACATTCTGCTGACTATTCTTTTAAACTAATATGGTTTAACAATACATCTGCTATGTCTTCACCAGGTCAGAGTAGCAAAAAAAATCATGACTTTTCTACTCGATTTTTCTTACCAGTAGCCTCTACAGGTTAATCACTGGCTGCGATACATCCAATCATAGAAAGTGGTGGGCTAAGGAATAGCACACAGTCTTGGGTGAATTATTGTGAAAGGAAAGGAAGTTGGACGAAACGCATAATAACACATTCTGGAGTTCTGTTGGACATCATTTCGTTTGTGTAGTAGTCTTAATAAACATGGAAACATTCATTAGAAAATGTAAGCAAATTCACTCGCCACTTTGCAATTTGTTATTTGCAATTTGCAGTGTGTTTATTGGAAATTTCCAGAGCGCCAGTGATATTACCTTTGGCATTCATGAGAATGGTCGCAGCACACTGCTCTCATCACTTCCTCGAATCTTGGATCCATTCTCGATTTGATTTGATTTTTCCGTGTCTCCGGGCACGTCAACTGCTTTGGACATTAGTCCCGTTAGTGAAGTGCATGTTTTTTTCTCGGGAGATGGCAGTCATCTTCCCTCGCTGGACGGCGAGATCCGGCGCCGACCTACCGTCGGCTAGAGGGGTTTCCCCCTAACCAGGACTCTCCCACCAGCGGGGCACCGCCCCAGCCGGGACAAGATCTAAGCTCCCGACCGATCTCCCGGAACATGTGGTAGTGTAGTGCATGTTTGTGTAAGTGTGTGTGTGTGTGTGTGTGTAAGAGGAGAGGATAGGGAAAGGACAAGAAGAGGAAGGAAAGATCGCGCGCGGTCCGTGGCCCGTTTGGCAGGGTACTGCTCCGGCATTCGCCTGGTGTTGATCGGAGAAACCACGGAAAACTACCGATTAGAGCAGCCGGCCGCTAGAATTCTCCTCCAGACAGCGACTAAATTTGACCTAGCTGGAAAGCTAGTGTCGAAAATCCTGCCGCCGTGGGGAGTGGGAACCTAGGACCTCCCGGTCAGAGGCGCTGCAGTGACATCAGTTGATGCACTGAGCTACCGCTCCCGGTGGATCCAGTCTCAATTCCGGTCTGCGAGCAATACGATTATCAGGATTGTCGACCCCTTCGTATCTGGAATTGAATTTAATTGGATTAAATTGGTTTGAATTTGTCTTCATTTTAAAGGGCGAGTCTTGGGCCACGAGGTGCACTCTTACTCCAAACCACTTCATTTGAAATTCGCAATGGGAACGATGGAAACACCCGCCAAATTTTGCGAGCAGCAGCTGGCACGAAAAATACTGGCACTAATCACTTAGACCGCCCAGAGAATTAACGATCGGGGTGGGATGTAATTGTTTGCGTTTTTACTTTTTTTTATTTTGACATTTCAATTCTATGTTGAGTGTTCGGAATACACTGTAACAATACATTTTAATTAATTATTACTCAAACTCTTTCATAAAGGTTGCGATAATAATCTACGAATAGAAAAATATGTTAAAAACAAACAATAACCTACATGAAAATGAATAATTTAAATACCTCACAAAAATTAGGTTTTGCATCGAAATACTCGTAAAGAATTCGTGGAAACAAACATACGAACGTCGGAAAGTTTTTTCTGTGACCTCAAAACGATTTGAAAGCGCAAACCAAAAAATAAAAACATGAATGAAGGGGGTATTTACTTCGTCAAATTGGTATATTGTCATCGAAATTTTTCGTTTGTCTCTGTGAATGAGTTGTGATAATTTATGTTTATTTTGGCATAGAATGCATTGACGATTAACACCAATATAATTATCCAACATGCATTGTGAATGAGAAGAATACGGTAGTTCCATTATACCAATTATTAATTCAATTATGTATAATATTATTAATTTATATTAAGGAAATTAAGAGGAATATCTAATAAAAGAATTAAAACAACAATTATTCGTAACGTTTTTTCTTGTAACTAAAATACGTATAATTCAATGTGTAGGGGGCGGCGCCAATTGAATATTGCAGAAACGCGTGAATAAAGGTACGAACTAGTGATTCACAGAATGAATATTTTATTTTACAGCTTTGCAAATACATTTTACATGGATTTGCTAGATGTACTACATACAATAATAGGCCAAAAACTTCTTGTACCTTGTATCTCTCCACCTCCCAAGCTTATCCTCTCATCTTTAACCTCCAATATTCCCCTCTCACTATCCTGAAGGTTCTATCTTTTCCATATTCTTCCTTCCTTAAAACCACGACGCCTGTGTAAAATACGTTCTCAGACATTCTCCACTTGCATCTCACAGAACCTACACAATTCTTCATCAGTGTTTAACCAATATTTACTCGTTGAAGTTTCGTTTCCTAACCTTAACTTTTCGTCCTTCTGTCACTTTCGTTACTTTTTCCTTTCACATTATTAGGAATATTATATACAACATTCCCAGTGATTCAAAATTATAATTTAACTTGTAAGAACCCGTCAAAATTTGACGGTGAGATCTGAGATAAATGTAAAATACTTTGCCCAGACTAATGTTTACAATACGTTGCATTGTTTGGATCTTCAGGGTACAACGAAGATATTCTGTGATGCGGAGTTCACAAAATTTTAAACACGTATGACCCATGACCAGGTGGCAATGTAATATCGGTACCAAATTACACAAAAGAAAGAGCACTATTACACTGACAGTTATTTCTAAAGATTTTTGATGATTTTTGATTCTCCTATAAGCAACTCGAAGGTAAACGTATTGCTCGAAGGTAAACTTATTTTGGTAGATCGGGAGAATAGCTACCCCCCTGCTCCAAAGCCCCCTGTACGTATAAATCTCTGTAGCAACGTACTCTCATTAAGTGAACTGATTATTCCTAATTTTCACGCTACAAAGTTAATTTTAGAACCCACACAATTCTTTAACCAACGCATTTTTTTCACCAAGTGGTCCGCGACGTGCTACCGCACGTCGCTACCCGACGGATCCAACGTGCTACGTTCGCGAGGGCCTTCCGGCCCTCGCTCTCGAGACCTGGTTCGCGCCTCCGCTGTCGCTTCGGCGCTCACGTTGTTTTATATACCTCCCTCACGTTTAAGAGAATTTATTTTAAAGGAACACTCACTTACTTATCAAACTTACCTTTATCAATATATGTGGAGAAGAATGCATAAACCAAATCACTTCCATTAAATGAAACAAACGAATGGAGAAAAACAATTGCTTAGAAACGTATGTGACTTAATGTAGCCTTGGCATAGGGGGGTAGCTATTCTCCCGATTAGCCCTTATTTTTCAATTTAAGCAACACAGAGTAAACTGATTTGCAGAATTTTTCTCACAAGGGAAGAACAAATCAGAACAAAACTGACATTTCATAGACAACGACCCTACATAAAACGAAATGATCTCACTATCACGACACCTACGCTGACTTTCTCTTTTTGCCTGCGTCCAGTTAATGTACGTTTGCGACTTTTGGGGCGCGTGGGAAAGGATTCGGAATTCTACATAACCTATGAACAACTTCAGTACAACCGAGCAAAACTCACTGTGAATATTCTTACAAAGTACACCACAAAAGCAAATACATGAAAACTGTCAACACGCAATGAAATTATTACACTGAAACAAAACCTTGACGAATTGTAAACAAATCTCAACAATCAAAATAAAGCATCAAGCAGCGCCACCATAAATCAGCCACTCTTAAAAAAAACAATTGACTATTGATAAACCACTATTAAAGAAGTTTTTTAAAAAAAAAAAGGTTAAAAAAACCTTATCTTTTAAATATATAGATTACGTTAAACACTGCCTGTTTATTTGATTTGATTGTATATACTAATAAATTAATATAATGAATTAAAAATCTTCAAAGAGAGCCCACCGTAGAGAAGATACAATTTGAAGACAACGCAGGGGCTTATGAGAGGCAGCACGAAAGGCCAAGATTAATTCCCCCCTCGTTTCCCGGCACAATTAGGCCCCCAACGTCCTATTATTCGCCGACGCGTTCACAATGAAAAAATTCCCGGCGCCGAATCACACAGGTCGTCGCGCCCCCCTCGCCTTTCATCTGGAGGTCACGTTTGTCATTTCCCCGATATCGGAATGAGCCGCCTATTTATAATAAGCCCGCCGTTATAATTACTCTCCATTGATGCTGGGGGCTGTGTTTTTATCGCGTATTAGCAATGAATTCTGCTCGACCGCCCGCGGGACGCAGGAGCGGCGGGGCGGGCGGGGCGGGGCGGGCGGCGGGGCGGGTCGGCAAGGGGTTCGATATATCACGTTCCCACCGGGCTAAGGGAACTCCCCGGCGACTGGGGTAATTACCTCCTGCGCTCAACAATGCGGTCGCAAAGGTTGCGGAACCAATAACAGCGCAGCCATCTAGATCCGACTGCCAGTGCGGCGCGGGCTATGAAAGGTCGAAGGCAAGGTCGAAAGTAATAACCTGCCCTTCCTCCTTCTTGCCCCGGACATTCAAACTTGGGCGAGTTTTTAATTGAATTCTGAAAACTCGCCTCTTCGTCGGCCGCCAGCGCGCTGCCTGCCGGCGTCGATATGCGGCGCTGCGCGACCGGCGGCGGCGGCGGCACCGCGCCCACAGTGGGGGAAACCTTGATCCACACGGCCATCAAGTCTATGGAAACTTCTGACGAGGGAGAGGACTTTTATGTCCTAAAAAATCATTAAATATGCTTTTAAAAATGTGAATTTAAGATCAAAAAACTCTAAAATATGGACTTTAATATACACTTTTTTAAAAATTTGTTGCGTCCAAATTGACGCAATGCGTCTCCAAACTCCTTGGAGGACGTTGGGCACTTTTTGCGCCGAGGAGTAATCCTCCATTATCCACTTTATTTATCTTACGTCACGTCACGTGGCAGTCAGTTGTCAAGAGGACCGCCAGGTAGCATCTCCGCGTACGCGCCTCCTGCGTCACTACACAGCGGCCAGATTTGGGAAGGAATAAGGATAGGGGTACGGTGTAGGACACTTCACAGGGGTTGGACTAGCCCTTGTGAAGCAGCCAAACTCGTTTTGTTGGAACAAATTTCACATGAGATTCAACGAAAATTGAACCCGGTCCTGAGTGGTGAAAGGCTAGCAACTTTGCTTAGCGCCACGAGCACGAGCACAATATTTCATTCGCTGTACAAACCTTTCTTGATAAAATTCAGAAGAAGCATGCTTGGAATGAAATGATATTTTTGTGCAAACATAACATATCCTAGCTTACTTCACGAGAGAAATATTTGACGTAAATATGCACCTTCGTGAAGTTCATTGAATGTCTTGTTTCATTTCTTCTACCTGGTTTAAAAATAAATATCAAGAAGTAACCTACGTTTGCACAAGTATTTTATCAACTGTAGAGAAGACAAAATCTCGAACTGTGATAAGCTCCTTCCAATAAATGAATGCTCACAAATAAAGAGATTCTATCAAAATATAAAACGTGTGCACTCGGAGCAGACTTCTACACACCCAGAACATCTATACACTTCTACGGATTCTTCTTGCCGCTCAAATTTTGGTTTCTTTTTTACAAATTTCTGTTTGAAGAAGTTTCGTCTTAGGATTTCCCTTAGCGAAGTTTACAACATGACAATATGCCTGCCTGTGATAATTATTGATATTGTGTTTGCATAGAGTTTAATTTTGTATTCTTATTTTGTAACCAAATATAATTTTCTCTGATATTTTAATATACACTTTCCACAAGCTGCTGTATTCCATCAACTTTACTCGTTATTAATGTGAATTAAGTAGGCAGTTACATGCATTACAAATGTAAACTTCAATTGTTAATATAAAACAAAGCAAAAAATAATTTTATGTTACTGTGAAACAAAATATGATTCTTTAGGATTGTGTTAAAAATGCTGACAGTTTTACATTGGTGAGAGTAAATGTAGCCTCATCCTCTCAACATAATAGAAATTGTTAGAAGTTTTCAACCCTGGAAAGATCAAAACATAAAATAAACCTGGCGTCTTCATTAAGGGTTTGGATTATTTTGACTTTATTCTTTCGTCTTTTAGAGACATGTCAATACATCGTTAGCGATGCCATGAGAGAACCCTCGGCTCTCAGCCAGCCTTAGTATTGTACAGGTCTACTCCCTGTCCCCACAAGTACATTTCTGAGCCGAGACAGGTCCCTTCTAATTACTCTGAGACCTATTTTTCCGCTCTTATTATTAGTTTGAGAAGCGAATATAATTTCGACACAGCGTTAATCCAAGAAAATTAGTTTTCCCCTTTTTGAAACTTACAGTACATTTTCATTTTCAGTTGGTAGATCTCAGTACGTTTTTGCTGGTGAACTTGAAGGACCGTGGCATTTATCTTTCTGCTTTGAAATATCTAATTACTCTAATTCACATCTTCGCACACTGTAGCGCCTGAGTCGGTTGTGAAAGTACTTCCTTTCATCTCCGAAACCATGATTTCAAACCAGGTGAAATTTATGATGAGGAAAGTGGATTCCTGGCCGGTTTCCTCAGAATACTCCAATTTTCACCGTCTCTCATCCCACCATCGCTCCATAATCGTGCACCCAATTATCATAATTAAAGCAGTTATTTATTAACTTCATTTAATCCGTAAATGGCACGCCCAGCTTGCCCAGCCACCCAATCTTCGACTGTTCTTCGAGGTGTTTCAACTGTGTCTGCAACTCATATGAAAATGAGACTTCAAAAAACACGAGAACTTCACAAAGTATTCTCGAACAGAATAATGAAATATAGTGCGCCAGGAAAGTCTCTCTGTAGTGACACCAGGGGCTGGTGAGTGTGCTAGCAACAGAAAATACGTTGGTAGCACGAACTGGAGCTTGTAACAAATGAAATCGTAAATTGCATACTCACTACAATAATAACATGCCGGAAGTGTCTCCTTCCCTTTTTTCCTATTGATCTGGTGTGCAACCAACACAAATGCAATTTTAATAGGAACCGCTGATTCGGCTGGGTGCGGAAAAGACTTTTCTGGTGCATTGTACAATTGTACATATCTAAAAGATATTTTGAACATCGGAAATATAGTAACCAAAAAGATTTAAAACACTTTAAACAATATTACGAGAATATTCGTTCAAATATTGTTGTGGGATGCAGCGTAGCCAATTTTTGAATTGTAAAGTTATCTCAGGTAAATTAATAGAAAGTGCTGAAGTTACTAAAATAAACGTTTGATTTCTATTTTAAAGTTTAGGTAAAATAATAAAAACAAAATACTGTATAGTAAGATATTGTACAATAGAATATAACCTATTTAGAGTAAATACTTGTCACAAAATATATCATTGAACTAAAAACCTTTTTCCTATTAGCTTTTGAATCACGAAGTGTCAGATTGGAATAAATATTTTAGAATATAAGTTTTTTAAACGGGGTAAGACGCGAGAGAATGGAATAGAGACAATTTAATTTTCCAGAAATATTTTTTTAGAATGAAACTAGGAGCTACTCGTCAGGTCTGCTAATATCAATTTTCAAGCTAAAGAAAATGTGTACTTGATGCACGTTGCTTTTTCCGAATGCTAAAAGAATATTCCTCTCGGTGAACATTATTTATAACATATACATAACTTGCAAACATCAATAACACATTTCAATTAATTCCATGAGACACAAAGTCAGTCGTCAAAGTCTTTTTCGTGGTCCAAAGGAAGAGAGTTGGGATTTAAACAACCAAATTGAATATATTTATATGTTGTTAATGTCTGGGCTCTGAAAACCTATCGATTGGCCAACACACAATGTAGTGTGTATAATTAGGCATGTTGTTATTTGGTACAACGCTGACAATTATTTGACTGATATTTTCTGACTCTCAGATTCGTTTCCTGAGACCGTCAACAGTCATCCGTTAGTTGCGTTGTTCCTTTACTGAGCAAAATTTGGAACTGTTTAGAATAGGATTTGTTGGAGGATTTACTTTTGAAGGGTTTAAACAAAATAAATTTACGCGCAGCAAGCGAGATAGGAATCTCTGAGGATTTTCTACCTTTCCAAAATTCACTACTTCCAGATAGGTTTCAATACGCGAATCTTTTGACAGGAAGTACGATAACCTCGGTATCACTGGGCCCAGCTTATTTATTTATTTATTTATTTTGTACCATATTATTTCACCAGGGTGTATAAACTTTGGGTAATGAAATTAGATACAAAAATAATAATATAATATAATAGTAATAATAAATACTATTCACTAATTTACCTTTTAGAAATCATTAAAAAAAACTGGAACTGTTCGGAAGCATTAAAACGAATAAAACAAGGATAATGAAAACAGATTTTCGACCGAACACATTTCGAAATCCTCGTACTGTGCTCGGATTGTTGCAGTACCTTGCAGAGGATGGCTGGAGGGAGAGGCTGGAAGAAAGTTAATCGCTATGCGAGTGCGGCGCTGCCAGAAAAGTGCAGAAAACAACGAAGTTGCTCAGTGCTGAGTTCTAACGCAGTTAAAAATGCGGAGACTGTCCGACGAGAATGCGCGAATTTCAGACAAACTCGAGCGCAGCACGAAGCCCTGCTGCCTACAGAAGCAAAACCCAGCAACATTCCAGCCCAGTGGAAGCACTATGTCTGTGAGAATTGCTAACGTAAATCCACTCTTTTGTTTTTAGTAGGAGTCTTTACTCACACTATCTTAGATAACGCTTCTTTTTGTTTCTAAATGAAGTAATAGCAAATAAATATATCAAAAGACTAAAGATTCAGAACAAAAAATTCAGAACAAAATAGATTTTTTATGAGTAAAATCAGTTTTGCATAAATGTACTGTTTAAAATATTAGTTGCATTTAAAAATTATTACTACAATATAAACATTGATTGAGTAAATGTCTAAATGAAAAATACTTCATTTATCTCTACTCTGGGAAAGTAGTAAGATGTTTTTAAGACCCAGGAAACTATTCAAAATTACAAAGCAAATGATACTAAAAATTAGTATTGGCTCATAGAAAAAATAAATCAAAAGGTGAGGTCAAAAAATTACATTAATAAAATGTTTTTTGGAGCAAGCACATGTTGCGGGAGGATAATGAGTATTGCTTTCGAACTCTTTTAATTTTTTTCTAAACTTCCATAATAAGCACGTTTTTCCTGTACGTATATTACATTTCAGGGATGTGGAAGGCAACGTAATTAAACCGTGCACCAGTGTAAAATACGGGATTGCCCGAAACTAATAAGTTTGTTCACAAACCCACTACTTTATTATATAGTATATTTGTAGTGACAATGAGCTGTAAATTTAAAAGTCGCAAGCGGACAAATAATACAAACCATACAAAAAATACCATATGCGCTGCATAGCGGTGACCTACCACAGGGCCACGGACCGCGCGCGATCTGTCCTTCCTCTTCGTTGTCCTATCCTCTCTCCTTACACACACACTCACACTGACATGCACTACACTACCACATATTCCGGGAGATCGGTCGAGAGCGTAGAGATCGTCCCGACTGGGGCGGTGCCCCACTGGTGGGAGAGTCCTGGTTAGGGGGAAACCCCACTAGCCGACGGTAGGTCGGCGCTGGATCTCGCCATCCAGCGGGGAAGATCACCGCCATCTCCCGTGAAAAAACACGCACTACACTAACGGGACTAATGACCGAAGCAGTTGACGTGCCCGGAAACATGAAAAAATCAATCGATCAATCAATCGCGTAGTACTGGTTCATATTTTCTTGCCCTTTTCTTGTTTCTATCTTTGTAATTCGGTGTTATTGACCATAAAAGTCACCGAGTCATCCAATCAAAGAGGCAGAAACGCCATTGAGCACTCAAAAGGCGCCCGGGCGATTCGCTCTCGCGGAATTCCGCCCGCTGGGGCCGGCCGGAGCAATCAGGGCTATTAGCCCAGACCGCGGGAGGCGTCCGGCGGGTCGACACGACGCGCAGCGCCGCGACGCCGTAAGCCGCTTACGGCGCGGCCGCCTTCCTCGACCCCAAGGGGAGGGGGAGGGCTGGGAGGGGCAAAGCCGGGGAGGCAGTGGCGGCCAAACTAGTGGGAGGGGGGGCGGAGGCAGGTGCGTCCAGACCAGAGCGACGGCGTGGTCGCCACAGGCTTCCGACCGCAGTTTGGAGGCGGGGGCGGGAACGGAAGTCAAGAGGGTTGGAGGCGCCGATGCGAGAGTCGAATAGCTCAAGTGGTGCGATCAGCCACCACAATGTAGTAGTGGTGTGAACTACGTCCCTAAACAAAGGAAACAACAATACAGGAACTGCAAATGAATCATACTGAAGTCGTTCTTATACAATTTGTCTTCAAACGAGGTGACAAGTCACCTACCGAAACAATATCTGATAAAAATACGAAATGGAGAGTATGTAGAAGTACAAGTTCCACATGCATCAATGGACACGGCCGTATTCTCAACAAGGAAATGATCGACAATGCAATAAACATGTTTCAGGAATACTGACGAACGCATGTTAAAGTGAATTGTGACGTACGAATTTTTGAGACTTTCAGTATAGTCGTGGAAGAGAAGAGTTACTATTTAATTATTTGCTTATTAATGGTAAATCATCGTTTTTAATTCCCATGAATTGATTTTTGTGATGAATATGTCAATGGAATTCTTCAGGAAGGAATTAGCGAAGGATTGCAGTCCTAATAAAATGATCATTATGTATTATTACAATATTACGTAACCGTTACAAGCAGTACGAGAAAGACGCGCCTCGGTGGACGAGTGTTGAGCTTTTTGTTCTCTAAACCTCGAGTGCGCGGGTTCATTCCTGTTAGAGACGCGTGGATTTTCGAACAGGTGAAAATCCCACTGTTCGACGTTGTGCTTGTGGGATGCAAAAGAATCTTCTAAATTCTTTCGTGGCACTAGAGATTTTGTGGTACTTCATGATAAACTATATGGGGTCAATGAGGTATCTACCCCAATAGTATTAAATGTAATTTTAATATGATTACATATAGCCAGACACGTGTTTCGGGAACACTCTTCTGTACTTAATTGGGAACTGTACTTAATTTTAAATTGTAGAACCACTGAAGATGGGAAGAGTGTTCCCGAAAAACGTGTCTGGCTATATGTAATCATATTAGAATTACATTTAATACTATTGTGGAGATACCTCATTGACCCCAGATATTTAAACAAAAGAATCTTGGTAGGTACCCCAACAGTATTATATCTCTCCAAAAATTTACCATTCAAATGATATTTCACGTTCTGCCAACCAAAAAGCTCGCATATTATTATCTCAGACTGTCATTTGGCGGAAAAAGAGTCACCCCCAAACGTTTAACGGGTCGCCCTCAGCCCGCGCCTGTTCGATGAAGGACCTTTAGACTTACGCCGGGGGAAGGCTTCAAAAGAAGCCAGGGTCAAATAAACAGGTGGGGAACTACAGTCAACGGCCGTTCCCTCCACAAAATAACCCGATTAATACATAAATAATTAATTACGATTAATAAATAAATAATTGGGATAAATAATGCGATGTAATAGCACCACGTTCAAAATTATAATTTCGGTCCTCTATGTAAGGATCAGAAATGTATTATGTATTGTAACCGTCACGTATCTACCTAACTATTTCGTAGTACGCCGAATTACAGAAGTAAATCTGTTATTTACTTGTTTTGTGACGTGTGATTACACCGTCACACAAACCTGGGAAGACCTCAAATTATGGATAATTCCCTATCGGTGGTGGGTTCGTCTTTGCTAACTAATATTCATTTAACAAACAAACACAATTTCATAGTTTTAAAGAACAAGTAACATATATTCTTTCCAATATGATCCTTCGTACACTCACGTTCACATATTCTCCTACGTGATTACTTTTCCTTTTGATTACACAATGGTAGCTAACTCCCTACCTAAACTGCAGTTTTCTGTAGAATAATAGTGACTCTGATCTACATTTACACGAAACAAACAGTAAATACATATGTACACTTCTCAAAACAAATTATCTCTTAATGAAACCACAATTCACAATTTAAATAACCATCCTGTAAAAAAATACATACAAACAATATACCAAAATTCACTAATACCTTTTCAATCTTAAATAATACTACACTCAATATTTACACTTAATATTCAGCTTCTGCGTGACCTCGCAGTGCAAAATTCTGTTTTACAAAGTCTCTTGACTGTTCATGAAATAACGTTTCACCAGAAACAATTTAACAGCTTTCATTCATGTTCAAAACCTTTTTACATAGACAATTCCTCTTAAATGATTTCAAATAACATCAAGTCAATTATGTATGAATTTAGATAAAGAATTATACACAAGGACGACTTTTATCAATAAACATAAAAATTATTTAGATCTGATTTCTCTTACGACTGCAAAAATAAATTTACTGGTTATCAAGACTAATATTTAGTAAAACTTGTCCGATCAATGTCTGTTACTGAGGGAAGCTCATATTACAACGTTTTAATTTGTGCAATCATAATTCTATCTTGAAAGTTTTCCAAGCTGCAATTTAGTAAATATTCTTTCTGCTTTTCTGTGACTCACGACCGGCGAATTCTCCAAGCTGGTCCCGCGCTGAGTAGACGGCTGTCGAGCGACGTTCGCGCCCCAAGGTCGTCGTTGTCCTGCGACGGTTCGTGCGCTGCCTACCGCGATGGAATCGGAGTATTTCCGTACGCCTTCTCCTCGTTGTACAGCCCAGTTAAACCACAGCTTACACGAAGGTGATGGTCGCGTTAGAATGCGAGTCCAAAACTCCAAATTATAACTTTGTTTTAGTGAAAGTTGAGCTAGTTGTTGAATAAACTATGCTTTTCGGAATTATCAAAATTCTCCAATAGAATTTTCGAAATGAAATCCCATAAATAAAAATGAAATAGAATAAAAGTAGAATAAGTAACTGCTCAAAACTAAAACTGAAAAAGCTGTAACAAAGAAACAGAAACACGTTCTATGTTACAAAAATCTCTTCTATATTCCAGCAACGAGAATGTAGCAACGTGGTTTTATAAATTCATTTTAGTCCACTACCACTGTTATTCTTACATTCGTTGCATTACTTGTTTAATATTCCTATCGAATTTTACGTAATCTTGACATATCACAGTGATTAATCCCATGAAAAATACTTAGACAATTACCTTTTAATAAAGCTTCATTTCTGGTATTTTCCACGTGTCCCTCGTCGGTTGTGTGGTGGAATAGTACCCATCTAATCACTTCAGAGTCTCGATCCGGAAAGAAAGACAATCTCGTCCGAGTCAAGCCTCATGCCACATTCGCATTTCTACAAAAGTTCTGATTGGCTAGGGCGAAAGTACGTTCAGAAATTTATTTCTAGGTAACGCCATCTCTTCGCTACTCTAGGAACTATTTGTAGGGCAAGATGTCGGGTATTGTCACTTCAATATTTCTTTTGTCATGAGTGTAGCCGATGACAAGCGGTTACAGTATTTCCCCTTTCCTTACTTCCTAGAACTTTTTTCTTCTCCTCATGTCTTTCTGCTTCTTCGTATACGTAGAGTAGATACAATTATGTAACGCTACAAAAATCAATGTAGAAAATTGTAATTGTGATAAAAATCTGATAATTTTATTTTCAAATATGACTGTCGGTCCATAAGTGAATAACACTACAAATTGTACTCTGGATGTTCGCCAAAATAGATATTCGTCAATCAACATGTTCGAATTTAAAACCCTTCTAATTTAAAACAGATATTTTAACATTTCGGCACAAACTATTATGTCCCTCGGAAAATTTTAAACTTTGTAAAAAAATACCTACATTTCTTTAAGCTACGTAATCTAATTCAAATTCCTGGGTAAAACAGTTTTTCTTGTTGGAAATATTCGTAGGGCAGTGTTGGGTGAAGGTAGCGACCTCCAAATGAAATTGACAACGGAAACAAATGAAATCAAATGACTTCAGAGGTGCGAAAGTTTTGTCCGGGCTCAGCTACTTTTTATTACGTAACCGTTACAAATAAGACAAAAAGTATGTGCTATCTATCACCACTATTTTATTTCAGTTTGAATAAAAAAATCAACCACAAAACGCGACAAAAATTGTATTCCGCAAAGTTTCTCAAAACTTAACGCTTTTCGACACAACTACAGGTCAGATTTTAGTAAAATGAAGGAAAAAACGAGGAAAATTGCGTAATAAAATGAAGGGTATCATTAAAGATGAAACACGAATATAATTAAAAATAACTATTACGTGTTTAAAATATATTTAGAAATGTTTGCCAAAGTGTCTATCTGATATTTGATTTCACATGATTTTAATTTCCTAACTCTTAACTCTGTGGTCAGGGGAGTAAATATTTTGTTAATTCAATTAAAATTTCTGCTTTCTTTCCTGTTAGTTTCTTCCTAACTTATATTGCCCGAAGTGAGATTCACTTCGAAGGAAGAGGAGCTGGGAAATAGAGGCGAAGGGCAGCTCGAAAGGGAGAAGGGGCGTGATCCCCCGTGGGCTGATAAGGAGCCAGGAGGGTCATCGGAGGAAGTCGATAGAAAGCTTTCTCGCTCTCTCTTTTTTTTCTAAGGGGGTCGACTCTGCGATCGAACAACAAAGCCTCGACGTCCCAGGGCTTCCGATATTCGCTCACCGCCTTGGCCTCGAAGACTGAAGGTTAAACGAAAAATGACATAATGTAATATGCTGGAAATTACTTCTGACTACATGCATTCAAAAAATGGAATTTCTGTAATCGATAAACAATCACTCTAAAAACATACTCACTCTTAAAGAATGATGTGTTATTTTGGGGCCAGCAATGAGATGGAAGAAATGTACATATAATTATATTCCAATCCATATTTCAAGTCCAATTGTTCCTGAAGTTCACTTCGGTATTAGTCAATATTTTGACTTTTTGTGAATATTTTAGAAATAGAATAACAATCTATCCATTTATTATAATAATAATAATAATAATAATAATAATAATAATAATAAGAAGAAGAAGAAGAAGAAGAAGAAGAAGAAGAATACAACCATGGAAATGTGGTCAAAATCTGGACACACTCGTTAGGCAAGTTACCATCCGCAATTAACACACGCCAAAAATACACAAATCCACGACCCTCACATTCGTTGAAGAAAAAACTAATGTATTGTATCTTCAATAGGTCAGATAATAAATCAGCATTGTTCCCCAAACCCTGAATAAAGACAGTTTATTAAGTGACAGGCTTAATTATACTTTGTTAACTCAATGTTTCACCCTGAAGTGTATTATATCAAACATAACAACCTTTAAACTTAATTTCTACGACGTGTACAGGAAATAACAATTCATTTTCTTGATAAGTCTCGTATAAACAAGGTTACACAGAATATTTCTCATTGTTAGTCGTCAACGTTTCCATGAGCAGCACATTCACGTGTAGTTGACGAGCCTGCTGCGAAGTTACACGACGTGTCGCAATTCAGGAATATTTCTCTTCTAATGGGCCCATGAAACCTAATGTGCAAAGCCTCCCCTACAGCGACGAAACGCTAAACGAGAGCCCCCGGGACAACAACTAAAAGAAGAAGTGTGATACGGGAGTGGAGATAGGAGAGGAGAGAAAGTGCAAGAGCGGTCGACACAACTAAAGATCTACAGAGGATGACCGGGAGGTTCTAGGTTCGAGTCCTGACGGCGGCAGCATTTTCGACACTAGCTTTTCAGCTAGGTCGAATTCAGTCGCTGTCTGGAGGAGAATTCTAGTGGCCGGCTGCTCTGATCGGTAGTTTTGCGTGGTTTCTCCGATCAACACCAGGCGAATGCCGGAGCAGTACCATACCAAACGGGTCACGGACCGCGCGCGATCTGTCCTTCCTCTTCCTTGTTCTATCCTCTCTCCTTACACACACACTTACACTAACATGCTCTACACTACCACATATTCCGGGAGACCGGTCGGGAGCTTAGGGCTTGTCCCGACTGGGGCGGCGCCCCGCTGGTGGGAGAGTCCTGGTTAGGGAAAACCCTACTAGCCGACGGTACGTCGGCGCCGGGTCTCGCCATTCAGCGGGGGAAGATCACCGCCATCTCCCGAGAAAAAACATGCACTACACTAACGGGACTAATGACCGAAGCAGTTGACGCGCCCGGAAACACGAAAAAATCAATCAATCAATCAATCAATCTGCAGAGGACAAAAAGAGGAAAGTAGACAAGGAAAGAAAATGGGTGGGAGTGTGTAAGTGGCAGAACTTGTGAGACCGACAAGATAGTGAGTGATGAAGATGGACAGTGTGTGTAAAGGGCTAGCCAGAAAATGGGCGCGAGATTGGATTACTGAGCAAGAAAATGACATCGAAAGGGTTGAAAACATTATATTTACTTACTATATAAAAACTGAGCTGTCAGTTTAACAATAAAATTTGAAATCAGGGAAGGTTTAAAACAAAAATTGGACATTGCGAGATAGAATTTTTTGACATGGAGAGAATGTTTATGACGTGGAGATAAATATTAGCTCAAGGTACGGCGGGAGATCGCGAAAACAGAAAAGTGTGCAACTAAACGAATGGCTGAAGTAGCCAAGCCGACAAAAAACGAATTCCGCAAAGGGTGTTAGCGCAAATATCACAATAGCAAATACTAATCTCATGAAACTGAGAGTACAGAAGCAGTAGTGAAGATCCTGTGTGTGGTGCTGAAATCCAAGATATGTGATGATGAGGAAAAGCGTGATGTTACAAGAAATTGCCGAGGACATTGTGTATAAATGTTTAATCACATAAATTTCGATATCAAGGACTCAGAAAACAAGGATTCTGATCACACAACATTTTAAAGGAAGTAATTTACTATGCATAGAAACATGATTTATCCCCCTTCCGTTATCGTGGCTCGGTATTAAGAGTTTTTCCGTCGAAACTTTCCGTTTTAAGACGCATGATTACAATACTTTCTCCTCTTACGAAGTAAGAGCGAGAGGAAAGAAGGTCGAGCGAGCATCTATGGTCGAGGTTCGGCGCAGAAGGGGGGTGAACAGCGTTCCAAAGCCCGCCAGCGGTCGCAAAGATGAGATCGCAAGAACTTAGAGTAGGACGGAAACATGATGACAGAACAAAACGAGAACGGAGAGAACGAGAAGAAAGTGGAGTAACAACTATACAAACAATGTGCGACATAAACTAGTGCCAAAACTCAGTGCGAGGGGGGGCGATCACAAGAAATGCCCGAATCTATGTCGAGATCTAGCGGCAAAGGGGGGACAGCGTCCAAAGCCCGTCAGGTCGCAAAAAATAAAGTAGAGTAGGATGAAAACAGAAGAACGAATGTCAAACACAGCAAAACGAGAAGAGAGTGTAGCAGCTAGTGCGCAAAGATTAAAGACTCAGTGCAAGTAACACGAGGGGATGAGAGACGAGCAAGCACGCGAGGGGGCATCACAAGAAACGGCGAGATTAGCGCAAACAGGGCGGTGCAGCGATCCAAGCCCTCTGCTGTGCAAAAGTAAAAGAGTAGGATGGAACAGAAGAACGAATTCACACCGAACAAAACGAGAAGAAAGGAAGCAGCAAGGGCAAAGATTAAAGACTCAGTGCAAGTAAGACGAGGGGGGGAGACGAGCAAGCACGACGAGTGGGCGATCACAAGAAAGCCCAACGAGCATCTATGGTCGATATGTAGTGCAAACGGTCGGTTTGCAGCGATCCAAAGCCCGTCTGCTGTCGTAAGGGTAGAGTCCGGTGGAAACAGAAGAACGAATTCACACCGAACAAAACGAGAAGAAAGTGAAGCAGCAAGTGCGCAAACGATTAAAGACTCAGTGCAAGTAAGACGATGGGAGGAGAGACGAGCAAGCTCGACAAGTGAGAGCGATCACAAGAAACGCCCCAACGAGCATCTGTGGTCGAGATGTAGCGCAAACAGGGCGGCGCACAGCGATCCACAGTGCGCGAGCCGCAGGGGCGTCGGCAGGAACGCCAACGCCGCAAACAAAGCGGCCGGTGGCGGCGCGGCGGAGCGACAACGCCGCGCAGTGTTTGCCGCAGGGCGACACCCCCTCGCGCGCGCCGCTTTAACTCTTTAAACTCTTTGTTTGCGGCGCGAAATTGCGGGTGATTAGCGCTTGTTTCGCACGCAATGGCCACCGCCGCGACTAATTACGCGCGCGTGCTATTGGGCGACGCGCCTCCTCCGGGGCTGAATGTTTGTTCTCAGGTGTTTGTTCACATCACGTTGGCAGCCTTGCAATCTTCTTAATGCTGGAATTATGGGGGTAAATGTTTCATGCCTTAGTCATAATTGTTTCAAAAATAATAACCATGATTAATTGCACTTTATCTACACAGAATTCATTAATAGTTGTTAAAACGTTTTATGTTATTTTTAGTTTTCACTTCAATTGAACTATTTCATACACGTGCGTTACACATTGTTTCCATTAATAAATGAAAAATAAATACCGGAGCAACATAAAAACAAAGAGTGCTAGGAATTTATTACATCATGGAATGTCCAAATTAATAATTCAATATGTATTAAAATTTTGAACCATTTATAATAGAAAACAAAATTAAAAATGAATTCTCTAAATCACGTGCAATGATGCTCACTACAAGTATAGATTCCATGAGAAATCTTCGTGCATACAGCTCAAAAAGCTGTGAAAATTGCACTGAATTCTTCCTGATCACAATTATAAAACATAAGGTGATAAGTTCGGGCGGGTTTTAATGAAATTTTATTTTTTTTCTTTTCACTCTAGAACAGTATTGTTTAGAATAGAAATTCATTTTATGTTGTGACAAAAGGATATGACCCAGTTTTATACGTCATTAAATTGTATTTTTGTCCATTTCGACTAATAAGTCAATTTTTACATTTTCCTGTCATTGTTAATGCATTTTTTGCTGATTTCATCCGTTTTTATCATAATGTCAATAATAATTTTTCAAATGTCATTTTTAACGGTACTTGCTTCCTCAATTCTTTTGTTCGCTCAGAGATTGTTTTGACACTGTTGTATGTAATTCTTTGTCGTACATCAGCCCATTCCATTCGGCCGATTTCGGGATACTAAAGACAGATATTTACTTTGAAGAACAGTCCAAACCAAAAGTTTGCAGGTTGAGTTCACTCGAATGAATGGAAGAAGCCTCGATTACATCAGTAACGTATCCAACAGCTTGAGTTGTTCATCCGGGCTGGTTTTGATAAGATTATTTTACGTCACTTTTCTTTAGTTTTAGGTCATTTTTAAAAAATTTTATTGATATTTTTGGCGATGCTTTAGGTTATCAAAATTCGCCCCCTAGTGATACGTTTCTATTGTGCATATAAACCACACAGTGAGAGCGTGTCTGACTATAACTCCTTCATTCTGAGTGTATGACATCCATCCATGCGTGGGGTTTCCCAAATCACGGTTTCTTGCTCGAACACGCCCGCCAGTATTTACATCCTGCTCATTTGAATGTGAATCGGCTTCACCGGCGTGTTTATGGCGTTCGAATTACGACGAGGAGCTAAAGTTGGCGATTCGACTTGTTTGAACGACTCGCAAAGTGCAGCGTTGGCAGCGGAGAATCCAATTACAAAACTGGAACGAGCGAACCTGAACCCAGTCCAAACCACCCCGTTCCGTTCCGCCCTTTCTCATCTCTCATCACAAAATCGTGTTCCTTTCGTCGTCGTTCTGTTTCTCCGCCAACGCCTCTCACTACCTCATTCTCCGCTTTGTTCTTACGTTTCCTTTCTGTATCTCCGTTTTTACATCTCTCTTCCTCTTTTCCCTTCCACATCTAGCTCTCTGAATATCCCACCTACTTCTTTTCTGCTCTAAATCCTGTTTGTTGCTTTTAACAACTCTCTATATAACGACAATATCTCGATAACCTTCGCAACTGGTCTCTCCATCCAATCCTTAATTTTCCATCATTCTTCTTCTACCCACACCATTTCTTCTGTGGGCGAGTCCCGCCTCCTCGCCGCTAGGTCTCCAGACGACCTTTCCTCCCCGCCCCTCTCAGCCGCTCCCTCCACGCCCCCTTCCGGCCGCGCCCACGTCTTTTCTCGCGCGCCGCCTTGCTCGTCGTCGTCGCCGACAGATCACAAGGAGCTTCCCATTATTAACTCTACCGTCTTAAATTAATCTTCACCCAGATTTCAATTAATCAAGTTGTGATTGGTCGTGGCGGGGCGATGCCGTCGCGGTTATTTATCACTCCAATAAATGAGACCAGCGCTCGTCCTTCGGCCCTTCGCGGTGGCGACGCGACGAGCAAAGGTCGAGGGACGAGAGGTGGAGGTGGAGGCGATGACGACGGGGTATGGCAACACGGGAAACAGGGCTGCAGTGGAGGTTGTCGTGAAAGTGGATGAGAAGCTGGAGGTAGAGAATGAAACCAAAGGAAAGATGCGAAAAGTAGTGACGATTGTGGAGGAGGAGAACTGATCAATGGTGAAGTGCAGATGCGGTGGTGAAATTGATGTATTTTTATTTTTTATTTATTTTACGTCATAAAACAGTTGAAACTGCGTATGACGTGCTATGGGGAGAAGTGAATTGTGTGCACATTTTCAAAATTCTGTGACATATACACTGAGTCATATACTACATAAATTTTGAAAATTAAAACAAAAAGCCAGCAGAGGCAGAGATGGTGGCAGAGGCGGTGATGGAACCAGTGGCGATGGAATCAGAGACGGCGGCTACATCGACGCGGTTACATCGGCGGCTACATCTGGCGGTGGGGGAAAGTGAGGGATGTGCAAAAGCAGATAGAAGAGGAGCAAACCAAACGGAAACACAAACGAGGAGGAAGTGAACGTGGTAGAAATGGTGGAAGCGGAGTCGGAGGCATGGGTCGAAAAAGGGCCAGATCGGGAGTAGGAACGGACGCGAAGGCGGTGATGAATTTGGAGCAGGAGGTGGAGTATACCGAAGAGAAAAGCAGGTCAACCGAGAAGGAGGAGGAGCCGAAGGCGGAAAAGGGGGAAGGAAGGGAAACGGAAGTGGCAGCAGATTCCGTATCGCACAAGAAGAATGAAAAGTGCGCGGAACGAAGAAAAAGTGAAAGAGAAAAATTGATCGCGCCCTATTCAATCGAGGGAGGAATCGAATGAAGGAGGCGCGCCGCGCGGTCAGGTGAGCCCAACCCAGCGCATCCGCTCTCGCCAGAGGGTGGCGAGGGACGCCTCCAGCTTCGAAGCCTGATCAGCCAGTCGCTGATGCAGTTTCCGTCTCTGCTGCTGCAGTCGCCTGAATCCTCTCGGGAGAATCCCTTTGACTCAGTCGAAATCCCTTTGCTCGCGTCGTTGCCGTGCATCGACTACCGCCTCCTCGCCCTGCTCAGTGGACTCTGGAGGACAGCTCGCCCTACAGCTCGTTGACTGGAGGATCAACCGCTCCGGATAATGGTCATTTCTAGACTTCACACCGTCCGACACGCTCCTTTTTTTACATACACTCGGTTTTGATTTCTTACATGGTATTTATTTTCGTATTATGTTATTACTAGAGAAAGGATTTTAAGGTGCGACACCTTTCCAAAAATATAGCTTTTACCGTGCAGATAGTTTAATGTAGGTATCTGGAGAGATGAAATGAAGCGACATGAACACAATTTGTTGCACCTTTTTGTTATGTTACTACATTCCGGCACTTTTTTATACTTCGGCATCTTTCCTCCACTTTTTTCTGTCTTTTTAAAATATTGTACAGAAAAATGTATTATTTCTCTTCTAGTACAGTTTTTTAAAATCTCATTTGATCAGAAGTCAACAATACTAAATATATATAAAAATATCATTTACTACACTACCAGTAATCTATATCTCAGCACCAATGATTTATCTCAAGCCGTGTAGTCAAATTTAAATTTCAACAGCAGTTTAACCGTTTCCTGTCTGAATTTAATGTGCTGCCCTGACAGTCAAATCAGGTTTTGCCCATTTAAATAGATGTGCAGAAATCCACTTGTTTGTGACCTGAGGAAAATAGTTACGCTTGCCACCGTCAACACTGAAAAAGCACTGGCAGCGCTTGTGCACCCCTTTCTGGATTTGGAGGGGAAAGGAGAAGGGAGTCAGGGGAAGTGAATCATCTCTTACGCACTCCATGAAGAATAACAATTGCTGCGAAATGACACGAATATTTTAGAAACTGAGTTCGTGTAACTAATTTAAACCTTAATATGTTGTTTCAGCAGCATTTTATTTGCACCTTTTTGTATGAATTTTCAGAATTTCCCCCCCTTTTATCCCCATAATTTGCACCTTAAAATTCTTTCCCTAGTTATTACATACTTTTTCATCATTGGTGTTTCCTTCTTATAACTTCGCTTGAGGTATTTTTTCAACGTTTTGACTCTTTTTACCGAGATCAATTTGTATTCTTAAGAATATTTTCTTACACATTTCAGTCAACAACCGATAATGATTGTCATTTTGAATATGAGATATTAACGTTAATATACTTGATATGTTGATAAGATGAAAAAATCATTTCATTTTTGTGTATACAGCGTGTGCGTATGAACACTATTGTTGAAAAAATATTTTAAAGGTCATCGTTTCGATCACGATCAAGAAGGTCAAGGTCATCTGATCCAACCATAAAATCTCATAAAACGTATAAGTCTATAAATTCGCTCGTTTCTCCAGCCACCAGTGTTTCAAAAATAACTTCCTTAAACGACTGCACTCTAAATGCCCCTAACAGTTATTCCGGTTATTCTATAGATTGTAGTCCGAAACAAAATTTGGCGTCAAACGAGTGATGAACTATCGAGAATATTCCCGACGAGATTCCCGTGGGCAACGTCCTGCAAAGGCAACGCGATAAAGGAACAATGGATTGGAAGCAACGAAGCGTCCTCGGAGCCAATGTACTGAAAGAAAGAGAAAACTCAAGGCACTTAAAGAATTTTATGTGCGGAAGCACACAAGAAGGCGGGTCCTCACGAGGCGGGAGGACGGCCGCGGTCGTCGAGGAAGTTTCGAGGGCCTTGTTTTGACAACTTCTTTTCTCCGGTTTTGTTCTCCCATTAAGGGAACCGCTCACGGGTCCTAGGGAATTAAGTTTCTCGCTCCCCACCCCCACCCCATCACCCCTGGAGGCGTCCACTGCCGTTTTCGAGTCTCCTTAGGAGGGAGGGCTGGTTCGAGCAAACGCGCCACGCTCTCCTGAGAGCCTCCAACTATTACTAGTGGATGGAACTATTACTAGATATTGGATTATACAGAATGTCCGGGAAACGTTGCAACTTGGAAAATAATCTCTTAAGACAATTTTAAGCATATTTTGTCTATAAACTACTTGGATATTCCGAAAGTGAGCCGCAATAAGCACTCAAAAGTTGGTTTGGAAATATTCTTTCTAGGCAAAAAATGTGCATTGTAGAAGCATATAAACACTCCAGAAACAAGTAAGTTGTAAATATTAACAAAATAGATGAATATATTTGATCAAAAAGAAAAATTGACCCCGAAATAAAAAAAAAAGTCTCCAATTTAGACAGTTCTACTGCTTTTTTATATCTCGGTTAATTTTTTCTTTCTGAACTAATATGCTCGTTTATTTTGTTAATAATAAACAATTTACATGTTTCTGGAGTGTTTATACGCTTCTACAATGTAATTTTTTCGCAGAATTTTCAGGAGCATTTTAGGGCGTTATTTTTAATACAAAAATCATTCAATAATTTAACAAATTAATTTTATTAGTACATTAAATAATAATACAATAATTAAAATAATTTTACTTATTAATCATAATCGAAAAGCAGCTCTCTTCTTTCCTTTCAAAGCCTTCCGTGAATATAATCTTACATTAAATGAGACTAATAACATTCCCACACAAATAACTTTCTATTCCTTCTGTCGTTGGAAATTAGGATCACGTTATCTCCTGCCGTTCAACCACTGGGTTCCATAGTGTGTATACAATATCATCAGTGTAATACGATAATAAATTTTCGTTGTTTTTCTTTTTGGTTGTTATAAATTTAGAACACGTCAGCCCCACTTCAATTTGGCGTCCAATTGGATCATATCTCCCCTGGGGAGCGGGACCGTCCCTGGGACCCACCTGCTGATTGAGACGGCGTGACGTTGACGAAGTACAGGGGACACACTACAATATTTGGACCGCTACTATAGTATAACAAACAACACATGTATATAAACGATGTCCTTGGTTAAATTTATTTGCACGATCTCACAAGCGACGCACGCGTTTAGTAATTGCCACCCGGCTACATATTTAAAGCGATGCAATGCAATGTAATTTATTTTAACGTATAATAAATGTGGCCTGCAGACTATTACGAAAATTGCAAATAAATTCACCCAAGAAAACATGTGAATTCTTCTAAAATACTCTACGACCAGAATTTGTTTCTTCTAATAATTATCAGAGATTAACAGGGAACATTGTCAGAGTAATATAATATTTTCTCAAAATAAATTTCTGTAAGGATTGTGTTTTAGAGCCATAGCATAATATATTGTTGATGTATGAAAATACTGCAAGAATGTAATGATTTGAGATTTGAAAAACATTTAAGAAAAGTATTAAATAATATTGTTGAAAGTAGTGAATCACATATAAAATGCCATTCTTCCAGACTCTTAGATCGCTGGAAATATAAAACACAGCTTTCTCGCAGGTTTACCCCCCCCTTCACCACCTTTCGCGCCCGATTAGGTTAAAATCGCTCACACTATGCCACATATCAGTAATCCCAGCGGGGTCAGTGTTCCGTTGGTAAGGGAATATATATGTAAGGGGCCCTGCAAGCCGACGTGAAGGTGACACCAGATCTCATGTTCCGGCAAGGGAGGAAACCCGCCAGCTCACTGCTGTAATATGCACTATATTAACGGGAATAATGACCAAAATAGTTGACGCGTCTAGAAATTGGATGTATACACCCACTCAAACACGTGGCCTAGGAGCCCTCCGAACATTCAGACGATGAAGTGCAGCGACGCTACCACCACGGCACGGGACACTTTAAGCATACTATAATATTGCCAAATCAATGCAATTTTTTCCCGTTTCTTAGTTCTTGGTTACTTAGAACACGCCTTGCTCACTTCACCAATTTGGCACCCGGAGGGAAAAGCGCTCTCAGTGAACTGGGACTCCTCCGCAGATTGAGACGTGGCGTGCGTCGAAGCTTCTACCAGAGCATAACACACCTTTTGATACGCTTCAATATAACCAAATGAATGCAATATTTTCTCAAAATAATTTCCCGCTTCTTGGTTGGTGCAAATTTAGAACAAATCATTCCCACATCACCAACCTGCCATACGACAAAGGGCAAGTCGCACCAGAGAATCGGGTCCTTTCCGCAAATTGAGTGCGACGAGTCCTCCAGTAGCAGAAGACACTTTCGGTACCTTTCAATATTACCAAATCAATCCAATATTTCCCATTTCTTGGTTACTGAAAATGTAAAATACGTCCTCCCCACTTCACCAATTTGGCATACAACGGAGGGCAAATCGCCCATTGGATCGGGACTCCTCCGCCGATTGAGACGCTGCGGTGCGGCCTCCAGCGCCCGGAGACACTTTTGGCACGCGGACGCCTCTCTGACGACCGCGCTTTTTCGCGCTGCGGTGCCTCCCTTCATTAATCATTACATGACCTACCCCGCGCCCTTATCGATTTTCAATCAGGCCGTCGTTTGTCAGTGTCGCCAACATCAGACCGTAACAAGTCCCCGAGGTGCGGCTTCTTGCCCCGGGCTGCGTCTTCGCGGCGCCGTCTCCGGTTGCGCCGCCGGCGCCGCCGCCCCTGGAAGCTCCGGCGTCCTTGAGCACAGGCAAACACGCGGGTGCGATCGCACAGCACGGGGAAAACACTGTTCCAGGGAATTTGGAGGGGCGGCAGTAACTCATTGAGCGAAGAAAAAATTGATGACTTCCTGACCACTCGGAATACAATTGAAAGGGTTCGGGCGAAGATAGTGCTAACCCTCATTTCTTAAATCCAAACCAAAACTTGGAATATCTCCTAAAAAACATTATGATCGAAATACTGAAAAAACCTGTTCATAGAACTACAGTATGTGTGTAGAAAGTTCGAATATAAGTCACGTCTCGTTGTACTAAATCTTTGTTTTTTCTCTGGTTGCAAAGAAAAAAATTATAGACATGGGGTTAGCACTATGTTTTCCCGACCCCTGCAATTGAAGTGGGTGGTTGTGTATCGGAAATATTTGTTGATATGTAATGGATAGTTTAGAAGCATGTGCTGTGATATCACTGGATACGGCGAGACAAACGGTCATATGTTTATTTATTTTATTAGCAATTTGAATACCTGCAATATTATCTCCAAAGCCAAATTACAATTTTCATAACGTCCATAAAAACCTAATGTATTTCTGCGTGAGTTAAATGTATTTCAGCAATGTAATGCGATGATTCATCAAATTTTAATGTTTATCAATGAGAACAGTTCACAAAGAGAGCGGCAGTGAACGAAGTTCTATGAAAGTGACCTACAGCGTGTACCTTCCCAGATATTTCCACAACGAAATTCTTGGTATTTCAAATCCACTGTCACAACATGTAAAAATACTTGGCCACTTTATTAATAGTGATGCACTTTCTCTGTCAGACTCGCCCAGAATTTAAAAAAATTAGAGCACCGAATGTTTCCAAGAAAGAAGTTTTAATTCCACCCGTTACCTCATATTTTTCATTATAATGGAAAACCCTCGAGAATATTTCCAGCAACTTAAAAGACGTGTCCACCTCTTCCAGATATTCCACGTTTCCTCAGATTCTCGCATTCCGCTCGCAGCCACGTCGAGCATTTACTCTTTGAACGTTTCATCTTGGAAGCGTCCAAAGCGCCGCCTTGCGCCGCAGCCAACGCAGTTCTTTATTCTTTGGGAGAAAAGCCTCCGCAACGCGGCGACGGCGATGCGTGATGTGGTGCTTTGTGAAAAACGCGTCCTACGCTACGTTCTCCACGCCCCACTCCTTTCCCCTCACTTCCCCTCCGCACCCCGCCCTTGCGCTCGCGCTGCTCCTCCTGTTGATGCAGCACGAAGGGGAAGTGCGTCCAGGAGGGGAAACGGAGAGGAGGGGAAAGGGGAAGCGGAGGAGAAGCTCTTGCGAGAGAATTAAATGGAGTGTGTAATTTTTACGCCGCTTTCCCCTTCGTTTGCACAGCTCTCGAAAATTTCCTCGCTCATCTACGAAAAGTTCAATCAATGGAAACATCGTTAACTACCTAAGAGTACACGCGGGTGTCGACTTTCACTGGAATAATTAGATTTAGCGCAATCGGCAAATGTGTTCTGCACTAATTCGGACGATTTCAAAATTTGATTGTGTGAAACTAATCAAAATGTTTCACTACTACGTCTCTTCTCTTACTTCAATTGATTTAATTATTGAATTATTCTGAACTCTATTGAGTTTTCGGTACAATTTAATAATGCTCTATTGTATAAATTGACAGACTTGTTTGCTGTTATTATATCATATCTGTTTAATATCATTCTATAAGATCGTAAAGTGAGAGTTTTATGAATTTTAGTGATTCGAATACGATTTTTTTAATCTGAAGAAATATGGAATAATCTTATTATATTTCGACTTGATATCTCTTGAATACGTTTGTCTGTAAAATAATACATGTGAATGCATAATTATTTCGAACAATAAGACAATTACTAGTTAATGTTACTTGAATGCCAAATAAATCTAAATTGGCATCTCACAATTTCACTACATTTGATTGGCTTTATTAAACAGAACATAATTCTCGCTTCATTTGTATCTTTCCTTCAATTCACTCTCATTTAATGTCGCTTCACTTTCCACACCGTTTCGATTTTTATAGATACTCTTTTAAACTCCTTAAACTTATCGTTAAAAAAACCCTCCCGAGCGCTAGTACAGCTGCAAAATTATTCCGTGACTTTCATCCGTCGCAAATGTAGATATTAAAATCACCGCCTTGCTCTGTTCGCCCTCTTGAAAGCGAATTCGGAATTACTTCTGGCTGCGCGGCCGCGCGGAGCACAATTTCCTTCTCATGAAATATTCGCGCGCTCCTCCACTCGCGCGTGGCGCGCGCTCGCCGATATTTGAAAACACAACAACGCGGCGACGGTGCCATGCGGCGCGAGGGTGCGGTGGGCGAGGGCAGGGGGAAAGGAAGTTCAAGGGGATGATGTTGGTTCAAGGGGTGAAGGGGAAGAAGTTCAAGGGGGAAGTTGGTTCAAGGGGGTGAAGTTGTTTCAAGGGGATGAAGATGGTTTAAGGGGGTGAAGCTGGTTTAAGGGGCTGAAGCTGGTTCAAAGGGGGTGAAGCTGGTTCGAGGGGGTGAAGCTGGTTCAAGGGGGTGAAGCTGGTTCGTGGAGTGAAGATGGTTCGTGGAGTGAAGATGGTTCAAGAAGGTGAAGGTGGTTCGGTGAGGGTGAGGAGCAGGGATGGGGAAATGTAGTGGCGCCAAAGAGGAAATAGTGGGATTGAAGATGAAAAAAGGTGAAGCAAGCTTGAAAATACACGAACGGGCATGAAGAGGTGGAAGGTAAAATGAAACTAGAGGAAAGTACAGGGCCAAAACACAGAGAGGGAGATGATAGAGTCGCGAAGGAGAATTGAAAATAGACGCTCGCTCGCTGATGCTTGGAAACACAACAAAGCAGGAGCGGTGCAGCTCTAGCAGGGTTGAGGAGTCGAGATGGTAGGGAATGTTGTGGCGCCGGAAATAGTGAGATTGGAGATGAAAACAAAGGAGGCGTGAAAGGCGCGAAAGGACGTGAGTGGGGGAGAGCAAGGGGCGTGAAAGAGAAGAGACTAGAGAGTGAGGAAGCACATAACGGGACTATTCAGTGATGAATGTGAAACACGTCATGCACTAGAGTGAAGCAAAACGTAACTGTGAGGGTTACACCCCAGCGACTGGGAATAAGACGGACAGAGCGACAAAATCTTGGACAAAGCGTAGATGCTCGAGTAAAGGGGAAGGTAAAAAGAAACTAGTGGAAAGTACAAGGCCAAAATACAGAAAGGGAGAGAGTCGCGAAAGAGAACTGAAAATAGACCTTGTTCGCCGATATTTGAAAACACTACAAAGCATGGCGGGCGAGGGCGGGCGGGAAAGACGGTTCAAGGGGTGAAGCCAGCCCAGGAAAAGTTGAGGAGCAGGGAATGTTGTGGAGCCAAAGAGGAAATAGTTGCATTGAAGATGGAAAAATGTGAAGGTGGATTAAACACGAAAAAAACGAGTTGGGGTAGGGCATGGGAGAGTGATAGAGTAGGGATTAGAAAGTATGGAAGCATATAAAAAGACTGTAAGGGCCGAATGAAAATCGCGTAATGTACTGGCGTGAGACAAAATGTAACTGTATGGGTTACATCCCAGCGAGTGTTACGTAGTAAGACGGCGAGAAAATCGTGGACAAAGCGAAGATGAGTAACTTTACCAGATGACACTAAACGATTAAATTCGATAGAAAAGTTTAAATCCCAAGTAAAATCGTTTCTGTTGCATAACTGTTCTATATAATTCGAGATTATACTTGACATCAAAAAGAAAGTAACATTAACTTTAACAATGATATTTAATGTATTATTTACCATTTGTATTGTATAAATCTAAACAACTGTAACAAGTATTGTCCGCAGCTTCTGGGTAATGACCCCCATCTCGATCAGGTTTTTCGTCCAGTGTCCCTGATCGTGTAAGCAAATGCTGAGATGGTCCCTTGTGTTGCTTCTGGACGTAAATATAACTTCATTATACATGTACGTCTTCTAGGATTCAGTGGTAAGTGTCGTTATTCAAATTATCGTTCTGCATATTGTCGCGGCAGGAAGTATTATTCCTTCACGAAGGATATGATGAGGGATAAGAGCCCATACTTACTGATTTACCCTTGAAAATAGATTTTATTCCATTTGAGCAAATATTTTATTAACAATCCTAGTAAAAAACGCTTATTTTTTTTCTATATTCAAAATCCAAGCAGTATATGGCTTAGGGTAGGGATCACAGAATTTTGAAAATGTGCACAGAATCCACTTCTCTCCATAGCATGTCACACACAGTTTTTAACTGTTTTTGACGTTAAATAAATAAATGGGGAGATGAAAAGAAACTAGTACAAAGTACAGGGTCAAAAACTGGGAAGAGAGGTGGGATGAAGGGAGAATTGAAAATTGAGACCGGAGAAATGGGGGTGTCGGTAGAAGTGGGTAGGCAGGTGGGGCGAGGCAAAGCAGGGTAGATGGGTCGGTGAGAGTAGAATGGTAGGGAGGGTGGAGAGAGGAGGGAAGAGGATGGGACCAGAGGGGGGAGTTAATGAAGCGAGCCGCGCAAGCCGTTGCGTTACGAGGACGCGGGCGCGGGCGCGGGTGGGGGAGGGTGAAAGGGGCGGCCGTTATTAGGTTTGAGGTGCGTCCCCGTCGGCACCTCGCCCGCTGGCTGCGCTCGCTGGCCCCGCCCGGGCCACCGGCCGCTCTCCGATTCCGCCGCGGTCACCGCTCGGGAGAGCGGCGATCGGCAGCTGTGGGCGGTGGATTGGTTGGTAAGTTGATTGGTGGATTGGTTGGTCAACTACAGAAGTCATTAGTCACGTAAGTATAGTACATGGATTTTCCTCGGGCGGTGGCGATGACCTTCCCCTGCTGGATACCGAGATCCGGTGCCGACATACGAGCGGGGCACCGCTCCAGCCGGGACAGACTGTAAGCTTCCGACCAGTCTCCCGGCATGTATGGCAGTGTAGTACATGTAAGTGGAAGAGTGTAAGTGGGGAGGATAGGAGAAGGAAAAGGAAGGAATGACCGCGCGCGATCCGTGGCCCGATTTTTAGGGTACTCCTCCGGCATTCGCGTGGTGTTGATCAGAGAAACCACCAGAAACTACCGATCAGAGCAGCTGGTCTCTAGAAATCTCCTTCATACTGCGAATGAATTCGACCTAGCTGACAAGCTAGTATCGAAAATCTTGCCACAGTCGGAGTGTAACCCTAGAACCTGCAGCTCAGAGGCACTGCAATGGCATCAGTTGATGCACTGAGCCACCTCTCCCGTTCGAATGGTGCAGGTATCACCAGTATTGGCTACGTAAAAAACTCACGAAAAAATGCAATAAAGGCAAGTAATGTAGCTGTCAACAGATACCTGAACAAAATTTATTCTTTTTTTCATACATTGTAATACATTGATTACAATATTAAGAGAAGAAAAGAAGGTTTTCCATTTGAGAAAATGTAAAAATTGTGATCTGCATTTTATATAAAGAACAAATCGTAATGTAAAGACATTTCCGAGGCCTGAAAATGAGAAAAATCGCTAACTTACTAATGACGAGATTGAAGAGTTAAGCTGGCATTATTTTCGCAGACAACAGACATCTAAAATCAATGTTTGATTTTTTGGTAAAAATATTTAAAAGAGTAATGTAAACGTGAAGATCAATACTTTTGCACGATTACGTACGTTTCCACCATTCTAAAAAGTAAAATTTCATTAATATGTAAATGGAAATATTTCGTCTTTTCAGGAGACCAAACACGGCAATAAATATCAAGGAACAAAGCAACGAGAATAGAAGGAGAATAGGACGACAGGTGTGGCGAGAAGATGAAACGAAGATGTAGTTTCTAGTATCAATGCCGAAGAGATATTTGATGAGGAGCTGAGTGAATAAAAAGGACAAGATGGGCGAAGAATAACAAACGGCGAGGCGTCGAAGAGGAAGTAGTGTGGATAGGAATCGAAGAAGTGGGTAGAAGAACGTGGAGTGAAGGTAAGAATAGGGCGAGGATTTGGAAGAGCGTAAAACTCTGAGAGAGAAGAAACCACGTTGTTAGGTGACGAAATGACAATATGTAATTCGCAAGGATAGACGAGAAGAAAGTTAAATGCGAGGTCAACAACTAACGCCTTGTTGCGGAAGACACGCGCAGCGATGATAATCGTAGACGAATCATAGAAAATGTAGGCATGGCTCTAGTAAAGGGGTCGGAGACGTCAAGAGAAACGAGAGAGAACTACGTACAAAGAATGAAGAGGGGAAGTCGGGGCGAAGTAGTAACAAGGTTAGGGAGAGTTTGAAGCCTGAATGCCGAAGAAGGCGAGGACGGCGACGCGAATGAAGAGGCAACCGCACGGCCGCATCTAGCAACAGCCCTTGTGAAGGGACGCCGCGCGCAGCCGTAGAGTCGGGGGCGGCGCTGCGTCGGGGGTGGGGGTGGGGAGGGGAGGGGAAGTGTCTGGCGGTTCAGTCGCGTTGGGAGCCTCCTCCGAAGGACGCTGTTCCGCCTGGGATCAAAGCGTCTCCGACGCCCGGGCCCCGCCCCCGGCCCCATCCCCGCCACCGCCCCCACGTCCCCCGGTGCAGCGCGGCGCCGGGGCCTAAATGCTCATTTGGCAGTCTGTTTGCCCGCTGCGATCTCTGGCGGTCAGCACCGCTTCCGCCTCCGCCACCGCCGCCGCCAGCAGCTGATGAGATGCATATTGTAGGACGCGGCCGAACCGCTCCGCGCCGCTCAAGAAGCCTGGCCCAGCCCGGTCTCCGCCTCAAGATAACAGACCTCGCCTCGTTATTCATTGAAATGGGCTCCTCAGAAATGCATTAGAATACTATCCTTGCTCGAATAACCTTCTCCGGGTCCTTTTCTAACCCTCTAATGACATTGAACTGGAGGAAGTTCATTCATGCAATCCCATTTCAAAGCAATTGTCGGCAAGATGTAGTTGAAATATCCACGAATCTGAAGTGGGCATTTGATGAACATTTAATTTCTCTCTACTCTGTAACGTCAACGAATATTTTTTAATTCAAGGTCGAATTTACTTCTTTATTTGAAAGCTTCGAGAAAAGCAGGTTTGTAGTAGCACACTTGCTATTTTCGAGCAATATTCACATACAACATACTGATCAACTTCATGTAAATTATTTATAAATTAGTCCTCCCATTTCTTAACTCCCGTCTCATTTCACTTTTGAAAATCACATTAGTATACGAGTTCATTACATTTTTTAAATTTTAAGACATCTTCCTAATAATGTTTTCTCACACTCACCTTATTTTTAGTTTTAACACTACCACAGCTTTCATTGCTTGTACTATTGGCAAAGAGACACTGGTACAAGTTCTCACAATTAATTGTAAACATTTTATTGTGGCACAATTTAATGGAAATACAAGGAAGTTACTGGTTCTGTTGTTACATTTTTATTATAACAGAAACAATACCTACCTCTAATATTAAATATAGGATTGTTGAAAAGCTGTAGCTGTAACTTTACAAACTCATCATTATCGCTCTAAATTGGTTATGATTGTTGAGCATAAATTATATTAGTATGTCACATTTACGTAATACTATCTAAACTACACATTACTCAGTCTATCAACGATATTTCATAATTTGGAACGTCTCTCTTATTAATATTATTTAAAAGATTAGATGAAACAATAATAGCTCTCAGCGTTTAATACCTATCTTTTGTTAGTCCAACATATCCATCACTTTCTGTGATTCTCAACATTCATTTTATGCTTCACATCTCTTTAACAGATCTCTTTAACGCCGTCCCTTCATGCAATCCAACCAACTGTGGTTCCTATTGTTGCTTTTCTCTTCCTATTTCTGTCCTCTACCGCAATCACTCCTGGGCCTTTCCGGCTAATACAATCATAACCGCTTCACTGACCTGTTGCCAACTCTGCCATCCCGCTAGAATTGTTATCTCTGTCATCCCCGGCGTCAGCTCACCGGTTCTGCCACTTCTATTGTCTCCATTTCAGCCGCTACTTTCGTTACCGCAGTGCCCGCCACAGTCCATAGCCACCGGTGACACCCATAAAGAAGGATTTTCCTAAGGGTGAGTCAAAGTGACAGTTCGCGTAACAAGTGAACATCACATGCAATTCAGAGAAGGATCCCTCCGCCATGACAGCTGTTCAGCCACCTTCGTAAAGTGTTAGGTTATGGCTCCTGTGAAAACATCCCTATGCAGAAATATAAGAGTTTCGCTGGGTATATGCACGTACGCGAGTCCGGAAATATTTAAATTTTATTACGTATGTGGAAAATCTTTTAACATGCTCTCACAATCAGTAAAACAAAACTGCCACGAATGTAAATAGAAAGCTCTCAATCACAGTTCGCCACACGACAGCACAATAGACGGAAACACGTGCGTCAGTACGCATGTCGGTTTTAAAATAAACATAATATTTATCACACAAAAAGTAAATTTAATGTAAATAGAAAAAAAGAATCTTTACAGAAGAGCACATTACACTTCACTTTCTAATTATTCAATTATTTCTCAAAGCCCACTATATTTTCGCCGGACGAGGACATCACAAGAGGAAGCGTCGAAGCCATTCACACGTCTGCCAACTGCAAACGAATGAATGCAGGAAGGGAGTCTAATGGGCTTGAGGGCACAACGACCACAGAACCTTCAGTTATGTTGTCAGCTCTAGCTGTCACTTTGGCTCACCCTTAAAACGCTCTATACCATCATTCCTTCCGACATGTCCCCCAAAAATCTCGCCACCACTTTCACCACCCCCGCTACTATCCAACGTTACGCTTGCCGCACCGTCGTCATCACCACCACGCATACTGTACCGTCCATCAACACCATCGCCAACCATACAGCCTACACCGTCCCTCCATCGCGCTACCACCGTCGCTGCCGCCGCCCCACCCTCACCCGGCCAGTTAGCGCGCCGGGAATATTATCGTAAAGTGGCATCGGCCCACACCATCGTCCCATACAACCCATCGCCAACCATACAGCCTACACCGTCCCTCCAATCGCCGCTACCACCGTCGCTGCCGCCGCTCCACCCTGCACCCGGCCGATTCAGCGCGCCGTGGAATATTATCGTAAATGAAGCATCGGGGCCAACATCGACGCATGCAACGCACGGCTATTCATTAGAGTTACTTACCCGCCGATAATTAAATAACAGGATTGCGCCCTCGGCTCGCACCGGTCACAAACGCGTTACGTGTAACGAGGGGCTGATTGTTGCGGGCGATTGCGAGGGGCAGCGGCAGCCCTCGATTGTGCAACCGATTCAGGTATCGATAGGTGCACTCGACTATGCGCCGGCGGCCTACCTCGACGCACAGCACTGAATGTTACAATTCTCGGAATTGAATGGGAATATCTCGGAAAATTTGCAATTAGAGTATAGGCGAAACTAGTTTGCGTATTGCCTCGCGGGTTTCGAATGCATGGGGGATTAGCTCAATGGTTGGCAATTATATCGAGCTTTGCGTCGCTGATGCCAACTGCGTCTTTAGGAGGAAATAGGTTGCTGCAGCGGGAGAGGCCGAAGGAGCGTCATAATATCTGGAAGCTAAACAAGATTTAATTGAGTTAGCATTTTCAGAAAATAGAATGGAAGAGTCTTTTAATTTGAAATGAGTGTAACTCCAACCTCTGATTCTCAGAAAACCAACTATCAATTCTCTTGGAATGAAATTCATGTTCATCAGTAACATTAATTATGCGTATTAAGTCTTATAATTTCAGGAATAAATTATCATATTTTAATAATTAGTTGATATTGTTATTCATTTATAAGAGATTATCGCGTGTGACAAAATACGTCAAAACACAAACGCAAACAACGAGATTCATGTGTTTACAGAGTTCATTACAATATTCAAAAATTGCGATAAAAGAAGTGTGTTTAAGAGAAAGTTGCATGATAGACTCCTAAAACTAACGATTGTATGTTTTGAATGGAAAATATATATCCATTAAAACAAGTTTTGGGAACAACTGTGGAGCGGTTGTCTTTAGAAAGAGATTACGGCGAATAAATTGTCATCACATGACAATGTTTCCATTGCACGAACCAGTATTACACGACTGGAAACAATTTTCATAAAAATCAGTTAGCGAAAATGTATTCATTGTTATTCTCTTTGCACAAAAAACGCAAGTAAAATCAGCACAACGTGAGAGAAATATGTAGTTATATTCATCACCGTTCCATGATTTCATGCGATATCAAGAAAACGGAACTAAGAAAAGCTTTATAAAAGCAGTACTAGCTGCTTCGAAGTAAGCATCAAAACACGCCCAACGTGTACGAACGAGTGTTAGGCGAGTGTTTCGTGTCATAACCTCGTGACATACAGTGAAATAAAAAAAAAACGGAAATAAAATGAACGGGCGAGATGTGTGCGCGGGGGAGGAGGAGGAGGGGGGGGCGAAGAAACGAGCATGCCGACGGTCGCGTGTTTCGACCGGTGTTTGTTTCCCCAAGCGTTGCTTACACGTGCGAGATGGCGCGGTGCATTACGACGGGTCGACTGCAGCGCTCGGGGTGCTAAGAAAGACCAACTCTACGGCTGCAGCGACCTAGTGCCGGAGTAGAACGTGACTGGCGCATCATTTTTACTTTCTCGCTACTCAGTAGAGAGAAAATCATGTAATGTTGCGCGAAAAAAACGCGAATTTTCGGCAGAAAAACTTTATTACAGAGCCCTGCTAACGCAAAAGTGGATAAATCTAGTTGCTACATTTAGAAAAAAATGCTCTAACATGTGGTGTAGCCAGAAGACATGTTTTGTGGGTCCTTGATATTGAAAAATCCAATGACGCCGAAACTCTGACCGTCTGTGAACAACGCTAGTGGCTAAACCGTTCGCCGATTTTTTGATGATGTTGCGGGTCCTTAATTTAAACCGTGATTTTAATTTTAGAGCTTATTTTACTTGAAGCCCCTGATCCATTTTGAAAATTTTCATAAAAATGGCTCCATCGTTTTTTATTAAATTTTGTTGTTGGATAGTGTGGGGGACGCTTTTAGAGAACGGTGTAGATCTCATCTTCGTTGAAAACACCGATTACTCGAAAATTGCAAACGTTTAAAATCTTTTTGGAGTCTTTCATAACTAAAATATTAAAGAACGAGATTTTTACCCTAATGAAATCTGTTAAGGTAAATCTGTTAATCTGATAAGGTCAGAATTTACAATTTTTCGAAAATTTGAGTACTTTTCACGTAATTTTTAGTGAAAATATGTGAGAGAAAGTATGTGCGTTTTAGCACCATTTGTTTTCTTTTAATACGTTGACAGCTGGCGACCAAAATTATAAAATAGATTGTGAAATATAAATCCGATGATTTACTGACTTGATTAATTTATTGATTTGTACGGACATAGCACTGCAATGGCCCGTAGTCCCGTTAGAGTAGTGTATGTTATATACCACGAAGTAGCGGTGATTCCGTCCCCGCAGATCAGGCGCCTAACTACAGGTCTGCGGGCAGGAAGTGTCACCTCTGGGTATCTCCCCCTGCGGTAAGCTCTCAGCTCTCGGCAGTTCTCCGACATGTGCGATAGTATAGTGCTCCGGCATTCGCCTGGTATTGATCGGAGAAATCACGGGAATAACAACCGGAATTCTCCTCTGAATGAATATAACATAACTAAGTCATCAAATCTAAGCTAGGGTAGAAGTTCTGCCCCTATTAGGACTCGACCTCTAGGAGAGGCATTTGGTCAGAAACGCTGGCTCTGAGTCAGCGTATTTTACAGACATAAATACGCCAACTAAAAATTTGTACAATTAATTTTTCTGATAAAATACATTATCATAACTTAATATAAAAGGAGTTAAGGAGTTAAATGGTTCGGCAGTGTCTAAATACACGTATTTGTTTCGAAGTTCCATGGAAATGTCATATTCCCAGATAATAACATAGTATTACACTAGACAGTGAAGAATCTCTCACAACCACAAAGATTAATAGTTACTTTATAAGAAATGTGATTATTTCATATTTATGATAAGGAATGGGATATTTTTATGGATTATCTCTTATTTTTGATTACGTTATTCCAACGCCAGCATTTATCAATACACAAAAGTCGTTTCAATTGAAGGATTATGGGAAACTTCCAGCTGCAATGCAAAACAACTTATTTCTCAAATCATGTCAAATTGTAGCAATTTATTCATAACAACAGGCAGTTGTGCGGTCATAATTATTTAGTAGTTTACTTCTGAATACTTCAATATGACCAGATGTTGGGCATCAATAATAGGTTTTTATTATCTCGCTACTAATTACGTAGTTACTCGTGACATTTTCCTTTTCCTGCATATTGACTTTCCAATTGCAGCATTTCGACCATGAGAGCAGCATGACGTCAGAAGCATTGTCCTGGCAGCGCGAAGCACGGCTGCAACTTCCTCCTGGCCGACGTGCGCCGCCAGCAGTGAGCGAAGTGGCCGCGTGCTGACTGCGCGCTCGGCGGCAGGCGTGCGGCGCGGCGTGCGAAAGTGCCCCGTGGGGGCGCCGCGGTGCGCGTCCAACGACGTGCTAACGCTCCCCCCCCGTCCCCGGCCCGCCCCGCCCCGCCCAGCTCCGCTCTACCCCGCGTCGCATCCTCCAGCCACGTCATGTCCTGCCACGCCCGGCCCCGCTGCCCGACCCCCGCAGCGACCCTCCCAGCTCCGCCCACGCCCCGCAACCCGCCCCACCCCACCCCGTCCCCGCCCCGTCCAGTTCTGCCCACCCGCCCCGCCCTGCGCCGCCCTTCCCGCACTGCGCCCTCCAGCTCGCCCCTCCCCACTGCTCCATCCGCCCGCCGCCTCTCCCCACCTGTCCACCGTCCCACGTCCCCCGCATCCGCCTGCCGCACGCCCACCGCCCAGCTACGCCACGCCTCGCTCCAGGGCTTTGCGTCGCGTCGCGTGGCGCCGCAGAGAGTACAGCGCGGCGCAGCGCTCCTGTGAAGGGGCGCGGCGGCGCGTGGCGGCCGCGGTGCGGACAGGTGCGCCTGGGGGGGTAGCTCGGCGCTGCCGCTGTGCGGGCCCGAGCCCCTGCTTGCCCACGCCTGCACCCGCGGCTGATTTCCAGCGCTGCTCGTGCAGCTAGAGCGGATGCGTATACTTTGATTAAAACATGAAGTCCGTTGACACTTGGTCAGCTGTGAGGCTATCTTCCAATCGGGAGCTTGCACGTCACATCAGTGACGTTGACGTAGTGACGTCGTTCGAAAACCCGATTGGATGGCAGCGTCAAAACTGATGAAGTGTCGAGCTACTTAATGTTTTAATCGACGTATTGCACGACGATTCGATAGTGCCGAGATATACAGGTTCTTCCTAGTACTCGCGTGGGATAAAGGCGGACTGAAAACCAGTGTGCTCCCCCGGAGCACGCTGATTCGACAGTATCGGATCTATGCTTCTAGTACTCCTCTTTCACGCGTATACGGCGTGGAGAGCGCGGACCTTGTTTGATTGATTTTTTCGTGTTTCCGGGCGCGTCAACTGCTTTGGTCATTAGTTCCCTTAGTGTAGTGCATGTTTTTTCTCGGGAGATGGCAGTGATCTTTCCCCACTGAATGGCGAGATCCGGCGCCGACCTACCCTCGGCTAGTGGGGTTTTCCCCTAACCAGGACTCTCCCACCAGCGGGGCACCGCCCCAGCCGGGACAAGCTATAATCTCCCGACCGGTCTCCCGGAATATGTGATAGTGTAGTGCATGTTAGTGTAAGTGTGTGTGTAAGGGGAGAGGATAGGACAAGGAAGAGGAAGGAAAGATCGCGCGAGGTATGTGGCCCGTTTGTTAGGGTACTGCTCCGGCATTCGCCTGGTGTTGATCGTAGAAACCACGGAAAACTACCAATTAGAGCAGCCGTCCGCTAGAATTCTCCTCCAGATAGGGACTGAATTCGACCTAGCTGAATAGCTAGTGTCGAAAATCCTGCCGCCGCCAGGATTCGAACCTAGGACCTCCCGGTGAGAGGCGCTGCAGTGACATCTGTTGGATGCACTGAGCTACCACCCCCGGTAGCGCGGACCTGATATAGAACGATTTTCCTAAGGATGAGCCAAAGTGACAGTTCGCGAAAACAAGTGAACATCAGATTATTTCAGAGAAGTATACCTCCGCCGCGACAGCTGTACAGCCACATTCCGTCGTAAAGTGCTAATGGCTCCTGTGAAAACATCGCTAAGCAGAAGTCTAAGAGTTTCTGTTAAATATATGCACGTAAGCGAGTCGGGAAATATTTAAATTTAATTACGTATGTGGAAAATCTCTTAACATGCTCTCAAATCTGTAAAAGAAAACTGCCACGAATGTAAATAGAAAGCTCTCAATCAGAGCTCGCCACACAACAGCACAAAGGCCGAAACCACGTGCATCGGTACGCATCTCGCATTCAAGTCTCGGTTTTAAAATAAACATAATATGTATCACACTCAATGTAAATTCAATGTAATATATAAAGAAAAAAATAATTTGTACAGAAAAGCACCTAACACTGCACTTCCTAGTTTGAATTATTTCTCGTGGCGCCCTATATTTTTGTCGGACGAGGACATCGCAAAAGGAAGAGTCGAAGCCATTTACAAGTTAGCCAACTCCAAACGAGCGAATGCGGGAAGGGATTCTAATGGGTTCAAGGGCACGACGACCACAGAACCTTCAGTTATATTGCCAGCACTGTCTGTCACTTTGGCTCATCCTTAGGAAAATCGCTCTATACGGAGATACTCATATAGAGAGGTTTTTATAAGAAGGGATCGCTTTGACAGCTACTGCAGACAACATAACTGAGGGTTGTGTCCATGTATTGTGGGAATTCTGATTGGAAGTTGTTGACGTTCTTATAAGAAGAAATAAAAGAAGTCATCTTCGTCAACATATCAGCTTTATTAAGATCGCCGGCTTTCGACGGCTTTGCAGTCATCGTCAGTCTTGCTGCTGTCGCGGCACAATCGCTCGACTTTTGCCGACAGCAGCGAGACTGACGATGACGGCAAAGCCGTCGAAAGCCGGCTATCTTAATAAAGCTGATATGTTGACGAAGATGACCTCTTTTATGTGTCCATGTACTCAATTCGTCAATGCGTTCATTTAGTTCGCTCTTTAATAAATGGTTTGCATCACCGTCTCTTGCAATGCCATCGCTCTGCATGACTTTCGTTTCCGGAACTGTTGAATAGGTCCCTTCTTAGAGTGACGATTCTCAAACCAGTCCAGCTAGGTCGAACCACGCCAACTCCACAGTGTCGAGATCGAGCAGTTCTTCCTAGAACTCCTCTTTCACGTATGTACGAGATAGCTCGGACCTGATATAGAGAGATTATCATAAGAAGGGCCACTTATACAGCTATTGTTTGGCCACTACTGACAATATAACTGCAAGTTTCCTCCAAGCACTGATTTTGTCAGTGCGTTCGTTTGCAGTTAGCTCATTTATAAATGGATTCATTACTATCTCTTGCAATATCATCGCCCTGCGTCCGTTCATTTGTTTCCCGACCTGTCAAACTGTTCCGTTCTGAAAGTAACTCTTCCCCACCCAGTGCTGCTCGCCAAGCTACGGCGGATACGTAGCGCACCGATTCGATAGTGTCGACATCTTGCGGATTTTCCTACTACTCCACTTCCATGCGTGTGTGAGGTAGAGAGTGGATTGCGTACTAGTGCATTTATCGAAACTATTTCCAATGACAGTTAAAAAGAATGCAGTTTTGATGAACAATTGCAAATCTTGTAATCAGAGAGTGTTCTGTGTTTTCGAACAATGTTTGAAAATATTAACCAATGGAAAGGTATGTAATTTACGAGAATATTTATAAAGTGCGTGTTTTACAACAGTATTTTCTTCTTGGCTGTCATTGAAAATAGTTTCGACAAATGCACTGGTTCCAGTCCACATTCTACCTCGTACAGACGAGGAAGTGGAGTTCTAGGAAGTCTCACTAGAAATTCTAGAAACGTTTTCTTCAATAGGAATACGTTTTGATGCTAGATTTCGTTCTCCTGGAAACTTTGTCTAACAGACACAGACAGACTAAATTATTTAATCAGCCCGGAAGCACTTGTACATCGATTCTGTGGCCCCTATTGGCCTTTATTCAGTGATTTAATTTTGAATTTAAACGCATCAGAAGAGAATCAGAATAATGTATTAATGTGGAAATTGCTACACATTCATGACCATGAATGTTGTGTATAAAGTGGCACCCATACTAATCCTGAGCTAAATATTAAACAATGTTATTAAATTTCAATATATATTATACAACAATTGCAGACATACAGCTGGTGATTGTGTTCTATAAAAATGCGAGGAGATCAGAGTTCGAGAAATAGCAAAGTTTTGTAGTTCATAAGAATGAAATTGTCAAGCATTGGTAAAATAAATACTGATGACTGTTCTGAAAAATTGCGAAGGACATGAACTGAGAACCGAAATAATGTTTTAATCCTAAATAAAAATATGTAGTACAAAAAATATCTTCCCAAAACTAGTATTCTGAAGAGTTTAGAAAACAATGTTTTTTCATATTAAAGGACTGTTGCATAAAATAATTGCTCAATAAAAGATAGGATGTTCCAAAAGATTCATACCACGTAATATTGTGTTATTTTAAAAAATGCGTTTTTATTTGAAGAGATTAGCTTTTTTAATAATGGAATCTGCTATTTTTACTTCATATTGAAGGATTTTTTCTTTTATAACATGAGGTATTTGAGAAAGAAAACCTGTATATTTTTTGTCCTTTTATAGAACAAAACTGGACGCGTTCAAAGTTATAAAAAATTCAAACCAAATGAGTTTTAGAATTTTGATGTCGTACTTATATGCACCATTTCTTACCTAATATGATATTAATAAATTATAAACCAAATTTACTGTTATGTATTTAGAATTTACAAAGATTTAATTTTAATTTCTTACGTTCAGCAGTAAATCAATTGTAGACATGAATATAAAGTAAGGGAAAATTACTGACCCCATTAAAGAAGTCTGTAGATTGCGTGACTTAAAGGCATTATTTCTCGTGAGTAGGAAATATAAGGGTGACATTGTGAATTTTGCGGCAAGATCACACTAAATTATGAGTTACGTTAGTTGAGAATCTTACCATGTACACGCATTTCAGGAAAATGACGAGGCCTATTTTACAAACAGTAAAAAGTCTATTCAGCTGATTATTCATTGTAAGTTATTCAAAACTAACAAATTTGTCTAAATTGAAATAATATTATAGAGAAGGCAAATATTGCTCTACGATTGCAATATTGAATTTATAATCACGATTCTCAACGTTAAGAACCACATTTTCACCTTCATATCCAAACTTGTCAAATATTCAAAAATCAATATTTATTACAAAGAAGTACTATGCCTAATAGAAACAAACTCTTGGGCCATTTTCCAGAACAATCTAATTGAAATGTTAATGTTGACTAGTAAATCAAACAAATCGGAAACGGTAACAACATGCTACCTACATTTCCCCCTTATAGCTAGATAAGACTTAATATAGTTTTACCTGTGTACCAGTACATTTTGTATCTCTAAACATCGTTCACAAAAAGATATTTCAATGTTTATTTATTTATTTTACGTAAAAAACAGTTAAAAACTGCGTATGACGTGCTATGGGGAAAAGTGAATTGTGTGCACATTTTCAAAGTTCTGTGATCCCTACACTAAGTCATATACTACTTAAAACTCCCATGTAATAAAATCTATTTTCAAGGATAAACAAGCAATAAATTTTGAATTTTGAAAGGGAGAAAAAAACTCCCAGTAATAAAATCTATTTTCAAAGATAAATAAGCCATAAATTTTGGCTCTTATTACTTCCTGCCGCAACAACATGGAAACGATAATTTGAATAATTGTATTTCCCACTGAATTCTAGAAGACGTGCACAGAAAATGAAGTTACATTTATGTCCAGAAGCAAAACAAGGGGTCATTTCAGCATTTGCTCAATGGATCAGGGAAACTGGACGAAAAACCTGATCGAGATGGGGTAATGTTAATATCTCGTTTCGAGGGAAATTGTTATGTTTCTCTTGACTGTATCCCCGAAACCAATCGAGAAACCTCGCCTTGGTCTGTCTCAGAACGTGGCGTCTAATTCCCTACCCCACTTCTTCCTCCGCCCCCCCCTTGCCCTCTTCTAATCCCCGCTCAGCCGCAGCCGCCAGATGCCGTGACGTATATAAAGTTTCGCGCCTCGGGCCCGGCCAGTCGGCACCCGAAGCGTTTATTGAATTTCGATGACGAAGACCGAGAATTACTTAGCGCATCCTGCTTCCCTACCTCCGCCTCCACGTCACCACAGCCACCGCCCTGCGTCGCTGCCTCTGTTGCCACCAACGCCCCCGCCCCAGTTCCCGCTCCCGGAACCACCTCCACCCGCCTCCCTTCACCAGCAACCCCGTCCCGCTTCCGCATCGCAACCCGCCCCCCCCCCCCCCCCCCCCCCGCCTCCGATCCCGCCCTCCCACGCCTGCCCTTCTTCGTCCCATCTGCTTTGCGCCGTCCCCCCGCCCCTATCACTGCCGCACCCCAACCCGCCAAACCGGGAGCGGTAGCTCAGTGCATCAACTGATGTCACTGCAGCGCCTATGACCGGGAGGTCCTAGGTTCCCACTCCCCACGGCGGCAGGATTTTCGACACTAGCTTTTCAGCTAGGTCGAATTCAGTCGCTGTCTGGAGGAGAATTCTAGCGGCCGGCTGCTCTGATCGGTAGCTTTCCTGGTTTCCCGATCAACACCAGGTGAATGCCGGAGCTCCCTACCAAACGGGCCCCACTCCCCACGGCGGCAGGATTTTCGACACTAGCTTTTCAGGTAGGCCGATCTCAGCTGTTTCCTTCCTCTTCCTTGTCCTATCCTCTCCCCTTACACACACATACTTATACTAACATGCACTACACTACCACATATTCTGGGAGACCGATCGGAAGCTTAGAGCTTGTCTCGGCTGGGGCGGTGCCCAGCTGGTGCGAGAGTCCTGATTAGGGGGAAACCCACTAGCCGAGGGTAGGTCGGCGCCGGTTCTCGCCATTCAGCGGGGGAAGATCACAGCCATCTCCGGAGAAAAACATGCACTACACTAACGGGACTAATGACCAAAGTAGTTGACGCGCCCGGAAACATGAAAAAATCAATCAATCAATCAACCTCACCGCCAAATCCCCGTCGCTCCTTCGCTGCCACCTCTTGCCTTCGCTCCCAACCCCCCCCCCCCGCCCCACCCGCCCTCCCAAACCCCTGGCCCGCCTTCGCCCCCCCCTTGCCTTCGCGCCCGCCCGCTTGCGCCTGGGCCTTCCAGGACGAAGGATCCGGCCGGGGATGAGTTTAAAGAGTCGGCGTAAAGCGAGCTGATTTCCGCTCCGTCTCGGGTTACGCGCGGGTCCGGGAACAATACCGGTTCTCTTTCCCGGGGTCGGAACAGGATATTAGCAGCTCTCCCCCAGAACCAGCAGCTGGGAATCGTCTCATTCCCTGATATACGTCGATTCGTCGTTTCGAGTAAAAGACGCTGTACTTACGCTGAGAGTTTTATTAAGTGCCAATGAACGAATTTTGAAAGCAGAAAATTTATTTTATGGCTTTAGAATAGAAACAGGTCACTATTCAGGTATTACTAGAAAAAGTGTTTCCTGGTAAAAGAAACTTATCGATATCTCTTAGTCAATGTGTAAACACTAAATCACATATTGATATTTCACAAAATTGAGAGGATATCGATTATAAAATGGATATTGGCACTCAAATGTATACCATGTATTGCGGATTGGCAAACAAACATTATTAGGAGAAGCGTAAGTTAACCACTAATAACTATTTAATAGTTATTTTCTTAAAATAGTAAAGTCGGTCTTGCAATGTAAATACTCGTATGCGCATCATTTGACAAACTTTAACATAAAACATATCTTCAAAAAATAGGTTAAAAGATTTAAGATATTTTTCTAAAATGTCAATTTACGCTGAGTTTATATATGAAGAAATTTTTTAAATATTAATTCGAATGAATAAATTCTATTCAAAATTCTATTCCATTTAAACAAATTAAAAAGGAATCAAATTTATTTTTAAGGATCCGTTTAAAAATCCCTTCAATTTACACACATCTTCCGTAACCAGTGAGCTGATTACAGACGAGCTGACAGTAATCCTGATAATACACTCCCAGATCTCTATTCGTGCCGAACTATTGGGGAAAAATGAGTTCGAATTTGCAAGTTAATACCGCATTACGAACTACGCGCACACATCAATCACGCGGCCTAAAACCATTAGCGGGCCAAATAGTTCTGGCAGCGTCGATCATCCTCTCTGACGCCAATCGTCTCGTCTCTCCGTGTTCGTCGTTCCGTCGCCCCGTCACGTTCATATTTTGTGATTAGTAGATATAATGATAACCTGAGATATGTAATAGTTCTTAGTGATGACAATTTTCAAGTGCGCAGTTTTTGAAGCTCATGAAATTTAGGCGACTACAAACGACGAAAAATCTTTGTAATGGTCATTGTACTTAAGGAAAATATTGTTAATAATGGCCATCAGGCATATGTCTCTATGAAAATAAACTAAGGTTATTTGTAGTTTCATTTTACCGTTACAAATCTGCTAAAGAAACATTTCTTTGACATGTACTGAAAATATAATGAGCTGATTTTTTGCTCGATGTTAATCATAGTACTACTCTTTTATAACGCTTTATCTTTAGAAGTGTGATCAAGATTTTTCAAAATGAAATACATTGAATCAAACTTAATGACAAATAGGAATTTTTTAGTTAAATAATTACGCATATATGTGTTGACAATGAAATAAAATGGACCAGACTGTTCACACAACTTAATATAGGAAGTTACAAGTTTTTAATGATCTAGATAGAAGTTATTAAATCCAGGAAACGTGTGTTTACGTGATTCCTAGTAAGTATAGAACGTTTTTTCGAGCTGACTACTTAAATGTTTATTGGCCTCAAACTGAAAGTATTTCATTAATTGGTTATAAGGTTGAATAAGTTTCCGTAACTGTAAAAATGCAGTTCTCAGATCAATCCTAACTGCGAAGTAAAGTTACACAATATTTATCTGATTCAGATATGGATTTACTGTAATAGAAACAAGTTCTTGTTCCTTTCGTGCCAAAGAAAGACACCATTACTTAAAGGAAACTTTGTTTGCCTGAATGCCACACTAGATGATTGATGATTCACAATCTTCCAATGACACATCAATTGCAGAACAGAACAGTCCGAATCAGAATACTCAATAAGTTGTTATTGGTTACTTGTCACAAAATATGTAATTAAAGAAAACATATGCCATTAAAGAAAATATTTCATACTGATTCTATTCCTTGGATGAAAAATTGAACAGAAAATTGTTCACTAAATTTTGAGTAAACAACAGTACTGAACATTAATAAAAAAATCGCTAGGAACCTGATTATCTGTGGGAGAAACTAGATTTTTGTTTAAATAAGTCTTCAAAGCTTCATTGTAGTTACTTTCTCAGTGTGGAACATTAGCTTAGCACGAGTCCCTTCGAAAACAAAAAAACAATGTTTTTCATAAAACATTATCGTACTTGGTTTTCGATAACTTGACGTTATAAAAATTCCGTAGATTAAACTCAAATCACAGAATAAATATTTAACAATGAAAATGAAAATTACGTGTAAATAAACAGGGAGACAAAATTGTTTTCAATAAAACGAAAGACAAGAATTAGGAGGATTAAATTTGAAAGTGGGTGGATATAAAAAAGCCAAAAAAAATTTTAAAAATTTGCGGAGAAAGAAAATAAAATTCGCTTACGCAATCCGGAACCACCCGGATTCCCGGCAAGAGCCGAGTGGGCGGCAATGACCAGACCGGTTGGTGCGGCACGGAGTAAACACATCGGCGGCCGCGGCGGCGTACTCGGGGAGCATGCATATGTATGGTGTTATCGTGGCATATTAACGGGAGCGGATTAACATACGACCCACTTCCGGCCGCCGCCGCCGCCAGCCGTATTTTCGAAAGTTCGCACAGCTCTGCGGTCGGCCGAGCGGACGCCGTTGGGTGCTCGGGCCGTCGCCGTTAAGCCCGGCTTTCGGACCCGCCCCCGCCCCTTGCTCACCGCCCCCGCCGCCCCACGCCCCCCCCACGCTCCCGCCGCCCCCGACGCGCTCCGAACGCATAATGGCGGTCGCGCTTGCTAGCCACTTCACCGGTCAGGCTCCCTTACACTTACACTTTCCAGTAGCGCAGACCATTAAGTCGAGCTCTGGATCTGATGGTTTCGCACAATTCCCTTCTTACTGACCAACCACATTCCGAATTCAACAACCGTAGGCTATGTGCGAATATGTACGATTCAGTTGGTAAAGTGTATATAATTTCCACAGAATGGTTCATAACAAATGTTACAACCTTCTAGGGAATGTAATGTGAGCGAAGAAGATAACGTTTTGCCAATGGGCATGAGGTGGAAAATTTTACGTGATGAAGTTACACGTGTGAAATTTGCACCAGTAAATTTTTTGGTAGACAATTCCTCATGAACTGGCGTTCGACAAGTAAAAGAATACTCTTTAACACCATCAGAATCTCACTTGCTGAAATCCAATTCAAGAAGACCTGTCTATCAATTAGGAGAAAATGTCATGCGTAACTTGGTTAAATCAAATTTCTGGACACATGTTTATTGGAAGTAAGATATATTTTTGCTCACAACATGTGATATCCATATACGGATATTCATTAAATAATATTATGAATTGTTTATCCTCAAAACATTGTTGATTATGACTCAACGAATCCCAGGTAATTCTTATAAATTCCCAAATGAGGAAAGACATGCGCATCCTATTTGTTCGTCTGTACCTGTAATTTTAGAACTACTTTCGATGTGACACGACGCTTTAAAGTGCTCCAACATTCCTGTTTACCACTATACTTGTCGTTGGAGGTAAGCTATAGATATTTTGTTTTTATTCATTCTATGGATTATTTAAAATGAATGCCGAAAAATTAGATATTTACAAAAAAATAAGAAAATTCACGAAATTTTACTTGATGCACCACGATGAGATTCAAGTAAAAAGTGCAAGATTTTCTTAGATGGCATCATTAACAATTTTTACATGCTTTTCATTCACTTGCTCATTTTTGTTACGAACTTATTCCTCTACAATCCCATCTGAATCCCAATAATTTTAGAACAACAATCCTCTCTCATTGCCGTGGTGATTATACCGGTTGGAACCCCCAAGCCTCTCTTTAACCTTCACGATTTTAGCACCACTTACGAACATCCGCCGCACCCGCAAGGCCACGCTGCGGTCCTCCGAATCACTTCTGGAAATCCCGAAGGAAGCGCTCTCGCAGCATTACTTGTAGACGAAGGCTCACCGCGCAATTTGCAAAACCAACCGGAGGCATAAACAACGCGCGAACGGAGACAACCACATCCCCCGAGCATACATCTTGCGCCAAGACCGAACCCCGTAATTTTAGTTTCCATCCCAGACGGGAGTTGCATGTGTGCTCAAGAAAGCTGAGCCCCATGGCGGCACAAGTGAGCTGCCTGGTTTTCAATTGACCGGCCCGCTCCGTTCGACCGTGAAACGCGGGAGTCGGGAGGAAGTTTCCGGGGAATATAGAGGGAAGGAGCGCTCTAAGTTCCGAACCGACACCTTGCAGCGCGCGCGAAAACGTATTTCGCTGGATTGCTCGAAATAGGCTAACAATTTCCCCGGCGCCACCTTGGGGCCAGGCGCTCTCGCGATATGAACTTGTCTGCGAACTTCCATCCGGACGGGGCCTCGGGCCGTGCCAGGGAGGCTCCTTTGGGAGGCAGCCGCCGCGGAGGAGATCGGTCGGCGGCGGGGGCGGGGCCGGGAGGGAACTTTGGAACGGGTGGTGAGAGACAAAGCGAGAATTCCGGCGACACGAAAGTGATATGCTGCAGGAAGAGAATGTAGAGAGAACCTACGACGGCGGCCAGGACGTAGCTGATCCGAAAAATGCCGGAGGATCAAGATTCAACTATTTCAGTCAACGTAATTTTTTTTGGTTCATTGCAAGTTAAACTGTTATGCCAACGCTATTTTGGGAACAAATATTCAGTGGTGACTGCACGTTCGCCGATTGATTGATTGATTAATTGATTGTTTCCATGTTTCGGAGCGCGTCAACAGCTTTGGTCAATTGTCCCGGAAGTGGAGTACATGATATTATCAAGTGATATGGCAGTTTTTTTCCTCAGCTGGATGGCGAGATTCGGCACCGACCTATACGTCGTCTTGCGACGTTTTCCCATCCAAGTACCTCCCACCAACGGAGCAGCCTCCCAACCGGGACAAACTAAGCTCCCGACTAGTCTTCCGTCATGTGTGGTAGTGTAGGGCATGTAAGAGTGGGTGTATGTAACGGGTGTTGATAGGACAAGAAAGAGGAAGGAAAGATCGCGCGCGGTCTATGACCCGTTTGTTACTGGGTGTTGCTCCGGCATTCGCCTGATGTTGATCGTAGAAACCACGAAACAATAGCTATCAGAGCAGCCGGCCGCTAGAATTCTTCTGTAAACCTGGCGAAAATGTTGCCACCATCGGGTCTCGAAGCTTAGAATCTCTCGGCCAGACGCACTACAAACACGTCAGTTGATGCTCTGAGCAATCTCAGCCTGTCAATGTAGTTGTGACATTGTTTTCTGCACTTCTTCTCGATTACACGTCAGATTTCTCTGTTTCACAATTAGAAGCCCTGAAACACATGTGTTGTCAGTGGAGGTAAGTAGAACATACCAGAGATAAATATATAAATATCAGCCATTCGCCTTCTTTAAGACTGCTCAATACGCCACGTGACAAGGGCGATGAATATCACAGTATTCCTCGTTGGCACACACAAAAACAATGTAGTCGTTTGAAGCCGGAAAGACTCTAATCTTGATTTGTATTGAGAGATAATAAAAAAACTGATTACTAAATTAGTAATGAATAAATGAATAAACGATGAATGACCGTCTCGGAGTAATGAAAGCAAATAGATACACTACGCAAAAGTGTGGATTCGAATCTGTGCATGAGATGGATGATCATATATGGCTGACATGACAATGTATATCATTGGAACTATATTTTCATCACAAATCGTGTTACACACTCCTAAAAAAATGGTAGCATAGCACGAATGAGTGCACAATAAAGGTAGGAGAAACTCGTAATGAATGAACATCTGGACGACTCTTGTGGAACAGCGCATGGTGGAAATAGTTGCCAGAAACTTTGAAAGAGAAGGGGCAATATTAAATTAAATATTAAAAAAGACAGACATTTGCAAAATGCACAGTATAACTCTACTGACGCTAAACAAGACATATCTCAAGACATCAGCGAGGGTCAAGATGCCATCGGAATTGAGCAAGGTTTAGTTATAGTTTATAAGAGATAAATGTAGAAATGTGAAGGAATGAGGGACCTAGAAACTGAGTCCAAAAGCAGCATCAAAAATGGAGAGCCGAAGGCCAAATGTAGTCTCGATAAAGTCGATAGAGAGATGAGATGGAATACGCTGGTGGCGGCGTTGGTTAGCAGGGCAGTAGCGATGGAGCAGCGGTGGTGATGGGGGCTGGGGGCGGCGGCGATGGCGGCGGGGGATGGGGAGGGCGGCGGGTCGGATGGAGGCGGTAAAGGCATCGGCCAGTGAGAGGGGTGGCGGTGGTTACGGTGGTACCGGCCACAGCGACGACGGTCGGCGGTGGCGGTGCCTTCCTGGGGGAGGAGGTAGAGCCGTCGACACGGGGGGGGCGGCGGAGGGAGGCTTCGTATTGGGGCGGCGCGCGCGCCGCGGGACGTCCGCGTAGCGCCGCCCCGGGCGGCGGAGGCGGGGGCGGAGGGTGGGGAGCCATTTCAATTAAGATTTCGCCTCTGACAGGCGGCGGCGCGCTGCGTATCTCTTCCGGTTCCGCCGCGTTAGCTGCGCCGACGCCGACGCCGAAGAGCCGTCCGCCAGACCGCCCCGGCTGGCGCCCTCCGGCGGCGTCGAGCGCAGACGCGGGTGGAAATGACTGGCTGGCTTCCACACAGAGCCGATCCGAGAGGGCTCGTGGCCTCCCCTTAGAATTCGAAATATTTCGAAAAATATGAGAGTTTTTGCACGGCGTAGAGTACAGCATTCGACAGCTACCTCGAGTCCTATGTTCGAGTCCTGACGGCCGTAGGATTTTCGGCACTAGCTTTTCAGCTAGGTCGAATTCAGTCGCTGTCTGGAGGAGATTTCTAGAGACTCTGATAGGTAGTTTTCCGTGGTTTCTCCGATCAACACCAGGCGAATGACGGAGCAGTACCTTAACAAACGGGCCACGGACCGCGCGCGATCCCTCCTTCCTCTTCCTTGTCCTAGCATCTCCTCTTACACACACACTTACACTAACATGCACTACACTACCACATATTCAGGGAGACCGGTCGGTAGCTTAGAGCTTGTCCCGGCTGGCGCGGTGCCCCGCTGGTGGGAGAGTCCTGGCTAGGGGGAAACCCCACTAGCCGACGGTAGGTCGGTGCCGGATCTCGCCATCCAGCGGGGAAAGATCACCGCCATCTCTCGCGAAAAAAACATTCTCTACACTAACGGAACTAATGACCAAAGCTGTTGACGCGCCGGGAAACACGAAAAAACCCAACCAACCAACCAACAGCAACCTCGAAACCATTGGCGATAAAGTTGGGTAAAGTTCCGAACTCTGGCGAAGTTTGCACTAAATTCTCATAGGTCATATCCCCTTGATTCGCGTTTGCTCGACTAAAGCCTATCATTCATCTGTATATATAATTATATTAATACATAAATATTATATTATTAAATAAATATTGCTAATATCACTTGTAAAGATAATATTTACAGACTAAGGCCACAACATAATGTTGCATCATGGAAATGTCGAATTTAGGAGCTCATTCTACCACCATAGTTTGGAAATTCTATATAGCTTGCGGAGTAATCGATTAGCATGCAAGGTAATCGTCCCTAAATCCATTGGATTAGCTGCCGCAACACTCAAGTTGGAAATCGAGTTGCCGCATGCGCAGAGGCTCAAAAAGACTCAAGATGCTCAAAACAGTGGCAAGTCCCACAAAACGTGAATCCTGACTAATATTTGAGGAAGTATAAGTACATTTAGATCAAGAAAAACAACGTTTAAGTACCAGAAAAGTCTTTCCCGTCGAAAAATTAGCGCTTTTCCCGGCAGCACTTTCTCTAACAGCCGGCAAAGAAACCGACGCATTTAAAAAGTCGCATAGTAACTCTTTCGTAATGGGATAAACACGACTAAAATAAAAAATTTGATAACTTCCATATTTAATGGTGTGTGTTTCTTAATATTCGAGCTTAAAATAAATATTGAAAATTATCATTCTTGAAGTGATTGATGTTTTGGAGCATGTTAACTGGCATTTCGCCTCTTAGTAAGTAATGTTTTATTTCGGGAGGTGGCGCTGTTCTTCCCCCAACTGAATGACGAGATCCGGCGCCGATCTGCACATCACCTTCCGCGGAATTTCCCTTTCCAGGAATCTCCCCTTCCCTCAGCGGGGCCCCGTTGTAGCAGGGACGAGCTCCCCAACTGGTCTTCGGACAAGTGAGGTAGCTTGTAAATATATGTGTGTTGGTGTGTGTGTGTGTGTGTGTGTGTAAAAGAAGACGAAGGAAGAGGAAAGAAATATCGCACGTTACCCGTAAGATATAGTACTGCTCCGGCGTTCGCCTGGTGTTGATAGAAGAAACCACGTAAAACCACCGATCAGAGTAGCCGACCGCTAGAATTCTCCTCCAACAGAACTAATTCGACCTATAGCTGTATAGAAAACCTGCCACCAGCGAGACGAACCTACGTACCCTGCAGCAACTCTGACCGGTTAAACAACATGCCAACGGATCATATTATGGATAACGTAGTATAATGAAGATATTATTTTAATTGTATTTGTATGTTCGAATACCCTTGATTTCTGATTTTTAAAATACAATGAAAATCAAAATGTTTTATCGAAAACATTGATTTTGATGTAACACGCGGACCAATCATATATATTAAAATATAATAATATCTTTATAATATTATTTATTAAATATCACAAAAGATATTAACAATAATCGACGTTAATTTAAATAAAATATAAGAAAGCAAAAACATGGCTCGAAATATCGATATACAGGCAGCAAAAGTTTCGATTAGTTTAAACAAAAACTGAACATAAAATATTATGTTGTTTTTTATGTAACGCAGGTTGAAATACATAATCACATAATGGACATTTTCATTTATGTCAGGTAGTTACTAATAAATGTTCCTGAAAAGAAATTATTACCATTCAAGGCAGTATATTCTAGAAAGTTGTTCAAGCTCAGTTAAATATTAATTGTATTTAGTATTTCTCCTTTAAACATAGTTTCTAACTGACTAGTTATTTCTGGAATTGAAAAGTGTTCCTAGAATTCTAATATGTTGGCGAGTAACGTAAATATTGCTCGTCCGAACGTCGCTCCAGTTTTATTGGTCTTTTGATGTAAATAAGCCTGAAGCGCACACAGTGGTGCCCGCCCCTTGACCCGCGCTCGCGCACGCTGGCGCTGTGCTGGCTCGCAGCGGCTGCTCCACTTCTGTGAAAAACGGCGCAAAATAATTCGCAAGTTCGGTTGCTGGCCGTGGCGTCGTCGCTTTGAATGCAGGCTCTTGGTTTTGGTGCCACACGATGCTGTGTCGGGTTAATGGAACTGTACGGCGGGCGAGAGTTTAAAGTTTTGTTTGTTGTGAAACCCAGAGCTGTGTGAATGTAGAGGACGTGTGGCTGTCAAAATCTTTAATTCGAATTTATGGAATAAAAAGAATTCGTTTCCGAGGTCTTTAATTTCTAGTCTGAATGAAGGAAGAAGAGAAAATGCAAGTAAAGCTGATGTTATAAGACTCTCGCAACTTTTTTCTGTGCTACTGGTATCGCTTTCTTATGTTACAAATACAACTAATTGACTTTAATTATGTTGTGAAAATATTTATAATTAAAACAAGTGCGGAAAATTACAGCGTTAATATCAGAAATTTTTTCGTGCGAACTCCTATGTTTAGTATGCTACGACTCACATTTCCTTCCCGTATTTGGCTTGAAAATATCATGAGTTCCCTCGTCTTAATCGCCTATATTTATCTTGAGGCAACACACGCCTTCAAGAAATGTCTTGGAACTTCTTCTTAAAAATTAGTTCCAGTTTAGACTACCAAAAAAGTCTCGTATGAAAACAATTCAACGCAATTTGGAAAATAATTCAAGTCAGATAGATCAATACATTCGCCAGTAATATCTACAATATGCATATTCTTGTTTTTGGAAGTTCATCGAACCTGTAATTTAGGTTCATCGGATTCATCACAATCAAACATGACGTTTTTAAACGTTTAATCCTCACGGACTTAACAACGCTCACGGTCCAAATCAAAGTGTTTTTGAATGAAAAAACTTGAAAACCAAATTTTCAAAGTGAATTCTAGCAAAAAGTTTGGCTATCGATTCTCATCTTCGAATTTCTAGGGCGAAATCCCCAACAACTCTTTTCGTACAGCAAGACCTAACCATCTTGGGGCCTCATCGCAGATGTGGATCGCACTTCATAACGCGGGACGCTGTGGAACTTTCTGATGGAGTGGCGTATCGTCTCTGTTCTCCTCCCCTTTCTTGGCCTACCCAACTCCACAATTCCCTCCCCCTCTCCACCCCGAGATACAGCCCTTCCTCCCACTAACTACCTCCTTCTGCGCGCATTTGCTCTGACTGCACCGAAACTCTGGGCGAAGTGCTGCCTCGCCGCGACCACCGCCCGCCCACCACCCCGCCCCCCCGCCACCCGACTCACGCCCCCGCCCCCACCCCCACCCCGCCACCGCCACCGCCCCGCCACCGCCACCGCCCCCACCCCCGCCACCGCCACCGCCACCGCCACCGCCAATGCCACCGCCAATGCCACCGCCATCGCCGGTGCCCTGCTCCGGCCACCGCCACCAACTCGCAACCACCACCGTCACCGTCACTATCCCCCCCCGGCCACGCCCCGCCCCCCCCGACCGCCTCCACCCCCACTCCCACCGCTGCTGGCGCATCTCCTTTGAGCGTCAACTTTGCCTGCAACTTAGACGCGTCGAGTTGGCAGACGAGGAGGACCTTCGGAGACGCCTTCCTCCCCGCGGCCGCAAAAGCGCGTGCCCGATCCACAATGCACTCGCGCCCAAGGAAAGTGAAGGTCGCGAGAGAGACTGCAGAGAGACTTGTCTTGATGATGCGTCGGAGAGACTAGTGCCGGAGCTAGACAATTTTCCACTCGGGCAATGATGAAACGAATGCCCTCTCCGCGCAGATGTGAAAGTTGCATCAAGAAACTAGAGTTATTTTATTTCCACAATTAATAAAAATTACAATGTTTAAGCTAGAAAAAGTTTTCGGAAAAATATTTTAAATAATAGTTTTAAATAGAAGGTTTAATATAATAGTTTTTAATATTAAAATGTTGTTAATTTTTCAGAATTGTCTGAATTTTTCATTTCATACAGTTCTACCTATAGTAATGACTGTAATAACTATTTAAGGTAAAAAAAATATTGAAAATTTTATGAAATATCGGACTACTGTATCGCGACTGATGAAATTACGATAACGATTTTCTCGAGTTCTAATTTAATTTGTTGCGTCTACTTTGACACAACGCGTCTCCAAACCCCCTTGGGGGGCGTTGAGCGCTATGCGCTTTTCCGAGTAATCCTCCATTACTAACAGCGCTTTTTTGGAGTAATCCTCCGTTAATATTATGTCTGTCGCGTCTCGTCGCAGTCAGTTGTCAAGAGGACCGCCAGGTAGCATCTCCGCGTACGTGCCTCCCACCACGCGCTCCTGCGTCACTACCCCTAATTTCTTTTTCAATTTTGTACTAAGTTTTCCCCTTCAGTCCCATCATCGGGTCCCTTGAATTGCGGGGTCCCAGGTTGCGATCACCCGATCTGCCCATGCCCAGCACTGACTCTAGGAGAGAAGCACCTCATGATAGAAGAGTGAGGGTTGTGAACGCGTGAATGCAGACTGCACAAGGGAATTCACAGCTGTCAGAGAAGGATGTAGAGAAAAGCAGGGTTCCAAAGAGTTCACACTCGTGGTAATTAATTTCCGAAGCAATAATTTTCAAAAAATTAGTCCAAACTTGCATGAGTTTGAATGTGAAACTTTAGATTATTTTAGAGAGTAAAATTACTGTACTTTATATGCACACAAATAATTGCAACTGAAACATTATATATTAAAATGTTGATCATTCTATTGCACTATATTTCTGTTCATTTCACATCTAAGTTACTTGTTTGGAACATCAAGCAGCATGTTTAGATCTCTGTATCAAGCTCTCACATTTCAAGGAAGATAAACAACACAGAAGACGTAATGGAAGCCCCAAGGTTTACAGGACTAAGGAGACAGCATTAGTAACGAATTCATTAAAATGAATGAAAGAAGAGAGAAAGGAAGAAATAGGAAAACAAATACATGTGTAAATTGACGACGATGCGATTCGCGAATGAGTAAGCTAGAGATTCATTTTTTTATAAAACATTTTTATCCAGCTGATCATTCCAAATAGCTCCACCGATATCACCAAAATATTAAGTTATTTTATTATTATTATTATTATTATTATTATTATTATTATTATTATTACCATAATAGTTTTTATATTTCAACAACGCATTGGTGTATTCAAAATTATATATTAATAAGGGAGTACCACATTCATAATCTTTCATTTAGGGACAATTTGTTTTACTCAATAAAGAGCGGCGAGAAATGTAAATAGTCGAGATCTTTAAGATTTCATTTCTTAAAATACAAAGAATACATTTCATATACGTTCAAGATAGAAGTAGATTACCAGGGTTTCTCGAATTATCTTATATTTATTTAATTGCGATTTACTTATTGAGAAACAAAAAATAATAAATTTTTGGTAGATTCAGGGGTAGACTACCAAGAAAAGAAACTCCATACATGTCAAATATTACTACTCCTAAACTTTGTTAGAGAACCCGCGTGTTTACTCTCAAGAAGGAACAAAAGCAGGTAAGGCTAAAAAACTAGACATCAAGAGTTAGAAGTGTAAACAGTAAACATTTATGTTTGGAGCAATAACGTGCAACTTCCTATATTCGCGAATTTCCTTGTATTTTTAAAAAGAATTGTGATTTACTTATTTAGAAACGAATGATTGGAGATATTAATGGTAGAGTCACGAGCTGAATTACCAATTATTGAAACTTCATCAAACTCCATATCACATCTTATACATTACTCGTAAACTTTTGCAGACGGAACGCGTGCTAACTCGCACGAAAGAATAAACGTAGGTAAAACCAAAGGAAGAGACATAAAAAGTCATAAATGTAAACATTAAAAATTTGAGTTGCAGCAATAACTTGCGACTCTCTAGATTTTTAAATTCCCTTGTATTTTTTTAAATTTATTTAGTAACAGAGAGAGCGGGAGTACTGGTGCAGTGATGTAGTGGATTACCACGTAATGAAACTCATGCATTACTCGTAACCCTTTGCATACAGAACACGTGTTTACTAGCAAAAAGGAACAAAAGTAGATAAAGATGAAGAAAGCAACGTCAAGAGTCAGAACTGTAAACTGTAAAAGTTTATATTTGGAGTAATAACCAGTAAGTTTCTAGATTCTCAAATTTCCTTGAAATTTTTATTTCTGATATTTACTAATTTAGAAACAATGAGAGAGAGAGAGAGAGAGAGAAAGAGAGAGAGAAAGAGAGAGAGGGAGAAAGAGAGAGAGAAAGAGAGAAAGAGAAGAGAGAGAGAGAGAGAAGAGAGAGAAAGAGAGAGAAAGGGAGAGAAGAGAAGAGAGAGAGAGAGAAAGAGAAGAGAGAGAGAAAGAGATAGAAAGAGAAAGACAGAGAGAAAGAGAAAGAGAGAGAGAGAGATATAAAGAGAGAGAGAAAGAGTGAGAGGGAGAGAGAAAGGGAGAGAGAGATAAAGAGAGAGAGAAAGGGAGAAAGGGAGAGAGATAAAGAGAGAGAGTGGGAGAGAGAGAGAGAAAGAGAGAGGGAGAGAAATGATCCAGTCACGATGTGGATTACCAAGTAACTACATATCTAATGCATTACTCGTAAACTTCATAGAGGAAACGCGCGTTTACTCGCAAGAAGGAGCAAAGGTAAGTAAGGGCAAAAAACGAGACATCAAAAGACGTAGCGTAGAGGAAGAAGCCCCTGGGAAGAAGGGCGCTCTCTCGCGCCCTCTGCGAGACGCTGCTGCTGCATGAAGACGCCGCGCCCTTCAGCGCGAGTTCATTACGCGAAATTCACCTTGAGGAGAAGGCGCCCGCTCTCAGCCTTTACGCACAGCCCCCGGCGGTTTTATTTCAAATATCTGCTCATACATATTCCTCTTGCGGCGACCGCCGCTGGCTCCAGGTCTCCGTTCGTCTGTCTCCCCCCGTCACGCGCAGCGGTTCCTCATCCCCCGCCTGCAAACCACCTGCTCCTGTTCGCGCTGCTCTCGCTGTTTTCGGTGGTGCATTCGCTTCAAGACCGGGACGGCCTCGCCGCTTCCAGACCCACAATCGCGATACCTATCCTTGGTGAACGTTCAGTATTTTACGTGTAGGTCGCCATTTGGAACCTCTGTATTCTCATCTCCCTAATCCCTTTCTCCTTCTTTTCCTCCTTTTTCATCCTTATTTATACATTGGTGATATTTCAGTCCTTATTTGCCTCATCACTTACGATGTTTTCAACAATCAATTCGCCCTTGCCATATTTCTTGTCCTGTTACTCTCAATAACCTTACCAACTTTTCTAGTTTTGTTTGTTTTTTCGATTTGCCATGCTGACCGCTCTCTAACATTTTCCTTTCTAAAAATTATCTCCATGTTACGCTTAAATTTCGTATATCATCTTCAATTTCTCTTTTTTTAGCATTTTCCGTATCTATTTTTCCCGCACATTAACTTTCCCTATATCACAACCTTTAATTCGTCTCCCAATGTTTGAGCAAGTCTACCACTCCATAATGTGAACACATCCACCGGTTGGCTAAATTCCGGCGACCTCTGAAGCATGACGTCACCCTCTGAACGCTATAAGCTCGAAAGCAATGCGTTTTAGAAAGAGCCCGTTTCGTATATTTTGCATGTTGTTGGTAAATTAATTTCTTGCTCCTCTCGTGAGGTAACTTTGGGCTTTTGGGTCAGCCATGGGTCCTTTTAAGATGTAGAAGAAGCACTCGTCGGCGGGCCAAGGGAATTTTAACAAGCACTGGCCCTAACGGCCTCGTTTAAAATATTCACCCACCACATTGGCGGGTATCGAAGCGGCATCGTTTGCGGCGAAATCGGACTGGAGTCGACATCTCTCATTACAGCAACTTCTACGAGACGCTGAATTAAAGGAGGACACAAATTTGGCTGATATACGTACATTCAAACAAACAAAAATCCAATATTATATGTGAAATAAGGAAAAGACAAATTGAAAGATGTTACAATTAAAGAGAAAAATGTAAAATAAATTTTAAATAATAAATATATGGTTTGAAATAAAAAGTATATTTTTGTTTCAAGTACCTTAACAAATATAAATGTAGTTTTCGAAGATGTCATACATTTTCAATTCCAGACAATAAGTTGCAATACGCAGAAGTCTACATCACTTTGTAGACCTGAAGGATACAGGTACACTGTTTTCTAATTGCGTGTTTTTCAGACGAAGTCAGATGTGATTTGGGGAGAATAAATAATTCACTGAAAGAAAATTCAAGACTCGGTTGCTACTCGTATGATTGTTTGTTTCTAAATTCTAACTGACGACTTAATGCATTATGGACCGCGATCGACGTTTTCTTAATTCGGTCCTTAATTGCATGCAAACACTACTTTCACAAACATATTAAACAATGCAAATATTCTAAAAACTGATGAGAAATTAATACTCAAATTTCGTAGATTTGTTTTCCTTCTAGAAACCGATAACTGAAATGTGCGATATGCTGTGAAGTACATGAAAGCATTTCACATTTTTTCTTTCTTTTTACATACACGAATGTACAAGAGGTATTGCGATTGCAATGCATTGCGATTTAAGCATTTAACCGTTAAAGCAATGAAAATTTCATTGAAAAAATTAAAAAATCCATTCAGATGAGATGTTGGTGAGATCTGATTGTTTCGAGACAGCAAAAGTAAAACGTTTGCACATGTTGCATTTTAGAGATGTACAAGAAACTTCCCAACGAAAACAAAAGAATGTTCATGCGGTGTTTAAATTATTTTTCTGGATAAAATTGTCTATTGTTTTCTACTCATTGTTTTTTGGTTGTGTCAGAGGATTAATTGCCATCAAAAAATACATTATTCGCAGCTATTCATGAGTATTATATAATCTATTAATTACTACTTTAGATGCAATTTTCATTTCAAAAGTCTCATTTCAAAAGTGTCTCATTTCAAACGTGCAGAACAGCTACACACCTACAAGACGCCGTCAAATACACAACAATAATAAAACTTGAGGATTTTCTACGTGGTTTCAAATTTTAAAGTTGACCAAATCTACGCGAAAGTGTTCATTGTTCCAACGCTCACTTCTGTAAGAAAGACATCTTCATGTGTTACAGAAGTTAAAATACCGTGAGCAGCAGAGTTGCTTAGGTAGTATATTTTTTGAATCTGAACAAAGTCTAAAATATTCGTATTCATGCGCAACATACGCTGTTTGTGTGTTGCAAGCAAAACGAAACCTGCCACCGTGTCCCCTGGGCGTCGCCCTCCGGTGGCATTCGCCGGAGCCAAGCACAGTGACAAGCAGCGCCTGCGGGAAGCTCCACAAGGCAGCCATCAGCGCCCACCCGCCCCCGCGCCCTTCACGCCCTCTGGCGCTGAAAGCGATCACACCCCGCAGCGACAGAGGGCGCCGCTCCGCCCCCCCCCGGGGGGCCCCCCCCCACCCGCGCAACCCCCCCTTTCCCATCACATTCGTGGGTTGCGCCCGCCCCACACCCCTCCCCTCATCCACCACGGCAACTTTCCCCACTCACCACCATCGCCCCTCTCACATCGACATCCTCACCTTCCCCGCCGTGCTTTCCTCCTCCCCCGCGTCCCTTGGGTCCCTTGGCTTGGACTTCCACATGTACGCCGCCCCCTTCTTCCCCCCGGGCCCGGGGCCTCCCAAGTTAAAAGTTTGAGAGCGCCTGCCCTGCTTCACGCTACAATGACTTGCAAAAATGCTCGCGCCGGCGTTGACAGGGGGCGGCGGCGCTCTGCGACCCTCGCTCCAAACAGAGGCTGGAGCACATCACTTCCGCCACCCTCGGGTAAAGGGCGCTCATGCGATGACACAAAGTACAAAGCGGGAGAAAAAATCGAGTATTTGGAGTCTCCGGACGCGTCAACTATTAAGGCCGTCAATCCCATAAGTAATGCATGTTTTACTACACTGCGGTTTTCGACACTAGCTTTTCAGCTAGGTCGAATTCAGGCGCTGTCTGGAGGAGAATTCTAGCGGCCGGCTGCTCTGATCGGTAGTTTTCCGTGGTTTCTCCGATCAACACCAGGTGAATACCGGAGCAGTACCCTACCAAACGGCCCGGACCGCGCCGACCTGTCCTTCCTATCCTCTCCCCTTACACACACTAACATGCACTACACTACCACATATTCCGAAGACCGGTTGGGAGCTTAGAGCTTGTCCCAACTGGGGCGGTGCCCCGCTGGTGGGAGAGTTCTGGTTAGTTAGGGGGAAACCCCACTAGCCGGCGGTAAGACGGCGCCGGATCTCGCCATTCACCTGGGGAAGACAACCGCCATCTCCCGAGAAAAAACATGCACTACACTAACGGGACTAATGACCAAAGCAGTTGACGCGCCCGGAAACATGAAAAACCCAAACCAAACCAAACCTACACTGCGGTTTTCATAGAGCTGCATTCGAAGGATATCAGCTGCTGCGTTGCCATCCAATCGGAAGGCTAAACGCCACCATTATGACGTCGCTGTAGTGACATCTAAGGTCCCGATTGGATAACACCGCAACAGCACATCAAAGGCTGATCAAATTTGTCAGCGGCAGCAAAGTAAACCTGCAGTATAAGAGAAGTGGCACTGATTGACTACCGCTGGAATGTGAGATCCACGGCCAGTCTATAAGTCGCCGTGAGATGTTTTCTCTCAGATATCTCCTCCAGGCGGAGGCACCGCCCCAGTAGGGACAAACTCTAAACTCTTGACTGAGAACACCAAAAGTGCGGTAATATAGTGCATGTAAGTGTGTGTGTGTGTGTGTGTGTGATTGATAGTCCCGTTAGTGTAGTGCACGTTTTTTCTCAGGAGATAGCGGTGATCTTCTCCCACTGGATGGCGAGATCCGGCACCGACCTACCGTCGGCTAGTGGGGTTTCCCCCTAACCAGGACTCTCTCACCAGCGGGGTACCTCCTCAGCTGGGACAAGCTCTAAGCTCCCGACCGGTCTTCCAGAATATGTGCTAGTGTAGTACATGTTAGTGTAAGTCTCTGTGTGTAAGAGGAGAGGATAGGACAAGGAAGAGGAAGGAAATATCGCGCGCGGTTCGTGGCCCGTTCGGTAGGGTACTGCTCCGGCATTCGCCTGGTGTTGATCGGAGAAACCACGGAAACCTACCGATCAGAGCAGCCGGCCGCTAGAATTCTCCTCCAGACAGCGACTGTATTCGACCTGGCTGAAAAGCTAGTGTCGAAAATCATGCCGCCGTCAGGACTCGAACCTAGGACCTCCCGATCCGAGGCGCTGCAGTGACATCAGTTGATGCACTGTTTCGGTTTGGTTGTAACGCTGCTTTTGTGTCTTACTCGAAAATTTGTGAACTTTATTGCTTTCATCTTCTCATTGATGCAAAACTGGGGTGAAATTTCCTCTTCAGCAATAGCACAATTATGGAGTTTCAGGTCTATGGCAGGAAACGATCATACTTCCGGCACCTATTGCGTATAGAGAGAATTATTCATATACAGAAAAAAAAACATAATTTCCCACAAGCTTCTTAATAATCTGTTTGAATTATGAAGCATGCGAAAAAAATACACTTTCATGTAATAGCATATGCAAGACAATACAGGTCGTGTAAATAGTAAATTTTACGGAAAGAAAATAGCAATGAAAATACTTTTAAAATAGCAATGTAATTTATTTCGAGTGTCTTGCAAAAACTTGTCCCAAATAAATGGTAAATATACACGGCCATAAATTGAGAGGGACGTAGTTTAGTTTAATTTTGTTTTTGTCTTTGCTGTGAACAAACTTTCGGAAGCGGGTGGTCCCTGTGTACACCAATAAAGAGCTTTATTTGCATAAACTAATTTCATTGGAATGTCCCACAATTGGGCGAACTCCGCGAGGACAAATTAACTTTTATTGCTCCCAAAGTACATCTTAGAGTATATTTTCGAGAAGCATATAAAGCAAATTACGCTATGATGTCTGCCCTCTTACCACGATTGAATCTTCTGGAGACATTGTAATATGATAAAATGTCATAAAAAGCATTATTTTCAACAAAAAATAGTATTGCCAACTCCAAATTTCAACATAAGCAAATATTTGAAATATGCTCTGAAAATATATGAAAAATATATAAAATACAATATTACCAAACAGCGTGAAAACACTTAAATCATTGGGAAAAAAGTGAAACTATTTCACAACTGCCAATAGTTTTGTAGAAGCAATGCCATCGAAATTATTTTATTTATTTATATTGCAATAATGTGAAAAATCTGATGACATATTTTAACAAATAACGAGTACAAATTGTTCATGGTATATTGAAATACAAGTAAAAATGTTTTGTGGCGTACAAATTAAAAACATTAAGCTTTAATCTATCAGTACCTTGTCATTGTGAACGTCACGAGGTTCTTGTTTTCTTTATCAATCCCTTTCTCTTCAACTTTCTTTCCCTCTCCCATTCCCTTTTCATTTTGTTTCTTATCTTTCTCTTTTTCTCTCCCTCTCTCTCCCTTTTCTCTCTCTCTTTTTCTCTCTTTCTCTTTTTCTCGTCTCTCTCTTTATTTCTCGTCTCTCTCTTTATTTCTCTGTCTCTCTCTTTATTTCTCTGTCTCTCTCTTTATTTCTCTCTCTCTCTCTTTTTGCCTTTCTCTTTTACCTCTCTCTCTCTTTTTGCCTCTCTCTTCCTCTTTCTCTCTCTCTCTTTCTCTCTCTCTCTCTCTCTCTCCCGTTTTCTTTCTCGCCTCTCTCAGAACCTCCCTTCGCAGCATATCACGACCATATGCCACGTATCTCCCGTGAAGGCCCCTGCCTAGGGAGCCCCAGCGGGGCGGTCGTGGCCCCGCCCCCAACGCTCGGCGTCGCGTGCGTGATCGGGTGCGTGTGCAGTTGGAAGAGCGGTAGCGAGATAGGGAAAGGGAGAGAGAGCGAACGCGGGTACAATGGGGTAGGGACGCGGGAGCGGGTGCAGATGTGAAAGGATGCGGGTGCGGGAGCGGAAGTGAGTGCGGTTGCGACAGTGGGAGAAGGTACATACAAGGAAGCGGGAGCGGGTGCGTATACGGTTGCAGGAAAGGTGCATGTGCGGGAGCGGGAATGAGAGCGGAAGAGGGAGAGAGAGACACCGGATACGGGAGAAGGATCGGGAGCGCGTGCCTGTGCCGTTGCGGGAGAGTAAGCAGAGGGGGAGCGGGATCGGGAGCGGGATCGGGAGCGGGCAGCGGGAGCGGAGCGGAGCGGGGGAGCGGGAGCGGGTGGGGGAGGGGTGCAGTTGCAGGAGCGGGTGCGGGAGCGAGTGCAGGAGTCCCGCGAGCGGCAGCCCGCGGCGGCCGCCGCCGCACTCCGCCACGCGCCAAGCGCCGCGCGTTCGCCGCCCCCATTTCCGCGCCAAATTGAATACGTGGTCGTGCACTCTAATTACCCCGCAGCGCCACGCGGGACGGGGTGGGGGCTGGACCGAGGGCAGGCGGCCGCAAAACGCGGTCCAAACGCGACAACTGCGTCATTTGGGGAAAAGATGCGCTCTTTTCGGCGTCGAGCTTTCATGGTTTCACTCCGCACTCACTCATTTGAAATTCATGAAGTGCGCCGCGGACACGAAATCGCGGCCTTTTAATTGTATTAATGCGTTCGGTTGTTGCCTTGCGTGGGACTAATATCAAGCTGGAGGTCGTTTGCTGGCGTTCTGTAAATCTTTCTGTGATATCGGAGCCATATTTTGATTACGTTTTGCCACATTTACAGAAAATAAAGGGCACAATAAGATTAAACCAAACTAGCGAGGTCTCCATCTATTCAATAATTTGGAAAATTATGAAAGAGTGGTTGCATGCTCAGAATAATTACACGCTCTAAGCGAAAACAGATATTTGTACGCAGATAAAAACTTCAACACGATTCGATACCTCGTTATAATGGACGAACACCATAATTTCATATCAGAACTACAAAAACAGCGTTCGCTACATTATAATTGAACTAATTATGACGAACAATTGATGGCTTATCTGATTCCCTGCTTACATTTTGATTGCCTTTGAATCACTTCATAAGGCATCGCTTAACATTATCATACGTGTTTTATTTTAATAAACCAAAAACCTGTTTCAAAAATTAATTGGCCTCCTTATGAGCCAACATAGACAAATGAGTAAAAAAAGAGAAGTCAATTATATCATTTTCACTTCCCCACAGGCCTATCTCCAGGTCTATCAAAAGGAACAATGGAATATTTTTCTCTTTATTATACGCTCATTTCCGTAAGAGTATACTCAATATTTATCTCTGGGTGCAATAGAAAGCTAATAAGATCGAAGAAGAGAAAGTAAGAAGTTTTGAAATTGGGACTGCCAGTTTTTTATTTATTTATGCTTCTTGAGTGAGCGTAAGTAGAGTTGTCGCCCATGTATGTGATCTGGACCATTGCATTTTGGGACGAAGCTTATACAAAATAACTATTTATAAATATGGGAAAACATTTAGAAACATACATAATGTGAATCACACACAATAAGAACAGGTAACGTTATAAAAAATAACATATTTATAAATATGAGAAAACATTTTGAAACATACATAATGTGAAGTCACACACAATAAGAACAGGTAACGTTATAAAAAATAACATATTTATAAATATGAAAAACATTTAGAAACATACATCAATGTGAAGTCACACACAATAAGAACAGGTAACGTAACATACTATACATTCTTGATGTAGAGTAAACCCGTTACCGTTAAAACACGTTTTTCTAAAATTCGGCTACGAAAATATCTAGTTTTTGAAATGTCAGTCTCTCGCTTTTTTAAATTTACTATTATTATTATTATTATTATTATTATTATTACTATTTTTTCATTTTTCAACTATTAATAGTTAAATTATTGGGATGGGATTCTGAAACTCAAGAAAGCGTGCGCAAATAATTTTCTCCTTCTATACGTCACATAGTTTTTTGACTGTTTGTGACCAAATAAATAAATAAATAAATAGATGGATTTAAGAATGAACCCACGTTAGCATGAACTCGCTTAATGCGAATTTCGTCGTAACACGAACAAAACTTCCGTCCCAGGAAGGGATTACGATGTTACGGGCATTTATAATACTCGGATAACACGACTTTTAATAGCATTCTCTACACTAACAAAAGCCATTCAACGTATCCATTGTTAACTTGTACATATTAACTATCAGTCAACAAATAAATCTACATTTTATATGCAACCTAAACGAAAAAACATTTATAAGAAAACATTTATTTTAAGCCCGCTGGGCACTATACCTTTAGACCCGTTCCACCCGAGAAAAATCCTGGTGCGCATTTAAAAATATGGAGTATATTTGTTCTTTCGACGAAGTATTTTTGGTCCAAAATTTTTTGCTTTCAAGTAGTCGACAATTACGGATTCACTATGTCTGAATCACGTCATCCTTCAAACGTACGTACTATGTAGCACGCCCGCAAGATTTATATCAGAACGAAAACAATAATTGCGACTCCCAGGAGTAGCAGAATCAATTGGAAGAGCACTTATCGCCCTGGAAGTTGGTCGTGTGGAAAGCCGAGGCGCTGAGCCACTGCCATCGACCGCGCGCGTCGCAGAGACGCCGCCCCCCGCCCCCGCCCCCGTCTGGGCGAAGTGCGGAGCGGCACAGCGCGAGGCCTCGGGTGGGGTATTAAGAGAAGCGAGACCCGAAATGGCGGGCGCTATATTGGATATTTCTTGTTCTCGCGCTCGCACTCGGCGCTTCGCTTCAATGCACGCGCTGCCGCCAGCGCCGGCGGCATTCTCGCACCCCGCCACCGCCGCCCCCAACGCCCCCCCGCCCCTCCCCCGCCACCCGGCCTTCACTACTCCCGGCGAACGCTCCGTCCCTGGCGCCACCGCCCCTCTGCCCTCGCCGCTACCAACGCCCCCGGCGTCCCCACCTCCCGTCGTCCACACCCTCTAACATCCCTGCATCCGGCGTCCCCACATCACGCCGTCTCTCCCCCCCCCCCCTCCCCCCCCGTCCCCGCTCCCCGCCGTCCCCCGCGTTCCCCGCCTCCCGGTTCCCTGCCATCCCCGTTCCCCCCGTCCCTCCGAATCCCCCCCCCCCCCCCCCCCGGCGAACACCCCCTCGGCGCCCCCGCCGCCCAACAACGCCCACCATTCTCCCCCACCGCCCTCGCCGCCCTTTCCGCCTCCGCCCCATGCAGGCGCAATGCCATTCGCACTCCTCCTGCCTTTCGACTGCGCTCAACAGAGAGGCTGCGATGTACAATTGACGCCAGGGAAGAAGCGTTATCAAAACGAGAGCACGAAAATAAAATCTCATAGAACTCAATGGTGTTTCAAAGAAATTATTCTAAAAGTTAATATTTCATTCGGTAACACTTTTCATTTTTTTAGTTTTACTCTATTGTGAAATGTGTATCAATAAAAGAAGATTTAATCATTAAAATCACGAATGTTTTAAAATAGCTTGAAATTTCTGTTCGTAATGCACATGCCACTCAGTCTCTAATGGATACAGCCTGGAAGTCTTGCAAAATGTCTTATGATTATTGTTATGGTTTTATTACTTTTAACAAAAGGAATACCTTCATTGTACTGAAGTTCTTCAGCAGATTTCTATTTTGCCTTCTCTTGTCTATTTCAGTTCTGATGCTTCTTTTTAGTATTTTGTCTTATTTTTGTGTTTTTTCTGTTTTACATCTTTAATTTCTTTTTACAGGTACCTATCCCACACTCTTCGCTCAGCCGCTGTCGCGTTCGGACGTGCTCCGCAGTGCCGTTACCGACCTCTAGCCGAGTGCAGTGTTCTACGAACTTTGATGCGTCAGCTGATGTTCTAGTCGGCGCATAAGTGCATCGAATATTAAGGAATAATTCAATTACTTAGAGTTAAAGTGATATGGCAGTGTCTCAGTGTTATCGCCGCAGGCGATAACAAAATGAGTCAACATCACAACTTATCGGTGAGGCCATCCGTGTCGGCAATGGCCTCACTGAATACTCATCTGAAGAATACATGGATTCATCCCAGCTTTCTAGCACATCTGTCCCATATGATGTGAGTTTTCATCAGCCTTACCCACATCAATCTCAACCCCAAATGCTATCGTCAACGAAATGAAGATCTGAAGAGTGGGTCACAAGCACAAGGTAACGAAGCAATGCCGCAAGGTGTAGCGTCCGCTAGTCTCTACCCTCGTTGACGGTTTCTCATCGCCTAACGTAGAAAATATTGAAATCAACACCAATGAACAATTAAATGGACAGACTTCAAAGAGATCACTTGAAAATAACGAAAACTCGTCTATTCCTGCCAAAAAATGGCAAATGAACTCGTTTACGCAGTGCCAGTGAAAAATAGTTTCCCAAAGGTTAGCCGATTTCAATGAACCAGAATCACCAATTAACGTTCCACCAATATTTGTATGTATGTAACTACATGATTACATTTCGGTATTTCTGAAATCAGTGCTAAAGAAAACTTTTCACCGAACTTAAATATAACAAAGTAAAAGTACAAACTCACTCAAGTGAAGACTACAGACTGTTGATTAAATCTTTAAATGAAAACGGAAAACAATACCACACATACTCAGATCCAACATCTAAAAACTGTCAATAGTTGTTAAAGATATCCATCAATCAATAAGTGAAAGTGACATTCTAGATGAACTAAAAAAAAATTATCCGTAGTTCAAGTGACAAGACTTCACAACAAAGAAGGACTGCCAATTCCGTCGTTGCAGTAGTATTAACTAAAGAAAACAATTGGAAAGACGTTTATAAACTAAATCGATTTTTGCCATGCAGTCGTGCGTGTGGAAGATCGAAAACGTCGGCCTGGGCCCACCCAATGCGCGCGGTGTCAGGGCTATTATCATACAAAGAACTACTGCACACGCAATATTATATGTGCCAAATGTACTGGGAATCATTATCCCAAAAGACTGTAAAGTGGCGAGTAATTTCTTTCCCAAAATGTGCGATTGCAATACAGAAGGTCACAGAGCAATGCACGGTCTAATGCTTGTACTCACTATACTAAAGTATTAGAATTTAAATCAGCCAAATCGGAAATTCTAATACATTCAACTCAGAAAATACTAACAAAGTCAACCCATTACCAAATAAAACCTTCAACCTCAAACAAATCATTTTCCTCCTCTTCCAGCAACTTCATATACCGCACTTCAGTCAAAATACTTCAATCCACCCTCCAATTCTACATCCTCTCAACAAAATAACAACTATAATAATAATAACAATAATAATAATAATAATAATAATAATAATAATAATTTCGATCTTGTCAATTATTAACCCAGCAAATAAGCAATTTCATAAATCAGTTAATCCAGTCCTTCATGCCATCAATTGTCAATTCAATAAAAATTCTATAATAGCATCATTTACAATAACTGCAACAATGGACAGTCTACCGCGCCTTAACAATCTAACGATTCTAAATTGGAACAGTAACGGTATAGTACCTAAAAGACATGCTCTAATTCACTTTTAATATCACATAAAATAGACATAGCTTGCATTACTGAGCCCCATCTTGTTTCTACTAAAACACTACGCATTCCAGGTTATAAGTGCTACAGAGCGGATCGCTCCAACAATACCCCAGCCGGCGGAGTTATGATCCTGATCAAAACTAACATTATAGTTGCCCCAGTTTCTTGCCTTTACCAGGTGTAGAAACAATATCAGAAAAGGGTTTTCCCCTCATGAGTGGCGACTTAATAGTTATCTCGGCATACAAACCACCGAACAAACCCCTCAATAGGTCACATTTTTGGACACTTTTCTCTTCAAATATTTCCTGTATTTTGCTGGGCACCTGAATGCAAAACACCGTCATGGGGTTGCAAAACCAATTCTCCAGACGGAATATATTTACACAATCTCTGTCAAAATTACAATTAAAAAGTTATTGCTCCGGTCGAACCACGCTTTCCATACAATTCAATTGCATCCCCGACATCCTTGATATAGCCATTACTAATTCAAATATTCCACTAGTTCCCTTCTCATTTCGAGCTGGATTCGGATCATAATCCGGTTATTTTAACAGCCAGCACAACTCGACCAATTATAAATAGTCCACCAAGTTTAAATACCCTAAAGTTAACTGGAAAAGTTTCAACTCATCTCGCATCATATACCCCACCTATTAAACAGTTAACAACCATCGAAATTGATGAATCCACCTTCATTCTGACCAACGCTATTATAAATTCCACCCAAAATTCTTCCCAAGCACTCACAGACCACTCGTGCTCTAAACCACCCCCAACTCCCGGAAGACATCCAAAACTGATAACAAGAAAGAACAAAGTAAGACGTCTTTGGACTAAACATAGATTACCTCACTTAAATCAGAATACAACCACCTAATCAGACTTGTCCAACGCATTAGCCTCATTCCACCTTGAGAAATACAAAAATACGTTGCAGACCTAAACCCACGATGGCTCCTTTGTGAAAGCTACACGCAGGTTGTTGGGAACCAAATCAAACATTCCGATCTTGAAAAATGGCAACATGACAGCACATAGCGAGAAAGAAAGCCGAAATGCTCGCTGATTACTTTGCCTCAACCTTCAAACTCACAACATACGGGAAGAATTTCATAATGAAGTCATTGAATTTAATAAACTCCCTAATTTCGACACACAAGACCGATTCCTTTATAACTCCCAAGAGTATATCATACCATTAAAAACTTACCGCAAGGAAATCACCAGGTCATGATCGCATCAACTCCATTGTTTTGAAAAATGTCCCAAGTGCCTTAGCATTTAACCAACATATATAACTCGGTGCTAAGGACAGGATATTTCCCAGTTCCTGGAAACATTCAGTAATAATTCTGTACCAAAACCAACAAAACCATGCCAACCCTACTAGTTACAGGCCCATCAGTCTCATTCCCATTTTGTCAAAATTTTAGAAAAATTACTACTAAAGAGACTACGTAAAGTTATACATCATAACAACATTATTCCTCCCTTTCAGTTTGGCTTCTCCCAAGTCATTCCACAACCACCAACTACTGCGTTTAACTGAAAATATTCACGAAGCATTTCAATCTGGCCATCATTTATTACGTACCTCGATGTCGCTCAAGCATTCGACAGGGTCTGGTCGAAGGAATCATATATAAACTAAGAAACTAGGTATACCAAAATATTTAATCAACACCATATTCAATTTCATTAATGATCGACATTTATTGTACAAGTGGGCTCAACCTTCTCTTCACCAAGAAACAGTTCAGCAGGAGTTCCACAAGGTTCCCGTTGTCACCAGTCCTCTTTAATATATTCATTTCTGACATTCCAACGCACCCTAATGTAACACTGCCCTTTTTGCAGACGATACTGTCATTTTTGCTTCTGACCAATATCTCAATACCTAAAGGAACTTAATTCAGACACACCTCACAACCTATTGAAACATGGTGCAAAACTGGAAAATCAAGATAAATCCAAACAAATCCTCATCCAAAGTTTTCACCTACGATTTCCAGCCTTCCACCCCACTAAAATTTGACTCGGCATTAATACCATGGTGCTCCTCAACTGCCCCAGTCCGTTACCTAGGTGCCCTAATGGACACCAGATTGATTTGGAAAGACCACATCACCTCCAAGGTAAACGAAGCTAATAGACGCCTAGGTATTCTCAAACCAGTAATCAACCGACACTCATCATTAAAGCTCCATTCTGCTCTCCTATATACAAAGCCATTTTACGTCCATTAATCACGTACGCTTGTCCAGTCTGGTGCAATGCCGCCCTACAACTATAAAAAAAATCCAAATATTCCAAAATAGGTTCCTCAGAACTGCAGTTAATGCACCCTGGTTTATAAGCAACACTAACCTTCACAAAGACCTAACCATAGAGCCGTCTAACTCACATTATTAAACTTTCAGCATCATTCTTCAAATCTACCCTCAGTTACCGGTGCTTCCTACTACAACATAGGTAAAGAATATCCCATAGAAACTCGTCTCCGCAACGACTCCTTCCCATCTTCCCGAAATGGCTGACATAAGATAATAAAATAAATAGTCCTCCCATCAATAGTCAACAATATGTATTCATCCGCTTTATCATTCGCACTACAACAATCTATGTTTAATGGGAGGTGGCCGTAGCCACCCCCTTCGCATATTTTCGTCTGAAAATGCTCGCTACAAACAACTGAAAAGCCACATGGCTGAGCGTTGTATAATCAGCTCACTGTTAAATAAAAATAAAAAAAAAAAAAAAAAAAAAGGTACCTATCTTGATTAAGCTGGAAACATACCTGCAGGTCTAGATAACGCGAATCGTGTTCTTTCTGTGGACTCCGAGGCTTCAGGGGAAGGTAGAGTGAAGAAGGAAAATGAAACCAGTCAAGAGATTTTGTTATTTTCATTGATGCCGACAAACTTTGTTTTCTCACGAGGTATTCCATTCTACTTTTAAGCAAGATCTCCAATCCTTTTTGAGGTCAGAGCTCCCTGCGTATGATGTACCCTTCTCAGTGCTGGCGAATACACAGTTGCGAAGAACAAAAATATAATTCCGATTTCGTTGATTGCATAGCAATATTCGACAGATAGATTACAAAAGCATTTCAAAGGCCCAGCGTTGCGAGAAAAACCATATTCGTATTCATCATATCGGGTCGTCATATAGAATTAAGATTACAAACAAATTATAGTTTCCGTATAAGTACGTACAAATGTAAATTTTAGACGTAGAATAGAATTGTGAATCCTTTTCATTACTAACTGTTTACAATAATTCCTTTTAAATGTGAATGTTCATTGTTTGCATTCCTCTTTGCACCCTATTAATCCTTTCGCCAAGATAAAATCTTATCACGCCTATTTTAATAAAAATAAATAATTTTGTGTTTGCCTATGTTAGGTAATATAAATGCCTGAACTTGCAGGATCTACTTATAACATTATATCAGAAGTAGTTTTCAAAGTCCAATTCGTTGAATATGATGAATTAGATATTTTTTTAACCACCACAATTGAAATCTGCAAACTTGGAAGAACTAATTTTGTCTAAAAATTTACAAAATCTCTTTTCTTTTAAAGCTGGAAACATAATTAAATTTTCAAAATGCTCTTTCTACGAAAACTGAAATATTAAAAACTTTGAAGTAACTTCTTTCCGCAGCAAAGCTTTTCTATTAAGAATGCTGAGAAAAATCACCGTTCGCCAACACTCGAGTGATTAATGCATGGGCAGCCTACATGTTTGTTCTCTGGGCGATCAATGAAGTTAACTTGGCAATCGAAGGACCACTTTACTGGTGGCGCCTATATATTGGATATTTCTCGTTCAGCGGAATGGCACTCCGCTCCAACGCGTTCGGGCTCCTCTGCCCCACACCACACCACCTCTCCGCTCCGCTACGCCCCCCATCCGCTCGCTCCCCCTCCGCCCATCCCGCTCGCCTATCCCGCCCGCTCCATCCCGCTCCGCCCCGTCCCGCTCCGCCCCATCCCCTCGCCCCATCCCGTCCGCCCCATCCCCGCTCAGCCCCATCCCCCTCCGCTCCATCCCCGTCCACTCCATCCCCGCTCCGCCCGTCCCCGCCCCCCATCCCCGCTCCGCCCCATCCCGCTCCGCCCCTCCCGCTCAGCCCATCCCGCTCCGCCCCATCCCGCTCTGCCCCATCCCCGCTCGCCCCATCCCGCTCCCCCATCCACTCCACCCCAACCCGCTCCGCCCCATCCCGCTCCGCCATCCCCTCCGCCCATCCCGCTCCGCCCCATCCCGCTCGCCCCATCCCGCTCCGCTCCATCCCCTGTCCGCCCCGTCCCCGCTCGCCCCGTCCCGCTCCGCCCGTCCCGCCCCGCCCGTCCCCGCTCCGCCCCGTCCCGCTCCGCCCCGTCCCCGCTCCGCCCGTCCCGCTCCGCCCGCTCCCGCTCCGCCCCGTTCCCGCTCCGCCCGTCCCTGCTCGCCCCATCCCACTCTGCCCCATCCGCTCCCCCATCCCGTCTGCCCCATCCTCCTGCCCCATCCCCGCTCCACCCCATCCCGCTCTGCCCCATCCCATCTGCCCGTCCCACTCTGCCCGTCCCCTCCGCCCCATCCCGCTCTGCCCCATCCCCCTCTGCCCCGTCCCACTCCGCCCCGTCCCCGCTTCGCCCCATCCCCGCTCCGCCCCATCCCTCCGCCCCATCCCGCTCCCCCATCCCCGCCGCCCCATCCCTGCTCCGCCCCATCCCTGCTCCGCTCCATCCCCGCCCGCCCCGTCCCGCTCCGCCCCATCCCTGCTCCGCCCCATCCCCATCCGCCCATCCACTCAGCCCCATCCCTGCTCACCCCATCCCGCTCTGCCCCATCCTCCAGCCTCCTCCCCATCCCGCTCCGCCCCATCCCGCTCACCCCACCCCGCTCCGCCCCATCCCCGCTCCGCCCCGTCCCCGCTCCGCCCCGTCCCGCTCCGTCCCATCCCGCTCTGCCCCATCCCGCTCGCCCCATCACTCTGCCCCATCCCGCTCCGCCCCATCCCGCTCCACCCATCCCGCTCTGCCCCATCCCGCTCTGCCCGTCCCGCTCTGCCCCGTCCCCCTCCCCCATCCCGCTCAGCCCATCCCGCTCAGCCCCCTCCGCTCTGCCCCTCCCCCTCTGCCCCGTCCCGCTCCGCGTCCCCTCCGCCCATCCACTCCCCTCCCACTCCGCCCCCTCCTCCACCCCATCCTCCGCCATCCCCCTGCTCCATCCGCTCGCCCGTCCATCCGCCCATCCCGCTCCGCCCCATCCCTCAAGCCCCATCCCCACTCAGCCCATCCCCCTCCCCATCCCGCTCTGCCCCATCCCCGCCCCCCATCCCCGCCCCATCCCGCTCCACCCAACCCCTCCGCCCATCCCGCTCCATCCCCTCCCGCCCCATCCCTGCCGCCCCATCCCCGCCGCCCCATCCCCCTGCTCCATCCCCGTCCCCCGTCCCGCTCCGCCGTCCCCGCTCCGCCCCGTCCCGCTCCGCCCCGTCCCGCTCCGCCCCGTCCCCGCTCCGCCCGTCGTCGCCCGTCGCTCCGGTCCCCGCTCTGCCCCATCCCCGCTCCGCCCCATCCCCGCTCCGCCCCATCCTCGCTCCGCCCCATCCCCGCTCCACCCCATCCCCGCTCTGCGCCATCCCCGCTCTGCCCCATCCCCGCTCCGCCCCCTTCCGCTCCGCTTCCCCATTTCGCCTCCCCGCTGCACTCCACTCCGCTCACGCTTCTGGGCTACCCGGTGCGCTGGCTCGATGTACGAGGGCGGCGCGTCGATGCGCTGCCGATACGAAAACAGAAGCGGTGACGCCAGAGGAGGCGGAGAGCGAAGCAGTCAGAGGAAGTGAAGTTACGTGGCTGGGGAGGAGACAAGCAGAGGAAGAAGTAGTGAGGGCGAGGAGCAAAGACGGACAGCTCATTTTCGAACCAGAGTGCCAACGGAAGTAAAGGAGGACGGATACGAGGTATACGGTAAAGGGAAAGGCGCAGACGACAATATAATGAAGGCAATGACCTTAGCGGATGGACGGATATGATGTCGGAGATGGGGACGGTGACATATGGAAGCGCTGGCAGCGGCAGTAGGGTTCAAGCGGAGATGGTTTTATTGGAATGGTCGCGGGCCTTTTCGGGCGAAGGAACATCAAACGACTGAAACGACAGAGTGACATCAGATGGTGGACATTGTACGGCAAAATGATTGACGCTCGCCTTCAAGAAAGAATAGGAAGCACAGAATAAGGAAAGAAAGAAAGGCTTTTCACCAAATGGTTTCCACGTTTCTGGCAGTGTACATTCTTGGGGATCTTAAATGTGACATGTGAAAGTTTTCCTACATTAAACATTTACATGCGAGGAAAAAAAAACCCTCTACATAAGCTGAGTAACACTACTTACTTTTTACTCTTTAAACTACGAACATTCATTTTCAAATTCAAATTGTGAAGAAAAATAAGTATTCTGTTCCTAGTAATTTAAAATGACAATAACATATGAAATCATACAAATATATTACTATTGATGGAGCAATCACATTTTTGCACTTTTTCATTTTGACTTTTCTCAACTGTATTTGTCGTTCTTTAACTGGCCCTAAAATGCAAATAAATAAATGAGCGTAAGGAAATTGAGATATGCGTTATATTGTGTTAAAATGTTGAGTTATGAATATTCAATAATTATTAGATTCAAAAACATTTGAGATAAAAATATCACCATGATACATATAAGCAATATTTGACAATATCCTTACACACAAATTATTTTCTTTGTATACTGCAACTGTACGATTTTTGAAAACTATACACAGAATATTTTTTAAGTAAGTGGTACATTTGCTTTTACACATCATTTATTACGCACTATTCACCAAAAAACTTCAGAAATGATTTACAAGTTTATTATTGTGAAATCATTGCGAAATTCTCTTCTTCATTTTCATTTCACAGACTAGCATTTTTAAGTCTTGATGACTTGCTTGGACATTATTTAAAATTTAAAGGTCTTCCCTCTACTTGATTGGCGCAACTTTCGGAGAATGTGCTACGAAGTATGTGGAATAATATGGGAATATAAACCGTGAATCGATTTCTCCCATATTCTCCCGTTGAAGAATTATATACTCCAAGAAGGCTACCAGAAACTTGCCTTAAATCCAAAGACCACACCCCTTTTCTGTTTCACGCGTAGAAGAATCGCTTAGCCGTGCGCTGTTCTTATTTTAAAAAACCGCATTCGCTAGGAAAATTAAAGCAATGAATATTTAATGACGGCAGCAGCAAGGCAGCGCACGACGGCCGCGACTGAGAACGGAAAGGAGCGCGGGGCAGGAACAGGAGGGACACCGCGGAGGAGCCCGAGCGGAGCAACTAGGAGACGCAGGGCGAGGGGAAAGAGGCCAGGAAGAAACAAGGCGAATCGCAATACCGTTGAGAGAGGAAGATTTATTGATTGATTGATTTTTCGTGTTTCCGGGCACGTCACCTGCTTTGGTATTGTCCGTAAGTGTAGTGCATGTTGGTTCTCGGAGATGGCGGATCTTCCCCGCTGGATGGGCCCCGGGGGGGAGGACTCTCCCACCAGCGAGGCACCGCCCCAGCCGGGACAAGCTCTAAGCTCCCGACTGGTCTCCCGAAATATGTGGTAGTGTAGTGCATGTTAGTGTAAGTGTGTGTGTGTAAGAGGAGGATAGGATAAGGAAGAGGAAGGACAGATCGCGCGCGATCCGTGGCCCGTTTGGTAGGGTACTGCTCTGGCATTCGCCTGGTGTTGATCGGAGAAACCACGGAAAACTACTGATCAGAGCAGCTGGCTGCTAGAATTCTCCTCCACACATCGACTGAATTCGACCTAACTGAAAAGCTAGTGTCGAAAATCCTGGCGCCGTGGGGAGTGGGAACCTAGGACCTCCCGGGTCAGAGGCGTTGCAGTGGCATCAGTTTATGCACTGAGCTACCGCTCCCGGTGAGAGAGGAAGAGATGTTGGACAAACAGGAAGAGGGAAACGAGACAAGGCAGGGCAAGGAGAAGCAAACGAGGTGTAGACGAACACAACGAATAACAAGAATCGAATCCAACACGAAAAGAAATATGTTAAAGCGGCATCCGGAATGGAAAAAATTCAACAGGGAACTCGGGAATCGGGCAGCGGGTAGCGTCTAAGTGTTGGTAGTACGAGTGCGCCCGTCCCAGTGCCGAGGAAACGCATCTGGACCTCTGTGAATGTGGGTGTGTACGTGCTGCGAGTCCGTGTGTTGCGGGAAGCGGGCTCATTGACTTTGGCAGGCGCGAGGTGGCAGATCCCACGGGAGGCTGCAACAAACGACGGCGGCGGTGGCAGCAGGGGGGGGGAAGGGGGAGGGAAAGCGACCGAGGCGCCTCGCAGGGGAAATAAGGCGAACACGACGCCAGGCCGGCGGGTTTCCGATCTATTGGGTCGCGCTTCTTTTTCTCCTCGGCCCGTCCTCCTCGTCTCCTCCGCCGCTCTCGGAGGCGCCAGCCTCTGCCACAGAGATCCACGGCCGCCGACCGCCCGTCCTTCGCGCATGTTACGGTTAGCATATTAAGGTAAAGATCAGACGCGGCGCCGCTTCAGGGAAAGAGAATTGAAGGCAGCAGCAGCCTCTCTCAAGCTTCCAGTTTTACTACACACAGACGCACAAGTAAATCGTCCAACAAGTGAATCGTGTGGATACCCCCGTACAGCGGCAAATGGAATTTGTGGCTAATGGAATATTGTTGAAGGTCCGCAGACTTTATTTGAATTGCTTGAGACTTAGGATGCACTTACGGAAAGAACATCGTAAAGCATGAGAAAAAGTCGACTAGTGGTGGGAGAAGAGGGCGTTGAATTCATGGCACTACAAGCACCCGGAGTGGGCATTCGTCTTTTCATCCTTAACAACACTCCATTGAATCTTCAGTTTATGGAGGGGAAAGAAAAGAAAAAGACATCAAGAACGAAACACAACGGAACGTAAAAAGAACTGCTTGCACATAAATAGCACTCAGAAATCTGAAGCAAATCCAAGGCAAGTAATGCTGCGAAACACTTATTTTAATGTGTTGGCGTCGACAGCTACTACCAGCCACGACAGACACCGAAAACGGTTTATTAATCAACTAAAGCACTGAATCTCTCCGCCGATCTCACGTCTGAAGATTAATACAAGAAAATTAATATAAGAAGTTTTGTGAATTGAAAATGCATGCTCTTTGGGATAAAAGGAACAAAAGATATTAAACGAAAACTAATACAAATTTTCGTCACATTCGATTTATAATAAATAAAATTGAACTTTCAGAAATATTCAAATTTAAACGTATTACATAAACAAGAAATTTTCAAATTAATTACATGTGCAGTAAATTGGGTATTATTTCCTTTAAATATTCAGGTGTGATCCAAATAAGTAATCACTCACGTTATTCTAAATTCGATAAACGTTTTGTTTACTTTATTAAAATTTAGACATTTTCAATAATGTAATGCGCATTCAATTTACGATACATTTATTATTGTTCAATTATAACTGTTTCAAAATTCTTGACTGGCGTATTAAATGTGAAGTATTAAAACAAAAGCGTATTAAATGTGAAGTAGAGATACCTTTTGCAATTCAGGTTTACTTTAATTTAATATCAGTACACGCATTTTTCAAAACATCTACAAATTGTTCCTAGTTTTCTCTCTCCGAAGGTGAATTTTCGATGGTAATTCAGTAAGATAATAGCAGCTGAAGAGCTCTAATGGCCGACTATTATTCTTCTAAAACAACAAATACATTTGACAAAATAACCTTTAAACACACAGTGACAGACATACTCGTAGATACAATGAGATCAGTACAAAATAATTGCAAGTTAATTAAAATAATAATTGCAATTGTGATTAAAGCAATATATAAATTAAGTAACACGTATATTTATGTTCGAAAATAAACTTAATGTATAATTTTCGTGTGCGAAATTGTGTACATGAGTCCGACCACAAACTCATCAAATTGTGATTCAAAAGGAAAGACACGAACGCATTACACGAATTTGCCAGAAATTCTGTGCTGGCGTGAGCTCTGAGGCCTAAAGAAGCGTCTTAATCCAGTTCTCTGAGGGTGCGTTGAAGGCAGCATCCCTATCAAGCGGTTGGCGCAATGCGGGAGAAAGGGGAGGGGGTTTTGCTCCAGGAGGCTCCGCCAACGCAACATCTTCATCCTCAGCGCCTTTACCAACCCTGCCCTCGTATCCATCATCGCCCCCCCCTCCGCCATCACCAACGCTGCCGTTACTAAAACATTTTGTACTATCGTTAACGTTGCCGTCTCCACTGTCGTTATAACAACCGTTTCGTTCCCCCTGTGGCCGTTCCTGTCACTTTCCCGTTTCCGTTAACCTCTCCGTTACCTGCCGCCACACCATTATACGTTCGTTCGGCCACCACCATATTACGGTTACCGTTACGGCCACACCATCATTACGTTAACGTCACGGCCACCACAATCTTTACGGTTACCGTCACGGCCACCACCATCATTACGGTTACCGTCACGGCCACCACTATCATTACGGTTACCGTCACTGCCACCACCTATATTACGGTTATTGTTATTTCCACCACTATCTTTACAGTTACCTTTACTGCCACCACCACCATAACGATTACCCTTACCGCCGTCACCATACCACACCTACGGTTACCGTACCGCCATCGCAATCGCCAGCGCTACTATGCCGTTATCGCTACCATTACCGACGCTTTTCCGCCACCGTTTCCGTACAACACCGTCGTCACCGTCACTCCCACTATAGGCCCCGCGCCACTCCTGTCACTCCACGTCACGCCGCCCCCTCCGCTCCCTGGCCTGCAAGCTTAATGCGGGGGCCCAAGCCCCCTTCGTTAGCACCCTCCGCACCACCAGGGGGCTCCTCCACTGCAGCGAGTCCACACCCGCCCCGGGAGCAATCATTCAACACGATGGCACAGCAATTACATTTTACTATTGTATTGGATTAATTTTTCGATGCTTTTGTTCTGAAAAATGCGTATTATCGATTTCAATGCTGAAATAATATAAGTGATTTTAATACAATGGATGGCAGAGGTGGCTAAGAGCGAGTACCGACTCAGCGCTTCGGTCCGAAAGGTCGCGTGTTCGAGCCCCACCTTGGGCATGGTTGTTTGTCCCTTGTCTTTGTATGTATGTGTTGTCGCGGAGGGCCTCGCATTCTGCTGACCCCAAATCGAGGAGCCCGCAAGTGTGTTGGTGTCTAGTGTATGGTCGTATATGCGTTCCATCAGGACGTAAATGGTCACCGGCTGTTAGCTGGATAAAAGTCCTAGAAACAAAAACCAATACAGTGTTCACGATTTCATTAATGTAAACATGTGTTTCATCGATTCACGGTTACTATTTCATTAATAATAAACATGCCATTCCAGTCGAATAAATTTTGAATCGTAAAGAAGGAACAATAACGATATCATTATCATAAAATTATTGTTAGTTATTCAACAATTTTAATATTTGGTTAAATCCAATCATTCTACCTCTTTAGTTCAATATATAGAGCGTATTGGTAATTTCCAAACCACTACATTCGAACTTTAATCTCTTTGCCCTTCAATATCCACCTCCCCGGCGTCAGCTACTTCCTTGAACCTTTTAGTATTCCTGGATAATCCTTCCGACCACCAACCGCTTGCGCCCACCGTCTGCGGTCGCGCGATCGTGCGTAACTCCACGCTCCCGCAAAGCCTCCGGCGCGCTGAGCCACCCCAACACTCGCCTCCACGCGCCTGCGCCCCCTTCCGCACCGTTCCACTGGCCTCCCCCGTCAGCTCCGCCTCCCTGCGGCTTCTTAGGCCCTCGCCCGCCTCCTCCCGAGTCAGCTCCACGCCCGACTCCTTGCACCCCGCCTCGCCTCGCCACGCCACTCTCGCCCATTCCGTCCCGCCACGCCGCTTGCACGTCACGCCCTGCCTTCCTTAACGCCCAGTTCGCACAGCAGCCTCGCCCGTTTGCAGCCTACTCCGCACTCCCAATTATCCCCTGCCTCGTCTTCGTTTCCCCAATTACGTTCCGTTATGGCAGTTTGCGCCGACTGCGATAGCTCACCAGTCAACGCGTGGCATCTCAGCGTCGTTACTCGTGAGGTCCTGCCTGCCGACGGTACCCGATTTTTGAAACTAGCTACGAACTTTGGTTGATTTCAACCACTGCCTGGACGAGAATTTCTAGACCGGCTGATCCAATCGGTAATTGCTTGTTTTTTCCGATCAGTATCAGGCGAATGTCCGACTGGCATCCTACCAAACAGGTCATATTCTATGCGCGTTCCTTGTTCATACTTGCTCCTCCTCCTTCCTCACTTCCACACACACATACACACACGTATTGGTACACTAGACCTTGTCCAGGTCATGTCATGTATCTGTAGGAGATGCGCTGTAGAGGGGAACCACGCAAGTCAACGTGTAGGTCAGCGATGGAGCTCACGCCCCACCTGGGAAGGAACACTGCCACCGCCACCACCACCACCAGGAACATATCATACACTACACATACGAGACTAATGATATCAGTAGACGATACCCCAGGAATCAATACCCAGTCAGTTATTCCACGTTCATTTTTTCCCTGTCTCTTCTTTTCAATACTGGCCCATTATGTAAATTTACGAAAGTCGTGAATGACTGACCACTTAAGCAAATTAGTAGTACTTCTTAACAAGACATTTGTATCACTTAGTTAGTTTATTGATCTTCATTTTTGAAAAAATAAGTAGATTCTGTCTAGAACTATTGCAGGCCGATGGATCATTCGTTTAATTTATCTCTACAGTGTACTTACAAGATAAAGAGATGAGAATAAGTGAGCAAATATGAAATTACATTACTTCCATATAAGTGAAAAATTTACAATTACAGGTTTTCAAATCGCCACAAAATATTCATTACAAATCATGGGAGTATAAATAAGAGAGAACAATTTTTAATCAAGAGTAATGTAATAAGCTAATTAAAAATTAAAATATTAATGAATTCAAAAATTTGATTTTCAGAAAATCACACGACTTTGTGTCGACAACGAAGCGTTCCTCTGCGACTACAATTACTGGATTCCGACGAGCAATGTTTCTCATTTAATACTAACTACAATTTAATCAAATAATCACTATTCCGCAATGCTGGATATAATTTGTTCAATACCGTCTGCTGCGATATATTGCAGATTTTTGCCATCTGAGACCATTCAGTTACGGCAATTCTCATCAGCTACTACCGATGACTTTTGTGTTTTCACGCTCAGTTGAAACTCGTCTAAAATCACAAAAGAAAACCCACGCCGTATCTGTTACGTCATTTCTCGCGGCATATGATCTGCGTCAGCCTTATGATGGCCAACTTCACTCTCTTATGCATAATCCCTGACCGTTTCGCTTGTCCTTCCGCCCCAAAGCAACTGCGAGGCGGTTTAGTGGCGGCGCGGTCCAGCGCTCAGATTAGCAGAGCGTGGGCTCAGCTAGACAACGGGCGCGGCATAAAAATCCAGAACCAACGGTTCCGCGAATCCATTACCGCAGGGAAGCGCAAAATAAAAAGGCCGACATTATCTCAACTTTCTCCTGCGTAAGGAGCCGACGCTACGCATGCATTCTCATTCTTTCTTCGTTTTTTCTTCCTCCTCTGCATTTTAAGACTCTTTTTATCGCGAACCAACTTGGTGGCCGGAAAGGCAGATAACTGCGTATTATAGCCTTTCCCTAAGGACCTCTTCTAAGTAAACATTGTTCTCATATTCGATACCGCTATCGCTTAAAGCGAATTCTCAAGTGGTGTTTTCAGCAGACCTTTAATCCCCCACCCTCCGCAAGTGAGAATACTTAGATCCTTTTAAGACTTATTTTAGATACCCCCGAAAAAGAAGGTCCCGCGCTTGCAGAGAAAAATTTTCTTGCAGGGAAGAATGAGAAGGCTGTATGGAATAATCTCATTGCAAATGGAATGGTTCTTATAATGAGCCAGAAACCACCCGTTAAGTTTGTGTGAAAAGAAAAGTAGAATACCTTAATATCATCACTTGTTGGAAAATTATCTGAATAAAGTATAAATAATAATGAAAACATTATTCACTGATAGTATCTCTTACTGCTTTTTATTTAATAACGTTTTTATAAGCACTCATTTTTAAAACTATTTTTGTATATTTTTGTAGTTAAAACGTAAAATAAATACCGAAAGATTTTTTACAAGGGACACAAATAATAATACAAGCATTCGTTTTCAAAAATGAAGTATGTATTTATGATTTTCTATCCGATTTTCAACGAAACATTACAAAAACACTGAGTTGAAATGTTTAGAAAGAAATGAGTTTTAATGAGTCGTATAAAGTCAAAGTGATTCGATTCTCTAAAACATCGATTTTAATAATGATAATATCTATCAATATTTTTAAAATAATACCCTTAATAAAGAAGTACGTTCAATTTTTTGCAAGTGGGCATCAACATAATTCAAAATATTAAATCCAGAGTTATTGACAGACGTGGTTAAGTATAATAAAGCTTGTAAAGCACAACGTTAATAAATGCCATTATAGTGCCGACATGCTCCATCGTTTTGTGCTTCCCTAACTGCGATCATTATGAACAAAGGTGACAGAGACAAGAACGGCTATAGCAGCATTTTCCTTAGATGCAAGAACACTCAGCACCGGCAAGGGACGACTATGTCAGCAAGAACGACCGCAACTCAACGTAAGCAAAGCAGAATATCTGAAGGGCAGCGCATTGGGCGACAAGAAGATATTGTCGACGGTTCCAAGATTTCTCCCAACAAAATCTGCAATGCTCACAATAGTATTGAGTGAAGAAAGTGAATGAAATGCACGAAAATATATTATTGAATGAAAAGTAGAAGGGATTAATATATATATATATATATATATATATATATATATATATATATATATATATATATATTGTGATGAACCCATCCTGCCGCCACGGCAACACACGCATGCGCGCAATGCGCGCAGCTCGCGGTCTGGGTACCTCACAAAGGGGGGGGGGAAATACCGTCACACCGAAGTGCGTCGGTAATCAGCTGACAGGTGTGCGCGTTAAATTTATCAATGAAGGGCGCCAAACGGGCACTTACCTGGCACCTGGCACCGGCATTCGAGAACCTCAAGGGGGTAGGCACTCTTGAATGAGGGCATGCACGGGTTTGCTATTACTACCACTACTTTACAATAATCACAAAGTTTTGTAACTTTAAGTGTCAATCACCTGAATGGCAAGAACACATTTATTGCTTTTGTTTCTATAATACAGTTTGGGTAAGGAATCCTTAAACTAAATTATATGTTATTTACATTAAATGACACCTTTCCTATTTTTTACTGTCTTTGGAATAATTACAAAATGAAAGTCTTTCGTTCACCTCTTTCGATGATTGCACAATCCGTAGTCGTCCCCGAAGCAGTCGCTGTCGCGAGCCGCACCACGGCAAGGCGCAGCCAACCGGAAGCAGCAGTGCGTGCGGTGCTAGTGCTCCTGGCTCCGATCGGTGATTATTGGAGGAAGTCGTCTGACGCCACCCACTCCTCACCAGGCCAGCCTCAATGACTCGGCTGCACAATCATTCCTTCCGGAGGCGCCGGCCGTTGAAATCGGAATAAATTCCTGATTGTCTTTTATACTGGGCGGCCTGCACTATGTTGGTCGACCCCAAGTCACTGCTCCCACTACCTCTCATCAACACTGCAGTCTCAATTCTGTCTCGTTCTCTCGCCTTCTATCCGTCTTCTCCCAAAAATCCCCGCCTCGAGCTTCCTGCGTCGCATCCCACCCTTTTTCCAAGTTTCGCCCATCGCTCCTTCACGTGATTGGAATTTTGAATATTATTGGCCGAAATCTTGGTTTCCAAAATATTCGACGCGAGTCGGAAGCCGATAGGGTATTTTCAAATTAACCTCATTTTCTGGGCGCCTGATTGGTGGTCCTTGTTGTGCGTGTGTTTTGGCCAGTACACCGGAGATGAACAAAGCAGTCCTTTCTGCTGTCTTCGTGACGCTTATATGGGTCCTACGGGATAACTTCAACAGTAGCCGGGATCTCTATAATTTGCTTGTTCCGGTGCCTAGCCGTGCACGTGGACTGGCCGCCGTTTGCTTGAAGGGCTGTCCCCGAGAGACAATTGCACCCTAATCGTAAATCTTTTGAATCTTCTGGCACGCGTTCGCGCGTCTTGCGCTGAGCCGTGTCAAATCAGGGACCTTCCTAATCGGCGTGACAGAGGGGGAAGTTTTGGGTCCGGCGACTAGCAATGACCTCATTGCAATATATATATATATATATATATATATATATATATATATATATATATATATATATATATATGCTGGGGTGCAAAATAATTTTGCCAAGTAATCAGAGCCAATTAAAAAAGAAGTGAAAATGGAAAAGTTTATTACAAGAAAATTAGGAAGCAACATCTAATTCAATTCAATTATGCCTTATTTTCCGTGGCGAAGCTAAGGTAACTCCTTTTCCGCCTGACCGAGCATTTTCCGCTACGTCCCTTTCAACCTCTAGCAGGAAAGGAGGTATTATCCGGCGACGAAATAGGTGATTTGAAATTTTTTCTGAAGCTTCTTTTATGCTTGAGGATCTTTTACATGCATTATACCTACAACATTGGTCAGCTGACTTTACTTCCCCTCCGAAAGAAATTGTACGAAGCATTTTTCGCCCTTAGAACTAAAGCAGCTCTCATAAATCCACAGCTTCGGTCTGATTTGAACCCGGGAATTTGGGGGTAACAGTCCGATACCCTATAACCTTTACTGTTTACCTCACGGTCCACCGATACCTCAAATGAATATTCTCGTGTAAGCACCACCCAAACTCCATGTAGCCTAACACATATACGAAACAATAACAGTGATGGCAAAGGTATTGTTGGGAGAGGAGCAAAAAAGTAGAAAATATTACTAAAAGAGGGTCAAAAAGTCATATGTGCAATAAGCATTTACGACGATTGATAACATGACTGTAACCCATAGGTTGTACTCATCGATGCACATAAAACGTCGGGAAAATAATTTTTAATGTGTATACACAGAAAGTGAATTCCGTGACACGAATTGTGAAATGTTGCACACTTAATATAAAAATTTAGACACTGACATGTTTTTAACGTTCCTCCTCGTTAATTATTTAGACATTTTAAACAAAATTAAATTGACAAAATAACAGTCTACCCGTAGGCTGTTCTGATCGGCAGTTGTCCCCTATCACACGCCGAATTTTGCATTCGAGAGGGGGAAACATTCCATAATATGAATTAAGAAATAATTGCTGTATTAACAATAATTTATTGTTGTATTTTGATTATTTCTTAATTCATATTCCTGATAATCTATATATCCGTACAGACGACTCAGGTTATAGAGAACTGGGGACTAACATGTTTGGTTCACTATATCTGGGGTTCACTAAGTCCGATGATGTCAAAATCAAATGGAATTTTTTCACAATGATTGATTTTATTAATATACCGCAAAATTCATTAACAGCACGAACTTAAAATTTCAATACCTTTCTTTGTACGCAAAAAAAACAAACAATTATTTTGAATTGTTTGCTCCGTACATTTTTCATTAGAACCTTCTTGTTCGTGCTTTCTTCATACTTCATTCTGCATTCTTCTCTGTCTCTAATTATCGTAATGCAGTCATAACACCTTTTAATGTCTCCCGCGCCGTCGGAACATCATTCCACTCTCCGAAGACCCTTCTAATCGCCTAATGACATAGAGATCCAATTTATTTCCAGGACTTTTTCCGCCGGCCTTAACCAATTTTAAAAAGGGAATTCCTTCCCTTTCCTACGTTCACTATAGCCGAGGTCCAGGTTCACTATAACCGAATCTTGTTATACTTGTTGAGTTCCTAATCTGGAACCAGTTAGTGGTTTCCTTTGAAACCAGCAGTGGTTCCAGGCCAGAAAGGTCCCTCGCGTAGCCACCCAGGCCACCGTGCGTGGGCTCGGGCGCTCCTTGGTGTCGCGACGCCCGGGGCAGCGCGGCCCTCGGCTGAGCGCGCTCTTCGGGCGCCTTCGGGGAGATTAATATTTAAGCGCCTGGCGCCCGGGCGGCCCCCGTGCCCCCGCGCCGTCATCCATCATCATCCATCATCATTAATGTCGCGGGGCGGATAATGGAGTCATGCTGCCGCTCACTTTCCGCAACATGGGACGTCATTAGCCCTCGCGGCGGTGGCGGCGGTAGGGACGGCTGGGGGAGCGGGGGGGGGGAAGCGAGGGAATTCGGGGTGTCGGGGAGTCGGAGACGGTGTGGTCGGCGGGAGAAGGGGTAGGGCGGGCGGGAGGCGCAGGGCAGTTGAGGCGGTGGAGGCGGCGGACTGAGAGGGTTGATTGATTGATTTTTTCGTGTTTCCGGGTGCGTCAACTGCTTCGGTCATTAGTCCCGTTAGTGTAGTGCATGTTTGTTTCTCGGGAGATGGCGGTGATCTTCCCCCACCGTATGGCGAGATCCGGCGCCGACCTACCGTCGGCTAATGGGGTTTCCCCCTGACCAGGACTTTCCCACCAGCGGGGCACCGCCCCAGCCGGGACAAGCTCTAAGCTTCCGACCGGTCTCCCGGAATATGTGGTAGTGTAGTGTATGTTAGTGCAAGTGTGTGTGTATGTGTGTAAGGGGAGAGGATAGAACAAGGAAGAGGAAGGACAGATCGCGCGCGGTCCGTGGCCCGTTTGTTAGGGTACTGCTCCGGCATTCGCCTGGTGTTGGTCGGAGAAACCACGGAAAACTACCGCTAGAATTCTCCTCCAGACAACGACTGAATTCGATCTAGCTGAAAAGCTAGTGTCGAAAATCCTGCCGCCGTGGGGAGTGGGAACCTAGGACCTCCTGGTCAGAGGCGCTGCAGTGACATCAGTTGCTGCACTGAGCTACCTCTCCCGGTCGCCGAGCGAGAGGGGACGTTGAGGCGGTGGGGACGGCGTGGGCGGTGGGGGCAGTTTGGGCAGCGGGGGCGAGCTGCCATTCGCTGGGGAGCGGGCGTGGCCAAGGAGGAGCAGTAAGGAGAGAGACGGAGAGGTGAGAAGAAGCAGGGTGCGATGAATCTCGGTTGTCCACGCGGATCGTTCGCTTTTGCAGAAATGCTACGATAAGCTTACCTATCATTTTTATCACAATTAGAAAAATAACTAACTTTTAGTTCGCAGGGTCTTCATATTGGTCAGATTGGCCGAAGAATATCCATTTTGGAGCAAATCGTCTTAACGGTTTTGGCTCTAATTCTGAACCATGTCAAACATAAACACAGACGCATTGCAGTCAACCAATTTTTCAGTATCAGGACCCACAAAAGGTGAATTTGACTGCACAAGATTTTTGGGGAATATAATATACTATATTATCAAGAATATTTAAAATTTTTATTTTCGATTTCAGGGAACCATAATACGATTTGTTTCGGAGAAAAATCGTCTGCATTACTGTACTTCCTCTGTACTACATAAGTATGTAACATGGAGAAAATAATTATGCAAGAAAACGTTACATGAAAAGAATAAAAAAGTTTTCAAAACGTTGTCCATATAAATATTTTAAAAAATATAATTTCATTTGAAATCATTTTCTTTTTTCACCGACTTCAGAAATAATGGGATCAAAGATTATCAAAGGTTAAACAAGGTATTTTACAGAAATAAATTTCCAAACTATTTTGTTTCCTTGTAAAACAATTATGTAAGGTACATTATACAAAAATGCTTTGTCTAAAAAATATGCATCCTTTTGAAGTTACTTGTAATTATTCTAACACACATTCTGCACTCAATTTTTGACGAACGTAATAATGCTGATCACCCATGTTGAACTGAAGTGTAGAACGCATTATGTTAATGAGTATACAATGGGCCATATGGTGTACAATTTACCTGAATGTCATATTGGATCCATATATAATTAGAAATAGAATTACTGAGTGTGCGACACTTTTATTATGTATGATCTGAATTAACCAGGATTAAATAAAATAATTACATTGTACTTCAAATTATCGGTTTCATATAATTAAATTATATTTCAATCAAAGTGCATTAAGTTTTTCAGTTAATTTAGTGATTTACACCTTCATTGGAGTGATAAAATTTCATTTTGAATGTTCAGAATCAAAAACATTAGTTCAAAAATCACAGATAATTATAAATAAACTTGCAATAGTGAACATGTAAAAAATTTTATAATTATATGACTAAAATAAATGTAGTCATTTTATTTTACTTCAATTATGTAGAAATATATTGTGTTCAATCTATTTATTCTCAATATTCACACTTTTAGGTCGAACATATTATTTAAAAACGCAAAAGCGATCTCTCCTCGATAAAGTCTTTTATTTAATAGCTGCAAATGATTCTTTATCCTGAAAATACTGGTAGTGAACATGAATTAAGAAAATATGTAGTTTTAAAGAATTTTGCACTATGACTTTGTCAACACTCGGGGATATTTCCCCTATTAAAATTTTAGGAATGTTCTCATTCTGATTGTTCTAACACCAAACTGAATGTTCTGTTCCCTTTAATGCTGGCGTTCGCGTATATTGTAGGCAGAGTCACAGGTGGGATAAGCAATGAAAATTCAATAATTAGATGTGTGAATTGATGAGAAGGAAGAATACATTCTCTTATATTTTATGAAATTTTTAAAATTATTTAAATGTTATCAAATTATTTTGTCTTCATTTTTGACGCATTAAAACATATTTAATACAGTACATCATCCAGAAAGTATTGGCCACATCGAAAGACTTGAACATTATACAACTTAAAAACACGTATGTCAAGCAAAAATGTTCATGTTTAACTTACAGTATTTTTATAAAGCAGGAATTTTAATTACATAGTTATTACAAACTTCACTTGGATAGAATATTTAAAGTTACAGTTTCTCTTCGTTGTAAGATAAGCGCACAGATCAATTACAACCCAAGTAACAGCAAATTTATAATTTCATACAATCAAAAAAACAATCTCAGGGTTATAATTTCTTTATGTCTCATCCAACTGTGCAAACATTCACATTTACATGGAACGTAATTATTAATGGTATAGGGCAACGAAACTCTGTTTTCCCTTCATATTGTCATTTTGCAGAAAATTTATGCCAAAAATTAAGCGGGAAAATTAATTCCTTGCCATTTACGTAAACAAAACAATGCAAAAAGAGTTCATTAAATGTATGACATTCATGAAATAACGTGACCAAAGGGCATTTATTCTGCAAACTAGCGAGACTCTAGCTCAGTGTTAGCTCTCTGGGGGAAAGAGGGAGGGAAAGAGAGAGAGAAAGAGAAAAGAGAGAGAGAGAAAGAGAGAGAAAGCCCGAAAGTGAGAGAGTAAGAGTCCTGAGATTCCTTTGCACCTGTTACGTTTCTGGGAAGGCGGCGGCGAGAAAGTTGCCAGGCGCGCGGCAGAAGGAGGGGTTGCGTTGCAATGGGGGCGAAGGCCGGGCCGGGGGCGGGGTGGGAGTGGAGCGGCGGGAGGGGGCGTGGCGAAGGCGTGGGCGGGGACGACGGAGGGCATGGCGGTGGGGGTGGGGCGGGGCTGTCACGGGGAGAGATTGCCCAGCGCCGGGGCGCAAGCAGCCTTCTGTGCCGAGGCCCACTCCATATAAATATTATAGCAGCTTGGCATTGTTGGGCGACGGGTGGGCGCCGCCCTGGATTGCCTCGTGCCTCCGGGCGAACAACGGCCGGGCGGCCCGCGTGTTATTTACGGAAATAATATCGTTTCTAGCGAGTCGGTGGCGGTGGTGGAGGCGGGAGCGGTGGCGATGGCGGTCAGGGTGGCGGTAGCGATCGGGGTGGCGGTGGCGGTGGCGGTGGCGGATGCGCATGTGGCGGCGTGGGTAGGGGCGGGGCTGGGGCGAGGCGGCGGTGGCGACGGAGGCGACGGAGGCGACGGAGGCGGCGGAGGCGGCGGAGGCGGCGGAGGCGGCGGAGGCGGCGGAGGCGGCGGAGGCGGCGGAGGGCGACGGAGGCGGCGGAGGCGGCGGAGGCGGCGGAGGCGGCGGAGGCGGCGGAGGCGGCGGAGGCGGCGGAGGCGGCGGAGGCGGCGGAGGCGGCGGAGGCGGCGTAGGTGGCGGAGGCGGCAGCGGAGGCGGCCGCGGAGGCGCGGAGGCGGCGGCGACGGCATTGGGGGCGAAGCGGGCGAGGTGCCGGGTCGCCGAGATATCGAGAAGGGCTGAGGCGAGTGTGATGGGAGGGAGTTCTGTAGTGGCGGTGCTGTGCAGAGGACGAGTACGTCAGTGGTTGCAGGAGGTAGTCATGTTCGAGAAGTGTGACGAAGCGATTAAGTTGGGGATACGGAGGTGTTGACGTTCATCATTACGGAGAAAGCAGAGCAGAGCGGAGGTACCAGACTGCCAATAACATACGGGTAATACGATTGAAATTCTAGTAATGTGTATTGAATGCTTTGCATTTAATGAGAACGTGGATCGCTGCTCGAGGTATTGCCGTTTCCCCTGCCATTTAAATATCATCTCATCGTATTATCTATTTATCCTCTTCCTGGTAATGTTTTGAAACTGAGGTTCCAAAAGCGATAAACAAACAAAAATATAACTCTTTATTAAGAGATTGATAATGTTCCCGAGAATACGTGACTGTGACGTTCAAGTAGATCAGAAATGATGGGAATTGCGGAGTATCAATAGAAGTGGGTATATGTAAGGGGATTGGAAACGAGTGACGATAGTGGTCATTGAAAACAAGTGTTGATAGTGAGCGTTTTGGGGAATGCACAGGAGCCCAACTAGACGCAGTTTCAAGATATACTAAAATAACAGTGGAATATGAATCTGACAGAACGCTGAAGATATGAAGAGCTGAAACCGCATTGATAGCAGCGAACGAGATGGGCTTCTATTAGCTACAGCAATGGTTCAATGATGCTGGAAATCTTACAAACAGACGGCTAAGGAGTTACAGAACGAACATTTCTACGGTAATGATTACGGTTTAAAGCGAGGGACTTACTAGAAGAGAGAAGCGAAAAAACGCACAGAATCTCTTTGGGCGACTAACGTGGTACTAGGCCGCAAAAGCAGAGTGGTGGTACGCCAAAGGAAATACGGAGACGAAGGTAAGGACCGGAGGAGACGGAGGCGGCCGTGGAAGAATGATAGTGCTTGCCGCTCCCTCAAGCTTAGCGCTGGGGAATTTAGACGCGGGACACGATGGCAATGTTTCGCCTTCCCCTCTGAAATCGGATTTACGCGGTGAAAAAGCGAACGGCACTATTCTTTCCAAACATTTATTGTTCATGCCTTTGGAATATCAAATAATTGTGCATTTATTTATTCTGGAAACATTGTAATAAATCACGCAATGACAATATTGACACACATGTCTCAGAAATTTTATTAAGACACAATAACAAAGTAAATCAAACTAATAAATTGGAGGTGCGCTAAACAAACTTTTAACGCGAAAGGCATTTTTTGTTACTTGAAATGTAAATATTCGATATTAGCATATCTTCATAATTTTTCAAAGTACGAATCTACTACACAAAATATATAGTTTTAAACTGAGTAATATTACGGTATTTTTACAAGATTTGTGCCAAATGGCCCTCTGGTCAAAAGGTGCTGCTCATGTTTTAAAAATATGATCAAAAACCTCTAAAAAACGCAAATCGAATATTTCAACAAATTGACTTGAAAGCGTCATTAAGCATTTGAGGAATTTTTCATCTGAGTAAACACTGAATATAAACACAATATTTCATTGTTTTCTTCGTAAAAGTCGTTTATTTTTAATGAAAATTTGGAATAAAATAAGGTATACTTCATCGATAAGACGCACAAATCAAGCTAGATGAAGAATAAACACAAAAATGCGTACAACGCACCACATGGAATTGTAGACACCTTCGTCGCCCGGAAATATGCGTCTCTTCATCGCGTTGTCGATATGCGGCGGCCAGGTGCGCCCCGCTGTATGATCGATGTCTCACGCGGAGGTCTCACAGCACCTCGTGTGCGGACGCCTCTTAGCGCGAGACAAATGAATGCGAAATCTTGAGAAACGCGCTCTCGCGGATGTTCCAGGAAGCGCCCGCCGGGAGGGGAAGGCGGACGCGGGGCGGGACGGACGAGGAGGAGGGCCTTTTGGGGGGGGGGGGGGGGGAAGGGGGGGGAAATGGGAGAGGAGGAGGGGAGCGGAGAGCGACAGATGTAGAGGTCGAGATAAAGAGGAGGGAGCAGAGTGATGCAAAGAGGAGTGTAGGCGAGCAGGGGCGGGGGGGAAGAGAGGCCGGGGGAAGGGAATGGAGGCGGGGAAGGGGAAGACAGGGAAAGGGGGGGGGAGGCGGAACCCAGAGGGAAGGGGGAAGGCGGGAAAGAGGAGGGGACGGAAGATTGGGGAGAAGGAAGGGTTGGGAACGGGGGAGAGGGCGGCAGGGCTAGCCGAGAGAGATGGAAGCGAGGAAGAAGGGGTGGAGGGGTGAGGGTGCGGGGACAAATGCGTCCGGCGCGTGGGCGGGGGGCGGCCGGCCCCGCGCCGCGTGTCGCGCCGCGCCGCGCGTTTTTCTGCCGCGAGGGAGGAGGGCGCGCGAGGCCGCGTCTTGTCTCGCGCTAAAGAAAGCGGCCCGGGGCTCTCCAGCCGCCCCCGCTGGCGCCGGCAGCTGCCGAGATGGAGCGCCTTTCTCTGCTCTTCCTCCCCTTTTTTTCTCGACGTGTCACCTAAACTGATTGCAGACTGACGTTGCACAGTGCCCTCACAGTCCAGATGAATGAACTCTAATATGGGGATGCGATCTCATGCAGTTCGACCGATTAAAATTATCTTTGAGGAGGGTTATTTAATGAGCGAGAAAATGGTATTTGAGAAACAGATTAATTAATACACATTCTCTAATGAACCACCACCAGGATTTCAGAGCAAAATATTTGCATTGTTCATATAATAAGATTATTAACGCAAAAGATTTTAAAAAAATAATTTTTCTTGAATAGTTTATTAAACTTGAAATAATTAAATTTCAACATGGTAATTTGGAGTTGTTGACTGTTATATTGAAAAATTAATAGAAGTCGTTTCTAAAATTTATTAACTGTTCTTTGTTAAAAGTAATCGATAATCGAAACTGGATAATTTATTAACTGAAATACTGGCATACTTAGATAGACAATATTCTTAAAATACCAAAAATAGGGAATAGCTGCGATTTGCAAGAGTTTTGAAATCCACTATATATGATTTTTGTCATACCATTGGTGGGCCAAAGAAAACGGTACGCGAAAGTAGCACCTTTTTTGCGGCGATATAAAATGAAAAAATCTGTTGATTGTATTACATGTCAAATCTGAGTTTTTGCATCTATTATGTGCCTGATAAAATAGAAACACTTGAAAATACGAATACACCTTCATTTGATGTGGAGGCTGTGTCCCTTCGACCTATTCAGAAGATTTTTATGAAGAATTCTAAAACAACAAATTAGGAAACTCATTACTTATTCATGATCACGGTAGGAATAACCTAATACGATTATCACAATCATTTCAAAATAAACGACTCTTGTGGTTACAAAATTTACGTTTTGTCATGAATTCCTAAGTGTACTTACGTGGTTCATAAATATTCACACGTCAGCTTCCAACTTAATTCGCATAAAACCGCGAGGTTTCCTGTTTTACAACGTAAATAATCGACAGTTTTACATCCGATTAACACTTCTTCATAATCCGCGGGCTTCGGTGCATACTATACTCACTAAACACAACCGTAAATTTTTAACTCACCCTGGCTTAAATTCACGGAAGCCTGATCCTCAGGGGTGCGAGATTTGGCTGTCCTGTAAACAAATAAATAACAAATAATTAATCGGTGTAATATTCAAAACACTGAAACAAGATTTTAATTTCGGATATACGCGTAAAACACAGAGATAAAAGAGAGAGGATTCTCGCGCGCCCTCATTTTTGGGCTGGCCGCGCGGGGCGCTACAGGCGACCGACATTAAAGCGCACAGAGAGGGGGCGTCCGCGGGGGGTCGGGGGTGGGGGGAGGGGGGCGTGGGGGGCAGCCATGCGTGCTGGGCGGACGCTTCCGCCGCTGCGCGCGGTCAGGACGGGAATGCGGATGAATCACGACCCCGGCGGGGAAGAGGCGGGGAGGGGGCGGGGAGGGGCGGGGGGGAGGGGGAAACGCAGGGCGGGCGACTGAGCTAGTCGGATTGCGCGCCGAGGCCCAACCACGCCCCCGGAGGGCACCGCTGGTGAAGTGCAGGCATGGAGAAGGGCATTGACATTACGCAAATCGTGCTGAAGACCAAAGCAGTACCCTGGAGTAAATCATTTTACAATATTAACTAATGGAATCAAATTTTTAAGTTCGATTTGTACATAATAGAGAGAATAATATTAAAGAAATTAAAGCCTTAAAAATACACATAATTCACATTGCTATGTTGTCAAGTAAATTCAATAGTAAACAATACAGGATTCTGAAATTTGTAATATTACTTTCATGAATAAAATTAGCACAGTAGTAAATTATACATTTCACAAAACCCGTGATACATCAGAAAATTAATAATGCTCTCGCACCAAATTCGAATTACCCATTGACGCTCGGAGTCCGAATTACCCACCCATTATTCCACGCAGCGCTTTCACCATGAGAGGGATATAAAATTATTTTTTTAAAGTTCAATTTTCCAGGCGATTTTTTCCGTATTATTCTTTCCAAAAGTCGCAAAGCTTCCTGAATGTCATGAACCAGGAGCTCCTTCGGCACATGGCGGCGCTGCGCAGTGACCCGTGTGTGGGCAGTGAGCGTCCGCAGGGGCCCTCCCGTCAACTTCCGCTGACGTCACGGCCCTTCGGGTGGGGGGGAGTGGAGTTCTGAGCGCGCCCCATGAGACGTCGACGTCCCTCCCCCCGTCCCGTCGCCCACCTCGTCCTTCACTGAGACCGGGAGCGGTAGCTTAGGCATCAACGATGCCACTGCAGCGCCTTGACGGGATCCTAGGTTCCCCTCCCCACGGCGGCAGGATTTTCCACACCAGCTTTTGGGGGAATTGGGGCCCCATCGGTAGTTTTCCGTGGTTTCTCCGATCAACGCCAGGCGAATGCCTGGCAGTACCCTAACAAACGGGCAGTACCCTAAAAAACGGGCCACGGACCGCGCGCGAACTTTCCTTCCCCTTCCTTGTCCTATCCTCTCCCCTTACACACACATACTTACACTAACATGCACTACACTACAACATATTCCGGGAGACCGGTCGGGAGCTTAGAGCTTGTCACGACTGGGGCGGTGCCCCGCTGGTGGGAGAGTCCTGGTTAGGGAGAAACCCCACTAGCCGACGGTAGGTGGGCGCTGGATCTCGCCATCCCGCGGGGGAAGATCACCGCCATCTCCCGAGAAAAAATACGCACGACACTAACGGGACTAATGACCAAAGCAGTTGACGCGCCCGGAAAAACGAAAAAAACAAACCAAACAAAACCTCCATAGAGGCGTCCCGTCCATAGAGGCATCTCCCCTATCTGGATCTCGCCTGGCTATCCGGGGTACAGACATACTCCTTCGCGTTCCGGCTAGCCCGGACACTCGCTCTCGGGAGGTAGATTTACTAAAGATCCTTCCTGCTGTGGGCTTCCCCGCCAAACTCGTCTCGCCATGATTCGTTATGCAACGACTGCCATGCCCAGTCTTGCACCCTACCCGATGTGCATTTTCCAATCATGCATTGTTCGCCTTGCATCATCCTCCACGCACCATCCACCTTGCATAGTCTGCCTCGCAGCCCCCGAACGCCTTACACGTCACCCCTTCCCGTTTACTCTGCGCGGTCTACTTCCGCCTACCTCTGGCACGTGCGCCTGAACCTCCCACAATGACCTCCCCGCCCCCCAAGTCCTTCACCATCATCCCTTCCTCCCCACGATCATCTGCATGAACCCTCGCACAGCCCGTTCCTCGCTGACGCCCACTTCCGGTCCACCGCGCTCCACACTCCACCACTCACCCTCACCCTACGTCGCTCCGTCCTACGCACAGCTGTACTCCGACCCACCCCGCCCGTTCCGCTCAACTTCAGCCCCCCTCCCCACCCTCGTCCACTGGAGGCCGGCCAGCGCGCCGCCGTCCCCGCCACCCGGATTGGCCCGAGCGCCCGGAGCGGGGCTGCCAACTTTTGCCAGCGGCGCGGAGCGGAGGGGCCCGTCTGGCCGCCGCTGGATGACCGCGCGGCAGACCCCCGCAGCGCTGCACCAAGCAGCGCTCATGACCTGCCTAGCACCCCCAAGGCAGTCGCCGCAGTATTCCTCCAGTTTTACAGTTTGCGCCCGTTATTACCCAGGTAACAACATCCGGGTATAATACGTGTGTTGTATCCAATTACCAAATTATTTTTTAAAATTAGTTTTATTGTTTATGTGCAGCCATTTGCTCTCATGTGTTCGTGATTATTAATTGAAATAGTTATTAATCCAATCCGGGAGCGGTAGCTCAGTGCATCAACTGATGTCACTACAGTGCCTCTGACCGGGACGTCCTAGGTGCGAGTCCTGACGGCGGCAGGATTTTCGACACTAGCTTTTCAGCTAGGCCGAATTCAGTCGCTGTCTGGAGGAGAATTCTAGCGGCCAGCTACTAGGTAGTTTTCTGATCGGTAGTTCTGACTCGGTAGTAGTACTGATCGGTACTTTTCCTTGGTTTCTCCGATCAACACCAGGCGAATGCCGGAGCAGTATCCTAACAAACGGCCACGGACCGCGCGCGATCTGTCCTTCCTCTTCCTTGTCCTATCCTCTCCCCGTTACACACACATACACACACACTTACACTAACATGCACTACACTGCCACATATTCCGGGAGACCAGTCGGGAGCTTAGAGCTTGTCCCGGCTGGGACTGTGCCCCACTGGTGGGAGAGTCCTGGTTAGGGGGAAACCCCACTAGCCGACGGTAGGTCGGCGCCGAATCTCGCCATCCACCGAGGGAAGATCGCCGCCATCTCCCGAGATAAGAACATGCACTACACTAACCGGACTAATGACCAAAGCAGTTGACGCGCCCGGAAACACGAAAAAATCAATCAAACAATAATTAATCCAATTTTTATAGCTCATACAATATTTGATTGTTTTATAACTAATCCTCTACATCCACTAAATTTTTCGGTATTTGTCACATCGTACGATTGTAACATTGGCTGACCTGCGCCCAGTTGTTTTACCTTTTGCAGGATCCAGAAGTGAAATATTAAATAAAGAAATAAAACTTTGAAACATAAAAAAGTCACAATCCCATATCACCCCTCATTTGAGAATAGAAACTAGAAACATTTTCAGCAAGTTTTTCATTATGAATCAAACTTCTACCCCTCCTGCAATAATATTAATTTGAACAAACTCCCAATCAATGTATTTTTAACTTGCTTATCTTTGCCTGGCTTGCCTGTTCCTAATGTTAGTTTAAAAACGAGTAATGTATCTTAGTCTATTATGTAAAATATATCGATTTATAATATCGAAAGAAAAATAATTGATTTGTTTTCTTTGAAATGGATATACTGCCACGAACATTGTATTTTACAAAAGAGTGCTCACATTTTTAACTGTAATCGTATTCATATCAGTATTTCCCGGAGTGTTGCATGTAGGGATCTGTTAAATATAATAGATTATCCAATCGATTAATATATTGGTCGATTAATATTCATCGAATAATCACCGTGAGATAATCGAAAATTCTAATATTATCAATTAATTTATAATATTTTGAAAAAGTGCCTGAAAATGATTTTTTACACATATGATGTGAAATATACTAAAAAATAATATAGTTATTAAACAATTTCAATCAATACGGATATTATAAGGGAAGAATACTACACTATTCAGGAGATAAATTTCTACAGTCAAGTTCAAAATGAAAATTTCTTTAAGGTTTAACTACAACCAATGGCGTTCTTTGTTCAAAGTCATTTTATAGGAAACGCGTAAATGTCTCTGTCGTAAATATTTCTTATTTCAAATATGATATAACTAAAATAACAGCACATGCGTACATATTTTTCAGTTAATCAATATTGATAATAGGAAATCGACTATTTGATTGTCTCAATTATTATTCTCCAGTCAGAGAGACGTAACCAGACAATGAATTCCGTTAATTGTAAGTGGAGGCCTAATTTTATGTTAGTCTTGAAAATTAATATTTGAATTAAAATAATCGAGATAAATAATAGGTAAAATTAAGCAATGTATTCGTATACATTAATCGGTAAAAATAATCGATTTCAATGCTACTTACAACTTAATATGTTGTGTAATATTTACGTTGAAAAAAAGCATATCAGTCGTAAACAAAATGGCACAGATAAGAGCAAAACATTGGAATTCGGTCTCTAATCTCACAATAAAATTTATAAGAGGATATGCCCCTTTATCCTCTTACGGAATACTCCTGAGTTCCAAATATCTCAATCATATGAAGAACTAAGGAATATCTTAAATCTCGTTAAATATACCTAGAGTTAATAACATTTCAGATGGTGACCACATTACACATAACACATTATTGAACAGGAAGATAAAAATGTTTTTTTAATTTTTTCCAACTTAGTGAAGTTGCCGCAAATTTTTGATTAATTTAAAATGCGTGGTCGTTGATTGAACCGGTCCGCTCACTGCCCATGGTCGCAAGCAACAGCGCAGGATTCGCCCGGCACGGGGACTACCGGCGCCCGTCTTTTGTTCCGTCGCGCATTGTACTTCCGTGACAGCCTCCGCCCACCGCCGGCGGCCCCCAATGCCGCACCGATTGAATAAAAAAAATTCACAGTAATTTCTGACCAGGTGCGCTCGCGCTTTGTTCACAATCTCGGGACATCTGCTGAAGAGTAGCTGCGCATGAAAAACTCATTGAAAGGCGGACGGAGCGTCGTTGCAGTCGGGTCGATTCGATATGTATCGCGGATTTATTCAGTACGGCGACACGAAACGAATTCGGCGAGGCGTCCCACCTCGTCTGGACAAAGAGCGAGGACGGAAATATCAGAGGGGCTTTGTAACGGCGCTGTCCTCCGATATGCTGCACCCATACGTCCAGCGAACGCACGGCTCAGGGTGAATGGGGAGGCTAGAATGATATTGCGTTTCGTGATGTGCGTAGCTCATTTTATTTCGATATCAAGTTTAGCCAGTACAATATCGGTACAGTGATCTTTTCTTTGAACGAAATTGTTCAGAAACGGTCATGCGAAACGGAACGACGCATTTGAGATAATTTAATGCATGCAAATCCGCAGATTATCACGGCGCGTTTTAGGTTTTTCCATGCTATAATTATATCTCTTGGCCGAACAGAAATCAATACGAGTATACGAAACGTATACTCGTAAATGTCGATTGGACGTAAAAGAAAAAAAAATAGGATTACGTATCTGAACAAATTCATCGTATTTATTGCATAAGAAATGAAAAAACAACACATACATTTTGACATGAACAATACATTTTGACCCCTAGAAAGTCCTTTTCATGGGGAATGAAGCTCGAATAATGGAAACTCGTACTTCAGAGTATCTTACGTTGGAGAATATTCGTAGGTTTGGAAGGTTAAGATGTACACTTACGGAACTGGTTGTGACCTAAATAAGGCTAGTTATATAATCTCATTTACCATTGACGCAACTAAAAATTTTTTAAAAATTATATTATTAAATATATATAATATATATTATATATATATATATATAATATATATATATAGTTTAATTTATAGGGCACGTATTCCCTACTATATTCTCTCAAATAAGCGGTGAAAGCGCGGAAAGGTCTGATACCGTGAAGAAAACCGTGACATTACTTGACAAAACAACCCATTAAATTATTTTCCACCTACGCAACAGTTTAAAGTCAAGGCCGCATGAATCAATTTATTTCCCAGAAGACGAAATCAAGTGAATGACAGCCAAGGATATTCGATTTCTTCCAATATCTTTGCGTCACGAACATTCTAGAGATTACCTAGAAGAAGAATGTGGCGAAAAAATCGAAAAAGTACTTTTACATGAATCAAATAATTCCATCTAAAAATTAAAATTGTACATGGCAGATATAACTTAGTTTCTTATTGGAAGTTTATTACTTCTTCCTCAACATCTTCACCCATTCATTCAATCGCGGCTGACTTGAGAAATTCAATAACTTGTTTACTTGTTCTGCTGGTTAAATGTGTTTGCGTTTCTTCTAGAATTATAGCGGCAACGCGATATTAATTGATAAATCTACATCAAAGAAGTTGTATTTGTTCATCTTCGACAACCAGCAACATATCCCGACTTAGTTGACGTGTTGAAGCAAAAAAATTAAACACGATATCCATGACGCCTGAAAATCAACACGAAAACTGCACTAAATCTCCAACCACACTCAATCCTAAAGATTTTCATTGTCCGAAAATCCATTCTGGCATCCAAATCGCTATATAACTCACGTGGGGACCATGGACGTACACTCTCTCCACACGGTCTGTCAGTCGCCTGCCAAAGCACTCACATAGAGCCACATATTGCACCCATGCGCAGTTTCACGTCACCCGCATTATTCTTATCTGCGGCGGCGATCTATCAGCGACGAGGAACGAGGTGCTGTCAGACCCTCGTCAGGATGCGTATCGTCGGCGAATTAAAGGGGCTGTCCGAATTACGCAATGCCGCGAATAATTGAGACCGGCGCGCGGTGCTGCCAGACGCAGCGCAAAGCCGCAGCTCGTGTTCGCCCCCGCCGCCCCGCCGCCCCGCCGCCCCCGCCGCCCCCGCCGCCCCGCCGCCCCGCCGCCCCCGCCGCCCACGCCGCCCCGCCGCCCACACCGCCCACACCGCAGCCGTCGCCCACACCCGCCGGAGCAAAACGCTCCCTCTTGTCCGCCCGTGACGCTTGACATGTCGGTCCGAAATGAAGCATGTAATGACCCCCAGGAACGTTAATATTGATCCATTGAGGGTATTGAATGAGCGTGAAAGGAACTATTAAACTCGCAAGATTCACGACGGAAATGTGGAGAATAGTGGAGGTCGCCATTTCACCACAAGGCTTAGCTACATGCTGTACGCATTTAAAGATTAGCAGGTAGTCGATTTTTCAGAGCAAGGTCGTGATGAAAATGGTTAACGTCTCCATGTATTGATAAACTAGCAAATATATGGGAAAATAATTATAAGTAGTATTTTTGAAGATTTTTTACTCATATTCTTAATAAATTAACGGTACAATTAATGAACTTTAGACATCTGTAGAACAGAAAAATGTTGACAGGGTTATATATTTAATTTTTAACAAAAACAATAGATGTGGGTTTCATTTTATGTAAAGTATCATGACTTTGGAATATTAAATGCAAGAAAAATACATTTTAAATGGTTGATGTAACAGTCGTTATTGTGTCTTGGAGGAAATAATTATTATTAATTTATTATTGTTAGTATCGTTTTATTAATTACGTTTCTTCTACAATATTTTAACACAACATGCCATTTTAAAAATAGTTATATTAACAGTGTAAAAATGAGTCTAAAAACATTCATTATTTTGAGTCTATTGTTTTTTTTCTTCAATTGTTTTCGCTTGTATTGTCTCTTAGCCTTAACTCCCGTGTTGTTTTCTTTACTTTCTCAGTTTTTTCTCACTCATATTGTCTATTGAGGCCTCCTCCAGATCTTACACATCATCATGTTATAAATCAGATTTTTCAACAGAAGTTTTCAAATTGTAATAAAACTTATGAAAGTAGGAGATATATACGGAAAGAGATAGGGAAATTATGTAGGTATTTGAGTAAACACAAATTCGGCGTCATTTTGTTTCTTTCTTCATCTCTAAAATTGACACATTGGAAAAGTTGTTAAGATAGAGTGGACATAAGAAAAAAGTTAATTCAGTAGCACCTTTTTTATAGTTTAGCCATTAAACATTCCCCTCCAGATCAACATATATCGAACCAATTCTCATGTGTGTTATGTAAGTTCACATCTCAGCGAAGCAGCAAAGTCAAAAAAAAATTCTTAAAACTTGTCTCTAACAGAAAATGAATGAGTCTTTCCAAGATGCCATACAAATTGTGACCAGGAATGGGAGTGGTGAATATTTCCTTTAAGTGTAATATCAATTAAGGTTAAATTTTTTCAGGAACATCGTGTACGTTTAATTTTTTATACACATTTACATAATTTTTTTTTTTTTTGGATACGGCACCTTTTACAGTGCAAACCCATATATTATGGATCTTGTTGTTTTTTTAATGTTAAGAAAGAACATTTTAGTGTCTCTAATTGGAGGTGACAGTATGATAAAAAGAGCGGCATTATCTTTCTCGTAGGCAAATCCTCAGGAGAGTGTATGATTTTCACTTACACCGTTGTCAAATACAATTTTATAAAGAATTGTACAAAACAGCATGGGATCGCTTATTGAAGAAGGAAAACTCTTCGAAACACTTCATAGATCACGTAGCTTCATATTTCAAATTGCTTATCTTTTTTCGAATTTAGCTTATTACGATTTTGAGAAATTGTTTTATGTGAGAGAAATATGCATATTAAAATACTGAATATTAAAAGATAATGCGTACTAGAGAGTTAACATTTTAAATCAAAATTTCAAAAATTGAAACAGGAAGCAATTTGCACTGAAGTACGTTTTTTAATCTCAGTTTTTTAATCACGTACTTCAGTGCAAATTGTTTCCTGTTTCAGTTTTTGAAATTTTGATTTAAAATGTTTAATCTCAAATCAGTAATGTAATATAATGTAACAGAACAGTGCCTTTTTCAAAAAATATTTCGTTCAGGCATCAAGGTAATTATATTACATGCATCAAAGGCATCAAAGTAATCAGATTTTACATTGTATTTTTCCTCCGGATCATTAGCTATACAATTTCCATTATTCTGGACGAAAACATAAATTTAAAATTAGTACGGTATTTGATGCATTACTTCTTCACCCTAGTTGCATACCTCCATTTCACATATATAATTAATAATAAAATAATTGTCAATTATTAACATTGGTGGAAAATATAACCTGCTTGTTATGCGGTTCAAAATGCTACCCACCTATTTCATTAAGATGTGCTTTTTGATTGAAAATTAATTATGTTTTAAGTTTTTTAATTCCTTCCGGTTTGTGTACACACCTGTGAATGTTTGACTGGCAGTTGAAACATGAAATCATCTGCGACAATACACAAAATCGACACGCACATCAACACACAAAAATCAGTATCAAGTATATTTCGAGTTCTCGACCAGAGTTGGAGAGCTAGTACATGCACTAAAAATGTCAGTCAACGGAAAATTATTTCCACCTTAACCCAAATTCTTTAGTCGAGAATATCTGGCTATCAACTGGACCATACTTAAATAGAGAATAAAATAGTAGATAACTTGGGAAATTGTTTGCACTTCACATCCTACACAAGAGAACTATTAAAAAAAAAGAATGTACGTACAACAACACACGATATTCGTTCTTGGTGATGTAACGTATAATTTGTAAAAAACATACTGTTTGAAATCAAAAAACAAAGTATAACTGTCATAAAATCCTTAGCTTATGATTGCAAATCTAAAACCGTTTTCTGAATATTCAATCAACGAACAAAATACGAAAAAAAAAGTTAAACAAACTCCCCAAGAACTTGCACGCCTCGTACAACTGCCAACTCCCAACTGTCGGGCGAGCAGTGCTGCCACGCGCTCCGCCTCGTCTCTTCGCGTATAGCATCGGACGGCGCGTGTCGCTTGTTGACTGTCGGCGGCGTGTTCGACACCGGGCGCGTGTTACTCGCGCATAAACGGCGCCCGCCGTATCGTCTCGCCGTGCGACAAGCGTCGCGGCGCCCACGCCACAGGCGGCGGAGACCGCAAGAGGCCACGCCCCCCGAACGCCGGCACGCGGCACGCGACGCCGTGATAGCCAGACACGCGCGTGACCACGGGCTTCTCTGGCCGGAAAGGGGAACGGGAGAGGCACGTCCTCATCCCGATATTTTGAAGTACAGTCGCTACCGGTTATAGTGAACTTCTGGGGACTAATATTTTTAGTTCACTATATCCGATGTTCACTAATCCGTGGTTCACTATATCCGTGTTACTATATCAGGTTCACTATATCCGAGGTTCACTATATCCGAGAATGTCAAAATTAAATAGAAATTTCTCTTAACGATTCATTTTATTAATACAGGAATATATCTTAATAGAACAAACTGAAAATTTCAATATTTTTATTTGTCTTAAAAAATTAATTTGTTTTCAATTTTTTGCGTAGTACTTTTTCGTTATAATTCTCTAGTCCTTCTTAAGAATTCATGCTCTCTCCATACTTGATTCTTATTGTCCTCTGTGTATAAGTATCGTAATGCAGTCTTGACACCCTTCAATGCCTCTTGCACTGTTGGAACACTGTCCCACTCCGAAGGCCCCTTTCCTCGGGTAATAACATACGAGATGCTTTCCGTACCAAAAAAAAGGCGCAAGCTAATGAAACCGATCGCTTTTCAGCGCGGCACAGCGGATATTGCCAGTCTGTGACAGTGGCATACTTCCTGTCGTTTACGTAGAACACAACGCGCTTTTTCTCGCGGAATATCAAGTAACAGCGAGATTGAAACTGAAGCAAGTAATCGCACGTCGCTGCAGCCAGTTGTAGCCAACGCAGGACACGCATTTGTTTCCGCTGAAACTGAGTGACATAAGTGAAACTGAGTGACATAAGGTTATCAGTAAGATCCCCATTCCGGGTTCCCTACCTTCACCTTAGGGGAGGCTTCTTTGATTATGACCTTTGGCAGATTTGTTTCAAGCTTCCTAGAGTTAGAATTTGTAAACACTGAGGCAATTTCCAGGAGCCATGTTTTATTACCTACGTTTACTACAGCCGAGGTTGAGGTTCAGGTTCACTATAATCGAATCTTCTTCTGCTTACTTGCAATGTAAATTAAACGGGACCAGTGACTGAAGTTCACTATAACCGAGAGTTCACTATATGAGAGTTCGTTACAACCGGTGTCAACTGTATTTAGGTATTCTAATGTTGTTTAGAGAAGGTTCTCAGTTTAATTATAAACGAACCACTTTTTACTTTCTCGCCCAAGAAGAGAAAGTATTGTAATCATGCGCCGAAAAACCGCGAATGTTCGACACAAAAACTCATTTTCCCAGTGCTGTTAAAGAGAAGAGGATAAATCTTGTTCCTACATACCGGCAAAGGTGGACCAAGACATCAACTAATCATCACTGCAATATGAGTTATGATAGAGTAGTCCTAAAGTTCGAGTAATGACGGTGGCAGTATTTTCCAACACTAGCTTCATATCTAAGTCGAATTCAACCGCTGTCAGGAGGAGAATTTCATCGACCACCTGCTCTGATGGGTAGTTTTCAGTAGTTTTTGCGACCAACTACAGGCGAATGCCGGAACAGAACCCTAACGCATGGGCCACGAGCCGCGCACGATCTTTTCTTCCACTTCCTTTTCCTGTCCCCATCACTTACCTACTTACAAACACACACACACTCACTTAAATGTACTACACATGTCGGAAGACCAAAAGAGAGCTTAGAGCTTGGTCATTGCCCTGCTCGAGATACCTGGAGGGGCAAAAACCAGCGAGCTGACGTGTAGAACGGCGCCAGATCTCAATAAACGTCTGGAGGATAATATAAGTACCTAAAATTTGAAAATTAAATGTGCTATTATAAGGCACTTTCACTCAGTAGACAGAGAAAATGCAGTTGGATTCATTGTAAGGGAATATCTGGTACATTAATGAGCAAAGAAAAATGAAATAAGATTACATCATTTCCCTTGCCTTATCATGACTTCCCAAGAGAAGCTATGTTAAACTGTGGGTCGCGTAGATGTTATAATCTATGGTTCCAATATTATTAAAAATGAATAATTTCTTAGTTGATAGTTTGGAGGATATTCACATGCATACAGTTTTAAACACCGCGGGAGTTTTAAACGATACAGAACGATTCGAAATCGTTCTCAGAAAACCTCCCTTGAGAGCAATCTCTTCTTATGCGTTGGAGGAGTTTCTTTCAATTTTTAAAGCTCAACGCCTCACTGGACTTCTCACTGCACCCACAACCTCAAGAATCATATGTTTCACCGGTCGTGCATGCTCAAATCCTGTCATCCATCTTGGATGTGCGTTTGCAACTCACGTGTAGATTCGTAGATTTAGTGTCTGTATCTGTAGTTTCTGTCACCAATACTATGCTCAGGGGTTCAATCACTTCTATTTTTTTTAATCCTCAGCTCTATATAAAGTAATGACAAACTAAACTATGCTTTACAAAATCAATCATTTAGTTGCTGAACTCTCATGACAAATAAAAGACGCAAAGGAATAGAAGAAAATACATATTCACACTCATTAACGTTCTTCCCAATAATCCAAATTCTATACTCGGGGAGCTGCGAAATTTTATATATGTAGATTTTCTGCGGTGGAAGGTGACTTGAGATGCTGCGATTGGGTCGTTCGCCTAATGTGCTGCGGAACGCATACGATACATTTATATTTTTAGTTATTATATACATTTATATTTAAGTTTCTCAACCTCGAACCAGTAGTAATCACCTGAGAATACTGACTTTCAGAAATTAATTTCAGTTAAGCGCTAAAGCAACTTGGGATGAAAGTGCAATAAAATATCTTTCCTTTTTGAAATACAAATGTACATTGTTACGTGTGCTTTCAATTTAAAGCAAAGCTTCCTATACACACGAGTTATGTCACCGTTAACTATCACATACACTAAATATTACAGAAGAAACAATAAACAATTTTGCACATTAATGTCACTCAATATTGTAATTGAAGATATTTGTCGAAACACAATAAATCAGTCATAAAACACATGAGTGATTGAACGGGAAAAATTCAATGAAATATGCGAAGAACTGTTAGAAGCACAAGAAACTAATAGTTCAATTGATTGATTTTTTCATGTTTCCTGGCGCGTCAACTGCTTTGGTCATTATTCCCGTTAGTATAGTGCATGTTTTTTTCGTGAGATGGCGGTGATCTTCCCCCGCTAGATGACGAGATACGGCGCCGACCTACCGTCGGCTAATGGGATTTTCCCCTAACCAGGACTCTCCCACCAGCGGGGCACCGCCCCAGTCGGGACAAGCTCTAAGCTCCCGACCGATCTTCCGGAATATATGGTAGTGTAGTGCATGTTAGTGTAAGTGTGTGTGTAAGGGGTGATGATAGGACAAGGAAAAGAAAGAAAAGATCGCGCGCGGTCCGTGGCCCGTTTGTTAGGGTACTGCTCCCGCATTCGCCTGTTCTTGATCGGAGAAACCACGGAAAACAACCGATCCGAGCAGCCGGCCGCTAGAATTCTCCTCCAGACAGCGACTGAATTCGACCTAGCTGAAAAGCTAGTGTCGAAATCCTGCCGCCGTCAGGACTCGAACCTAGGACCTCCCGGTCACAAGCGCTGCAGTGACATCAGTTGATGCACTGAGCTACCGCTCCCGGTGAAATTAATAGTAAATGTAGAAATACTAAGGTAACAGTAACCAATATAAACAAGAAACACAACAATAAAAAATAAGAGGAATAAGGAAAGTTCATATAAATTTTGGAAAACCACGGTATGCAACAATGAAAAAAACATTTTCGTAAAAGATCAATGTCAAAATCCCTATCAGATATTTAAAAATAGCTAAAATTATTTGAAAGCCCTACAAAATCGTGTAAACTAAATAAAGTGAATTAAACTATATTTAACCGACATCGCTACAAAAAAAGTGGCAATATCCTTTCACAGTTTGGTAAATATTAATATGACACAAATGCGGAAAATAAATATTTCAAATAACGTATTGGTAGATGCACCTCAATCATTATTTTTCGCCTTGTGCAAATTCCTGATATATTCCGCCAATGGTCAGCAGCGGTGCAGCAGAACTGTTACCCAATATAGAGGCCCCTAGAGGCCAGTAGCAGTGTTTAAGCTAAGTATTTTTAAACTAATAGCAACGTATTGTAAAATAAAATGTAAGAAAGTCATAGTATTTTATTAAAATTTAAACCAATTATATCAATTGTCATAATCTCAAACACCATAGTTTACATAAAATTGACCTTTTTCCGTTTTAACTAGGATTTTATGGAAGAAAGCCCGGGGAAATTCAACGGGGTATTTTACTATTTTAATAAACATTACATCAAAATCGTGATAGTCTCATACCAAAACAGTTAAATATCTATCATTATTATTTAATACTAGCACAAAATATTCCAAGAGAAAGTAAAGTAAATAAATTGTAACCTTAATAAAAGAATTATGACAAAACAATGCCAAGGAATATGGAATTAAATCGTAACCGCTACGTACTGAATACTGCGTACTTTCTCTTAATGAAAATGTTTTGCCGATTGAATCATGTAGATTGTTTACACACTTCTAAATTCTTCACAGCTGAGAAAAATATCCATAATTCCTCATCACTCTTTCAACACCAGTGAATTTTATTACCATATTTCAATTATATGTGTGTAATAATCCCCACATATGATAGAATACTAAGAGTTCACTTTTATGAAACTTTAATTGTCAAAAGAATTGATATTTATCTTTGTATCAAGTAAGTTACATGAGACTATTTGATAATTAAAGTTTATCACATCAGCAATACCCACCCACTAGCATATTTCATGAATGCCTAAACAAACAGTAGGTGAGCGTTATAACGAAAATTGACAAACATACGCGCAGACACGTTTAAAGATTATCACAATAACGTCGTTTTCACTTGCGCTCACGAACTCAGTACTCTGTATGTAAGCATTCGTATTTCCTTATGTAGACATCAAAGACTAACAGAGCTATAAAAAGGAAAGCACACACCCGACACGGCACACTTCAAGTTCTACTTCCCTAACAAGAACTCGTCTTGTCTCAAGCAAATTGTAGACCTAAAAATAGTTAAACTATTTTCTATAAAACATGAACACTTCATTTTTTCTTACATGCGTGTTCGCAATTGCTTCTGTCCTGCCAGGACACGCATTTTGCGACAATGCATTCCCATCGAAGCATGTTATTCTTCACTCTCCAGTAAGGCTTCAATCTTTTATTGACCGTTGTCATTGCCATGGAAGTTCATCTTCTGACGAAGAAGTTCTCATCGACATCAGCTCCAGCTCCAGCTCTAGCTCTAGCTCCGAGGAAGTCGTCGTGGTCGTTGACGAGAGCTCCAGCTCCAGCTCTAGCTCCGAGGAAATCGTCGTGGTCGTCGACGAGAGCTCCAGTCAGCTCAGCTCCGAGGAAGTCGTCGTGGTCGTCGACGAGAGTTCCAGTTCCAGCTCCAGCTCTGAGGAAGTCGTCGTAGTCATCGACGAGAGCTCCAGCTCCAGCTCTAGCTCTGAGGAAGTCGTCGTGGTCGTCGACGAGAGCTCCAGCTCCAGCTCCAGCTCTGAGGAAGTCGTCATCGTTGTGGAAAACAGTTCCAGCTCCAGTTCTTCTGAAGAAATTGTGATTGTGGAGGATTCCAGCTCGGAGAGTGAAGAGAAGAGAAACGTAATTGTAGTGGTGGAATGTGGTGACGAAATTTCTCATTCATCATCTTCCTCTGAGGAGATCGTATCATCGAGGAGTCTAGTAGCTCCAGCTCCTCTTCTGAGGAAATTGTGTCGTCGTGGACGAATCCAGCAGCAGCTCCAGCTCTCTTCTGAGGAAATTGTTGTCGTCGTGGACGAATCCAGCAGCAGCTCCAGCTCCTCTTCTGAGGAAATTGTTGTCGTCGTGGACGAATCCAGCAGCAGCTCCAGCTCCTCTTCTGAGGAAGTTGTTGTCGTCGTGGACGAATCCAGCAGCAGCTCCAGCTCCTCTCCGAGGAAATTGTTGTCGTCGAGAACCCAGCCGAAAAGCAGCTCCAGCTCCTCGTCTGAGGAAATCGTCGTGATTGTGGATTCGGACAGCTCATGCTCCTGTTAAGAGCTTTTCTTGGATGAGTTCAAACGTCTACTAGAAGAGTTGTCTGAATCATAGCTACTAGTTACATCATCTCACCCGTAGACCAGTTAATTACAACATTGACAATGGTACTCGATGATGTTGTAGCTATTCTTTACTTTCCTTTAATTTATTAATTTATTTATATAATAATGAAGTTTGAATTTCAATAAATGTATTGCATATGAAAATTGGATTTTTTTGTCCTAATTCCTTTCTTTTTCCCCCAACATTATTTCAATTTTTCGTTGTTAAATGCAAAATAACACAATTCAACAATTCTATATTGCTTAATGCATGTCTGAAAAGGATTGCAGTGCGGGTGGTAATATTTTTCACAATTCTATTTGAAGATATTAATTAATCTATTTTTCTGAAATCGTATGGGAACTATTAATAAATATTATTAGTATTAATAATAATATTTGCATTTGATTTACAAATGATATTTGACTGCTTAATGGATTTACTGCCACAGCCAGAAATCGATCCCGGATTTTTCGATATACTCTTATATCCTAAACCCACTTGGGCTATCTAGACTTGAAATTCTCCGAACAGTTGTTAGGAGTTAAGAATCCCTAGGAATGTTACAATTTTAATTTCATTACCTAGTTGTAACATAGTTGTAAGTCAGGGGATATATTTCCGTTGCCAATAACCCCCACAAACGATGGCCATCACGAACAATGAATGTAAGCTAGAATCAGACATTTTCCCTATTACTACAACTGTGGTATATCTAAAGATATTTTCATCGAAAATAATTATTTACTCAGTTGTGCTAATTTATTTTTAATACGGTACACATTTTCACATTTCAAAATTACAATTTAAAATCACGTATTTTAAAAAAGAAAAAACCCGAAAGCCACATTATTTTACTATATTTTCAAGTTTGTGACGTTTTGTTGAAAAAAATTTACATTAGAACGAAAACACTTTACGTAAATACTTTGTTACAAATTTCGTAAAATAAATGGCATTTGAAATGAGGAACATATCAGTGCACTAAATATATACTACAAAGTGTCTCATACTAATTCATGTAATAAACATATACAAGTTTCTTATAATAGCTCATACCTTTGAAGCAATGAGCTATTTCAACTCATTCAATTCATCACCATTCCTTTCCATAGTAACAAGTCCAAAATTAAAGTTACTTTCCAGCATTAAAATCTAACACTGCACAAAATGTTATAGAAGATAATATTTGTAGTACGTAACAATTGTCGTGCATATTGTGGCAGCAAAATATCGAATTCGGCAACCAAATATCGACGTTTGGATCGATGGGGAGACCACAGAGTGAAGAGTTTACGGGGCAGTGAAAGCTCGAGCCACTGCTGCCTGGGAACCCAGGCGGGAATCGGAGTCCACGGGCAGAAATACGTACCCTTTTTTATCCAAAATGAAAGCTTGTAAAGACATTAAACACTTCAGGCCCACAGCCCGAATGGCACAAATAATTTCCGGCCATGACCCGCTCAGGAGCGAACTCCACTCCGCTCTCCGCCTTAAAAAGATTTTCGCCACCTGGTGGAGAGGATTCCGCTCTGCATCTGCATCTGCTCTGTGATTGTCCGATGTGTTGGAACCGCCGACCCAGATTTGAGACGAAGCATGGTGTCCAGTTAAATACCTGAACCTTTGCTAGGCTCGTGCCAGTCACCAGATATTCTGATTTAAAAACAATTTGCCTGAGAGATTATAACGAAACAAAAATCCAATAATATCTAAGAAACAAGATGGGTTACCCGTGGAACTTAGTGATTTATGGGCTATATGTTTGCCCTGTACTTAAGGAAAGGAGAAACATAAACAATGCCGTAAGCTACAAGGGCAGTTCGGATGAGTCGTACTCATGCTGGGCGACCTATACCCCAATTGTTGCCGACTCGCCTATTGGTGACTGGTTTTTCTAATTAGTGCCCACCTCCCGGCTTCACGTTCCAGAGGCGGTAACGTGGTTGAAGGGGCGGTAGCGTGGACGAAGCGTTCCAGCCGCCAAACTTACAAGAACAGAACCACTATGGTTAGTAGCAGACGACGGCCCCCAATGAAGACTAGGAAGTAGAGAAGAAAACCAAGCAGCCAAGCAGCTGAGAGAAAGGGGGCGCAGAGAAGAGGCTTCCTGCGAAGACCCATGTCCCGACATGACTCCTCAAATTTCGACTCTGTACATAAAGTTAAGCATGAATTAAAGCAGCATGTAAACAAAATACTTAAATATATTCAGTAATGTATAAACAAAAGTATTTAGTATGATTCAACTATTTGTAACCTTGAAATGTAATGTACTGATGTAAACACAATGAGGTCGCTGATGACCTGAGCCGTTATAAAGCGAACATAAATAAACAAATTAAAAAAGTATTTAGTTAAACAAATGACAACCAAATACTTAAATATCTCATTAAGTAGCATGTTAAAGATAGGAACAGTTATTAACGTAGCCTATTTGTTATGCATCTTCAGAGTCTGGCTACGGGGCGAGATTACAGCCTCTCTCGTCTGCAGCAAAGGTTGACGCTACGAGTCTACTTTGTAAGCTAGAGAACAAATATACACATATGTACTAGAGTACGAAACAATTAAATCTTTTGTTAAGTTTGCATTCATGAAATGGTTGTATTGAGGAAATAAAATTTTATTATAAACACACACATTATTGAAATTTTTCCTAACTTTGTCATCTATTACTAGAATGCCAATATGGCTTTAAGAATATCAGAGAAGAGTAAAACCTGTTTTTACACGCAAATTTTTATTGAAAAAATTGGAACGGTGTTTGAGAAAATGTCATTTGAACTTTTCTGAAAATGTGGAATTTTGTGTTCAATTCGAAGAAAAGTTCAGAGTTTTCGTGAAAAATCTTTAAAGCATTTTAATATAAATGCAATAATGTAAATCAAACGCCCGTAAGGTATTTAACGAGCAAGAGGTTACAGAAAAAAAGCATTAAATCATTCAAAATGAAAAGGTTACATCAAAATGGCGTTAATGTTATTCAGTACTATTTGTTCTATCCGTATAGAAAATTCAAACAAAAAATTCCAGCCTGTTTCCAGAAAATTTTATTTTTAATACTGCCCACACTTCACTCGCGAAAACTATTGTTTTAAAGGAGGTTGACAATATTTAAAAAATTAATTGTGGGAAACAGATTTTATTGTAGTAAAAACATCTATTTTCAATAGGAGAATGCCAGAGTGTCCATGAAAGTAAAAGTTTTGTAATTTTCTTAGTTAGAATTAACAATAGAAATCATACCTATGCCATGTTTGCAAGCGCAGATCATGTATCTATATTCTAGCAAGAAATGTAAAGAAAACTAGTGGTGTTTACACTGCAGGTTCTTTCTCACATTAGTAACAGCAGTGTAAGATATTCCAGCAAACCGGGAGCGGTAGCTCAGTGCATCAACTGATGTCACTGCAGCGCCTCTGACCGGGAGGTCCTAGGTTCGAGTCCTGACGGCGGCAGGATTTTCGACACTAGCTTTTTCAGCTGAGATTAACTTTTTATACAATTTTTTTCAAACAGATTTTTTATGAAACCTGCTCAATGTTTGTAAGTTTACTTCGATCTATTCGGGAAAAGTCTAGAACGAAATTTGGAGTCTTTTTATGTAAAATAATTCTTTAAAATTATCCATATATGAGCAAAATAAAACGAAAGTACCGAAATTTCCAAAAAATTTAACATGACCTTGTTTCAACAGAAAAATATTTTAAATATTCTAATAATAGAAAATACCGGACAAGTTTTTATCTCTTTCGGTTTTCGAAAATTCAGAGTTTGACGAAAATAAAACACGGCAATTTTTAAACATTCTTTGCTCTATCTGAGAAAAATATTGAAACCAATAATTCTAATACAGAACATTTCGAAAATGTTGAATCTTCCTGTAAAGCAGCCTCCAAACTCAAAATATCCATTTCAAATTCGCAGAGCCACGGTTTGAGCTAAATCGATTGGGGAATATTTTATTTTCAGATATAATCATCCCAACGACATTTAAAATTCCATTTATGCATAGTACAATCAATCCAAGGCATTTTCAACACAAATTATGCTTTTACAATTTCCAACATTGGTATTGTCCACTATCGAATTAATTTAAACTTCTGGTTATCATTACCTCAGAGAATCTTTCCCTCCCATCCGATCGTCACAACGTCGAAACCGTTCTGCCTGCCTTGTTCATAACATGCGCTATTCTTCTGTCACCTAAGATGCACCGTACTTTACACATTTTCGTTTCTCGTCAGTTCTTTTCGCGCAAGCTTTCCCCTTCTTCGCATGCGTTTCTCATTTCTGATTGGCTAATCACGTCTAAGCAGGTCATTTCATGACTATCGATTCTTGCGTTTTTTTTACGACATTTAGCTAATACCCACGGAAATTTCTCATGAATTCATTTGATATTATACTCTGTACAAATTACTCTGCACAAAAATTAAGGGGAACCTCCAGAAACGAGAGGAGCAAGAGTGAGGCTTTGTGCTCATTATAAATCGTCCGTAGGTCAACCATCTTAGAAGGAAATTCAGGTTAGACTAGAAAAAACCAAATTATATTGGCCGATGCGATCACACCTACAAAATTCAAAGAAGGAAACAGAACTCAGATCTAGGGAAATTTTCCTTTTGTAACAGAGAAATTAGACATTGAAACAGTTTACCCACAGAAACTTTCAAAGTCATTCCTTTAAGTGTCCGCAGTTTTACAAATAAATTAGAACACGCTGAGAGTAAGAGATGTTAAATGAATAACTAAGGGCTGTGAAGTGCTCGTCAGTGTAATTCAAAGCAAAACGGTGTAGTGTAGAGAAGTGCAGTGCAGTGCAGTGTAGTGAACGCAATCAACGTCCTTTTTTTCAAAAGAAAGTCTAATTTAGCAAATATCTAAGTAGCTTGTTTTGATTTTCAGTATCACCAACATATAATTATTGTATATCATGATAGAGTTGAAATATTTGTTTTAATGCTTTACATTGTGATGTATGATTATGTATCCTCGTCTTGTCTGTACTCTTGTATTATTAATATTATTATTATTATTATTATTATTATTATTATTAATCATTATTATTGTTGTTAATTAAGGCATCGGGTCACGCCCAATTGCAGTTCAAATAAATATAACGTAATGCAATACATGTCATGTAAATTCCACTATTTTACTGTCTATTAGTTACAATTTGTGCAAATGATACGTAATTTGTTTACATTTTGCTTTCATCGTGATGAATCATGACAGATCTTCATAATCAAGATTCGATAATTCATCTTGCTAATTACACATGCAATCGGAGTAAACAGTCCCAATCTTCTTCGGTACACCTTCTGACAATCACCTTCTCATTTCTATCTTCCAGGTACCTTTCCAAACTTTTGAAGTTTTACTCTACATATGTACCCACATGGTCACCAGTTCATGAGTCGATACCAACCATTTTCGCCAATTCTGTTTAGGTGAACACACACAAGAAGAGAATATTACTGTGATTGGTGTCAACGGTAAAGTAACGTATCATTGTTTCAAAGATATTTTTTTCATTTTCTCATCATCCATTATTGCCAGACACATTAAACCCAACAGAAATTTCCTGTTGCTGTAACTTAATTTTTATTACTTTTAAATGCAATCTAAATTTAACGTGATATCCAGCAAACCATGTTACTTTTCTTTTTTCTAAATTCACAAAAAAATGAGCACTAGAACTAAAACTAACATTCCATGCCATTATTGCTTTTGAGTATTGCTGCCATATTACTTCTCTTGGTTAACACGTTATAAAATATTCTATTAGGAATTAAGTTTTGATTCACCAGCACAAACATCAGAATTTCTACAACAACATAACATTTAATAATCGTCATAGACGCTTAGAAAACCTACATACGATTAAAATGAAGAGGAAAATATCAGTTGCCCACAATTGTCGGTCTGCTATTTAGCATAAGCTTAAACGTACCCAAAACGAGCATAAACGATCCCCAAATCGGAACATAAATTTGCATCCAATTTTTGCATTTTATTTTATAATTGAACAATAAAAATGACCAAGTATTCAAATTGAATTGTGAATCATCTATCAAAGTCCACTCTTTCCGGATTTTCTGGTAAATGAGTATAATCAGCAAACGTAAGATATCGAGTTATCTAAATTGTGATGTATATAGAATAAAATAAATTTTTACATCAAGCTATTACACGAGAAAGTTTTAAAAATAAAATTTATCGGATAGTCGATTGTCGATCGCTTTACACACACAATACCAGTTTTTGTCATCGCACAAAGGATTGGAGAGGGTAACAATGCGAGTTAGCGAATATGCATTTTACAGACACGTTCAGAGATTATCACATCAAAGTTGTTTTCACTTGCGCTCACGGTGTCAGTACTCTATATGTAAGCATTTGTAGTTCCTTATGTAGACATTAAAGATTAACAGAGCTATAAAAAGGTAAGCACAAGCCGGACACTGCACACTTCGAGTTCTACTTCCCCAACAAGAACTCGTCTTGTCTCAAGCAAATTGTAGACCTAAAAATAGTTAAATTTTCCATATAACATGAAGACTTCATTTTTTCTAACTTGCGTGTTCGCAATTGCTTCTGTCCTGCCAGGACACACATTCTGCGACAATGTATGCCCAACAAAGCACGTTATCCTTCACTCTCCAGTAAGGCTTCAATCTTTTATTGACGCTGTCAATGCCATGGAGGTTCATCTTCTGACGAAGAAGTTCTCATCGACATCAGCTCCAGCTCCAGCTCTAGCTCTAGCTCTGAAGAAGTCTCGTGGTCGTTGACGAGAGCTCCAGCTCCAGCTCTAGCTCTGAGGAAATCGTTGTGGTCGTCGACGAGAGCTCTAGTTCCAGCTCCAGCTCTGAGGAAGTCGTCGTGGTCGTCGACGAGAGCTCCAGCTCCAGCTCTAGCTCTGAGGAAGTCGTCGTGGTCGTCGACGAGAGCTCCAGCTCCAGCTCCAGCTCTGAGGAAGTCGTCGTGGTCGTCGACGAGAGCTCCAGCTCCAGCTCCAGCTCTGAGGAAGTCGTCATTTGAAGAGAGCTCCAGCTCTTCTTCCGGGAAGAGCCACCATTATTTTTCGACTGCGGTGATAGGGAGGTATCGTCTTCGTCGTCCTCTGAGGAGATCGTCATCGTTCTGGAAAACAGTTCCAGCTCCAGTTCTTCTGAAGAAATTGTGATTGTGGAGGAATCCAGTTCGGAGAGTGAAGAGAAGAATAATGTAATTGTAGTGGTGGAAATGTGGTGACGAAATCATCATTCATCATCTCTCTGAGGAGATGTTATCATCGAGGAGTCTAGTAGCTCCAGCTCCTCATCTGAGGAAATTGTTGTCGTCGTGGACGAATCCAGCAGCAGCTCCAGCTCCTCATCTGAGGAAATTGTTGTCGTCGTGGACGAATCCAGCAGCAGCTCCAGCTCCTCTTCTGAGGAAATTGTTGTCGTCGTGGACGAATCCAGCAGCAGCTCCAGCTCCTCATCTGAGGAAATTGTTGTCGTCGTGGACGAATCCAGCAGCAGCTCCAGCTCCTCTTCTGAGGAAATCGTCGTCATTGTAGAATCTGACAGCTCAAGCTCCAGTTCTTCGTGCTCATGTTAAGATCTTCTCTTGGAAAAGTTCATGCGGCTGCCCGTAAACTAATATGAATCGCGACTACTGATCAGTGTTATATGAGAAAACGATCATACCATTGTTGATGATTATTAATGTCATATCACAGATATTCCTAGTACAACAGGAAATATTTTACTTTTATTTATTAATTTATTGGTGGAATAACATACTTTGATATTCAATAAATTATTCGACAAACATTTCTTTGTTTGGTTATTCAATTTTTTCCTTCATCCTTCCATATTACCTAATACATTTACAGTTGTATAAGACATTACCATTCAACAATTGAATAGTGTCAAATGAATATTCGAAGAATATTAAAAAAATCGAAATATATATTTGTTGAAAATTATATAATAAAAAAATAATAAGAAGTACAAGATCTGTCTAAGTATTATCACAATCATAATAAAAATAACAACGCAAATAATCGTAACTAAAAAACCGGTAATAAAATATACAGATTCAGGAGAACAACGTGTTCCATACTGAATAGGAAGGGTGTCATGTAGGTTGCTGTGATTGCAAATACAACAAGTTTCTAAACAATGAAATATATGGAAGGTAAACATAACTTGAATATTGCTTGGATTGACTACCAGTAGCTGTTTGATAATTAATCTCATTTGGATACTGAAGACCCTTGAAATCTATCGTTTTCGTCCCGTACTAAATTTTTGCTACGGTTGCAACTTTTTATTTTTGTCTCAACCATAATATTGGAAATCGTTTGAGGAATAAATGTATCTTGAATTTTGAAATAACTAATTCTGGAACTTGTATTTTTCGCATAAGATTTCTGAATATATTCTCTCAGTAATATTGGTATGGGGATTTTCGGTGCAGGAAATAGTCTCGTGAATATTAATAGTTTGTACCTACATTTTTTTTTTTTATTATTATTATTTACATTATTATTATTTTATTATTATTATTATTATTATTATTATTATTATTATAATGATTATTATTATAACTATTATCAGTATTATGATTATTATTATTAAAACTATTTTATTTATTTTCTTTTTTCATAAAGAGAAATACACAGATTATACATGATCAAAGCTTATTTATCAACGTCTTTTTGTTAGGAATTCACATCTACTCTACCCCCGTAAACTTCGACTAATCAAGTTGCTGAGATGACCACAGGTTTCTCCATATTATTATTCAGATCATTTAAACTTCTAAACAGTGTCCTCGAAATTACTGCGGTGTGAGATGACAATAGGGATGATTCTCACATGGTCCATATGCCACTGACTCTTGATACTTTCAACCAGTGTAGCATATTTTGTGATCTTTTCGACATACTTCTCTTGAAGGCTTCGACATACTTGTCAAATAGGCTCGCCTTTTCGTCTTGTCTACTAGAACTAAATCAGGTTGGTTGTGTGGGGTTGTCAGGTGAGTGAGAATTGTTCTCACCCAATAAGTTAAAGTATTATTACGATTATTAGATTATTACGATTATTAGATTATTACGATTATTATTATTATTATTATTATTATTATTATTATTATTATTATTATATCATTACTGTTATTATCATAATTATTATTATAATTATCATCATTATTATTACTATATTATGGATAGTTGCATTTTATTCTGTATGTAATAAATAGGAAATTTATTGCGTCGTGTGTTTTCTAACATTAGTTGAAGCATCTAGATGTGTTATGAACTGTTAAATATATTTGAATTATATTAACTATTTTAACTCCATCCTTAAAATTCCTCAAGAATACGACGTACAGGCACCACACGTAAAGAAAAAATTTAAAAAATGGCCAAAACTGAAAAATATGCAGTAACCATTACAAATGCTCGAAATATTGTCTTTAGACGAAAATGAAAACATTGTACGTACAATTTCATAAGTAAACACTTCTCGGAGAAAATAAAATTTCCCTAAATCTGAACCGGTAGCGGTAGCTCAGTGCATCAACTGATGTCACTGCAGCGCCTCTAACCGGGAGGTTCCAGGTTCGAGTCCTGACGGCGGCAGGATTTTCGACACAAGCTTTTCAGCTAGGTCGAATTCAGCTGCTGTCTGGAGGAGAATTCTAGCGGTCGGCTGCTCTGATCGGTAGTTTTCCGTGCTTTCTCCGATGAACACCAGGCGAATGCCGGAGCAGTACCCTACCAAACGGTCCACGGACCGCGCGCGATCTGTCCTTCTTCTTCCTTGTCCTATCCCCTTACACACACACTTACACTAACATGCACTACACTACCACATATTCCGGGAGACCGGTTGGAGCTTAGAGCTTGTCCCGGCTGGGGCGGTGCCCCGTTGGTGGGAGAATCCTGGTTAGGGGGAAACCCCACTAGCCGACGGTAGGTCGGCGCCGGATCTCACCATGCGGCGGGGGAAGATCACCGCCATCTCCCGAGAAAAAAAATGCACTACACTAACGGGACTAATGACCGAAGCAGTTGACGCGCCCGGAAACACTAAAAAATCAATCAATCAATCCTAAATCTGACAAGAATATTTGGAAAGTATTTTTTTTCTTTCGGAACTCATTGATTCAATTTGAAAAAATTCAAATTATTCAGGAAATTAATAAAAGAGACTGGACAAAGCTGGGGTGCGCAAAATAATAGTAATGAAAGTAATTTATGAACATGACACGGTTGGAACATAGAACATTGTCGACTTGTATTCCGTCATTAACCGCATACAGTTACCAACAAAAAAACATTTAACGAATGAGAAAAAGATGTAGGTATTTTTAAGCTATTTTTACATATTTCATTTCAGTAATCTTTCCACAAATTCATTTTTGATACTCACAACACAATGATTGAATTCCAAAGAAAAGTGTAGATTTGAACTGATATTTTCGTATCATTGGTTAATTTAATTGCGGTATCGTGTAAAGTGATATTTTCATTCATCTTTGATTAAGAAGTTACAAAGCAAGCCCTCAGTACTAATACCAGGAGCTAATATCATATTAATAATGACATTTATTATTATTATTATAATTATTATTATTATTATTATTATCATTATTATTATTATTATTATTATTATTATTATATCCTTACGATATTTGAAAAACAGATATATTTTTACAGATTCTTCATCTGTGTAAAATGCGTCAGCAATATCATCCGTATTTAAATGTATTTAAAATACTAAGTGAAAATGAACTTCGTAAACATTTACTTTCTCGAGCAATCCAAGAACATGTCGTAATATATGATAATGGTGAAAGGTCATACAAATTAAGAAACACAAATATTATGTGGTTGTTTATTGAATACCAAACATTCTGATTAACATAAATAAATTAATAAATTAATGTTAATTCTCTACATACTGTATAAAGAATATCTGCAACGTTGACCCTTTTCAACATTGTTGGAATCGCGCAATTGGCAGACAGACCCATTGACAGGCAGTTGTGTATGAGATTAGTTTCCAGGTAGACGCAAGATCTCTTCATAACAAACTCTTAACAGGAGCATGATGAACTTGAGCTATCCGATTCCACAATGACAACAACTTCCTCAGAAGAGGAGCTGGAGCTGCTGCTGGATTCGTCCACGACGACAACAATTTCCTCAGAAGAGGAGCTGGAGCTGCTGCTGGATTCGTCCACAACGACAACAATTTCCTCAGAAGAGGAGCTGGAGCTGCTGCTGGATTCGTCCACGACGACAACAATTTCCTCAGAAGAGGAGCTGGAGCTGCTGCTGGATTCGTCCACGACGACAACAATTTCCTCAGAAGAGGAGCTGGAGCTACTAGACTCCTCGATGATAACGATCTCCTCGGGATGAAGAGAAATTTCCCACATTCCACCGGTTCCCCAAAATTTTTAAAAGGGGAATTTTCCAATGAGACTAGGAGACGAAGACGATACCTCCCTATCTCCGCATTCGACGACAACAATGGTGGTCTCTTCCGGAAGAAGAGCTGGAGCTCTCTTCAATAATGACGTCGACTCAGGTAGGCTGACTGGAGCCTCGTCGACGACCACGACGATTTCCTCGGAGCTAGAGCTGGAGCTGGAGCTTTCATCGACGACTACGACGACTTCCTCGGAGCTAGAGCTAGAGCTGGAGCTGGAGCTGATGTCGATGAGAACTTCTTCGTCAGAAGATGAACCTCCATGGCATTGACAGCGATCAATAAAAGATTGAAGCCTTACTGGAGAGTGAAGGATAACGTGCTTTGTTGGGAATGCATTGTCGCAAAGTGCATATCCTGGAAGGATAGAAGCAAACGCGAACACGCATGTAAGAAAAACTGAAGTATTCATATTTTATAGAATATAATTTAACTATTTCTAGGTCTACAGTTGCTTTAGACACGACGAGTTCTTGATGTGGAAGGAGAACTCGATCTGTGCTGTGTCGGGTGTGTCGTTGGGTTTTTATACTCACATATCAATGCGTTAAAAGTGTACAACCGGGACATGTTTGTTGAGGAAAACAGCACCTCGTGTCTGCGTTATCGTGGTTTCCGTGAACCGTCCGAGGTCGCGCGCGCGCTTGCAACCTAAACTACGACTCTCTTCCACCGCTGTGCTTCGCCAGTGCCTTCGCTCACTCATGTAGGTAACAGTTGTCCCTTTTACTCTAAGGTTTTAGAAGAAAGTTTTGTTTCTGTGCTGTTATTCGTGGTGATATATTTTTATCTTTTCGACCGAGGATTTCCTTTTTTTCGATTGAATACTAGTACCAATATCCCAGATGCGGCGCTAAATGTCCTGATAATTGTTGTTTGCACTGGTACGTAATTCAACCTTTTTAGTTTTCATTTTCAGGCTTTGCTGTTAATAATGTCGCTGTATACTACCTTTTGCACGTTATTTGAAGTAACATGCTGTGTGCAGAATTGTTTCGAATATTATATTATTTCTGACATTTGAATGTAAAAACAATGGAGGTCATGGTAAATATTTAATTTGCAGTGAAGTATGTGGTGTGTGTGAAAGAAGGTTGTATTCTATGCTTAATTTTATCTTTGTTTTAATATACTACTGAAATCATTTTTCAAATATTAAATCAATATCATAAAATGGTGATAGTTTGATGAAAGTAATAATATGAATAATAAAATTTAAAAATATTTAATTATTTTTATGTTTATTTTCACATGCTAATAGTTGCTTTAAGAGTCATGAAAACTGTGAATAGAGATAATTTACTTTCTACTTAATATACAAACGTATAGGAGTATCTTACTGAACAGTAACTGATGTTCAATGTAACAGTCATTAAAAATTGCATGAAAATTATTGAAATGAATGTTATATGCGTAATTTTACATTTATCGTAGAATGCTAGTACCCGAAATTCTTTTCTGAATAAAATTCTACAACCTTCCCTAAAAATAGTAGTATTGTACCCGAAAAGTTCAAGGAAGAGGAAATATTTGACAAAATTATTTAAAGCTATAATAATAATAATAATAATAATAATAATAATAATAATAATATCACAAATTATGAGCGACGCTATTGTTTAGAATATGCCCGAATCTGATTTATCGTTGAATCATTTTTATTTGTAAAAACTAGACTTGCCATTGCTAGGGAAAGTGAGAGAAATTTGAGTATATTTTTCCTCAATATGTTCAATCTAAGACATTTATCTTTGTACATAATTGAGCGATAGATTTTTCGTATTACTTGAATACGAGTCTATATTTCCATGGATAGATTTAGGTGGCCTCTGTGCGTGTGAATGAAACAATACACGCGAATCTGTGGAATGAATGGAGGTGTGTGAGTAATGGTTCTGGCAATTGGGTACAAACATCGAATACCATCCAGGAGAAAATAGAACAGAGACGCGCTGCACGTTAGACAAAACGGGGTTTGATTTACTTACGGGGTTAGATTTACTCACGTGGTTAAATTTACTCACGGGGTCGTTAGACAAAACGGGGTTTGATTTACTTACGGGGTTAGATTTACTCACGTGGTTATATTTACTCACGGGGTTATATTTACTCACGGGGTTATATTTACTCACGGGGTTATATTTACTCACGGGGTTAGATTTACTCACGGGGTTAGATTTACTCACGGGGTTAGATTTACTCACGGGGTCAGATTTACTCTTGCGTATGGTAACCGATTTTAGCGGAGGAGCTTCAGAGACCAGTTTGCGTCACTATATTAACGGGAATTTTAATTGCAGCCAGATTCCAAAATTATCACATCGTTACAAGACATTGAAACAGATTCGTGAAGCATCTTGTACACCTTCTTCGAGTTATTTTTGGTTGGTTACCATTGAAAAATTGTCATTTTGTACTAGTTTCAAAATTGTCCTCAACAATGTTCGCTCTTCATGCGTCATAGCGGCCAGTGTCAGGACTGGCTTTTCAGTCGAAGTGCCCTGCTGTGGTCACGTGGTTCGTGGTACAAACTGCGCTCATCCAGAAAAACATCCACTTCTCGAGTGAAGGCAGTTGTCACTCATTTGTGACCTATCACCCTCCTTCCTTCCCGCGCGCTGTTCACCAACGCAACGAAGTCGCCCGACGTCTGAAGGCGAAAGCGTTCCCTGGGTGCGCCACCGGCGCCAACAAATTGAAAATAAGCCCAAGTATACGACCCATTAGCTCCCCACATCTCGGCGCGATCTGCGGCACGGCTCCCCGAGGACACACGACTTAAGGGTTCGCGCGGCAGGATCGCGCCGCGCCGCTAACTAACGCAAGTTCGCCTTCGGCCCCCCCCCTCCGCGCCCCGCCCCCGCGCCCTCGCCCGCCGCGTCGCCCCGCGCCGCTCCCCGCGCCCCCCCGCGCCCGCCCCGCGCCTCCCGCCCCCGCTCCGCCCCCCGCGCCCGCCCCGCGCCGCCCCCCGCCCCGACGCCCGCTCCCGCCCATTCCCCCGCGCCCGCCCCACCTCTAGATTTTCAAGAACTTCACCTCCATAGGGCCGTTCCCATCGGGATGGTGCGAAAGAGGGAGAAAAGTTTTCGGATGGTTATGATGGGGTGGATTCTAGGAAAATTAGCTCTCACAATCTGAAATACCTAGGATCACAGATCATGGAGAAACGATTGAGAGTAGTCAAAGACATTTTTTTTAAACTTTGCTGCTTCTACAATTTGACGCAGCGCGTCTCGATACCCTTGGAGGCGTCGAACGCTTCGCGCTGGCGAGTAATCCTAGGAGACCAGAAAAATATGTTGTATGAAACGTCAAAATCATATTTATCATTTTTCATAAATATGTAATGAAAACAATAAGAATATGTAATTAATATGTAACATGGAATATATAATATGTAGCAAAGCGATAATGACACTTTTCACACCTAAATTTTACCAACAATGGAGGGGAAAAGGAGCTTTTTTCGAAAATACATCTCCTTATAAAAAAATTCGAAATAAAATTTAAGAAAATTTATGGAATAAAAAAATATTTTGTGAAAATAGCAAAATATGTAATATAGTAATAAATATGTAAAAATATGTAACGAGAAATTTGTATATTGTGTTACGAGAGAATTACGAGAATATTGTGTTACGACGATTCAACAAGATTATAATTTTAGAACGGTAAGTTGATAGCAAAATATATGTAATTACAGAAAAATCTAGTGATAATCTACTAAAGTATATGCATAGGAATAATCCTATATTAACGTTATCTGTCGTATGCCTCGTCACGTCGCAGTCAGTTGTCAAGAGCATCGCCAGGTAGCATCGCCGCGTAAGCGCCTCCTATTAGGGTTTAGGACTCTTCGCAGGGGTTGGACTAGCCCTTGTGAAGCAGCCAAATTCGTTTTGTTGAAACAAATGTGTGCTGGTGGCGGCGGTGGCGGCGGCGGCGGCGGCGGTGGCAGTTTTTTTTTTTATTAATTTATTTATTGAGTGATTGGAAATTACACAGATCAGTACTAAATTACTATCTCATGTGCATTTGCTGGCTTACATTGTAACTTATACTAAATTAATACTAAAAACTTAAAACTAAACTACCTTACTATAGGTGTAGGAAACTACAAGAGCCCCTACTATGGACAATTAGTAAAGAGAATGTTCAAGAACGCTTCGGAAGGAAATGTATTCTTAATTCTAGTAGCGAAGTCAATTATAGTGGCCAGGTTGTAGTGGACGACTCGGTTTATTGTATTTAGGTTGGAGTAAAAATCATTGAAAAGATGGGCAATATGTTTCATGATCGGTGATATATTCAGTTCTTTATGAAGTTGGGCGTTAGAGACGAACCATGGGGCATGTGTTGCTAATCTGAGGAATCTATTTTGTACAATTTGAAGTTTATTAATGTTAGAAATAGATGCATTGGTCCAGATGGGACATGCGTAGAGCATTAATGGTCTGACTATTGCTTTATAAATTGTAATGGCATTTGTTAGGGATAGCCGACTTTTGGAGTTGATAAGGAATTTTAGTTGAGCTATTTTTATTTGTATTTGTTGTTGTTTTAGTGTTATGTGTTTTCCAGTTGAGTCTTGTGTCGAAATTCATCCCGAGGTATTTTACTGATTGGTTTTGTGGTGTCCATGGAATTGTGTGTTTATTAATGTGTAGTGGTGGTGGGTGAGAAAATGGTCTTAGTGAGAATATTTTGGCAGTTGATTTAGTTGGGTTGACGGTGGCAGTGGCTGTGCGCTGGCTGCGGTGGCGGAGGCGGCGGTGGCGGAGGCGGTGGCGGTGGCGGTGGCGGTGGCGGTGGGGGCGGGGTGGTGGTGGCGGCGGTGCGACAGCGGCCTTTGGATCGGGATTTGGGAGCGCGCTCCGAATGGCAATGCGAGCGGATCCCTCGCAGTTCTTACGCTCGCCCAAGGGGGGGAGGGGGGGGGGCGGGGCAGGTCGGGGCGAGCGCTGCATCCCAAGCAGGAAAGCGCCCCTCTCCCTTCCCCTGGTTATAGACGACCGCAATGCCTTAATCTGTTCCTTGGATTTGTCCCTCACGTAAGTGATCGCATCGGAACCGTGTTCTGACTTTCTTCGGAATCCGTCTTCTATTTTAAGACCCTCAACTGCTAAGTCATTTGTAGCTAGAAATAATATGAATTTAAAATTAAGGATCCTGAATTTCTATAATCATTGTGTACATTATGAACACTAGACAATCTAAAGACTTTAGCTTCAACGTGGCTAAAATGGTAAGAATTCTATTAATTTAATTAATTCTAGAGAATCCGTCTAAATAATGCTCTATACCAGAATATTTTCGTCTCAGAAGCTAAATTATAGTCTTTGTCCTCAAAATAAACTGTATGTGTTCGTATTTAGTCAATTAAGTATACGACAGTGATAATAACTAAATATTTTTCTTTTTCATTTTTATATTTTAGTCAATAATATGATCTCTTTAAATAATTTTGTCGACTCCACGTATATGTTAAATATTTTAAAAGAAAAAATAAATATTCGAAAAGCATCAATGCATGTTTAAAATTTTCTATTAAATAAAGTTCTCAACTCAAACATTTCATGGTCATGGTACGATAGTGTTTTCTAACACTTATATTGATCTTCCATGCTTTTCTTACGAGAAAAATATTCATTCAGCAAACAGATAAATTCCCTACTTATTAGTTTTAAAGTTTTATTTATCGAACTGTTTTAAATATTATATATTTCTACTAACTCTCCACGGTGTAAAATACATAGTAGATTAAGTACGATTTTTTAATTGTACATTACGTCAATTAAAAATACATTAGCAAAAGATAAAGTATCATAACATCATTACATAAATATTTATTCGCTTCCAAATATACAGCTAAAAATAATCATATTTATCTCTCTTCATTGAAGATGTTACATCCCAGTAGTTTTCCCTGATGGAATAAATTATGCCTTTTATTTCCTGTTTGAATTACAAATTGTGTCGCGTTTTCTAAACAGTTTATTTGTAGGGGCTGCTTCCGCATGATTGCATTGCAATTATTCATGAAGTTCTTAATTAATATTAATAATCACCTTTTTCATTAATGATCGTTTAATTATTATTGCAATATCCACGAATATAAAGGTATTTCCGTCAATTATTCAGAAATAAAAAAGGAAAACCTACATGTGAATACATTAAAGTACAATGTTAGTTGAAAATTTAAAAACTGAATCCTCTTGCGCATGAAAGGGGAAGTTCAGATATCCACAAAAATTCATTTTATATTATTAAACATATTATTAACAGTATTTACAATATTTTCAAATTATTCGGAACCTGAATAACTGAAGAACCCGCTAACGGTTTTTGAGTAGGCAAAGACGAAAAATAACTGTGAAACAATTTTTGAATATTTTTCTAGAATTCATTGTAAATTAATTATTTTTATAGACATTGTCTTCACAATAAGCATGCTGCAAGCTGATGATCTGGGTGCGCTTAAATAACTGAACTGAGTGTAAAAGTGATGTGTGAAAAAATGCCACATTTCCCTCTAACCAGGACTCTCCCACCAGCAGGGCACCACCCCAGTCGGGACAAGCTCTAAGCTCCCGACCGGTCTCCCGGAATATGTGGTAGTGTGGTGCATGTTAGTGTAGGTGTGTGTGTGTGTGTGTAAGGGGGAGAGGAGAGGACAGGGAAGAGGAAGGAAAGATCGCGCGTAATGGTATATTCGAGAATCTTTGCATACTGGATTGTAAATAATCATTCTTGCAGTAATATTTAGCAGAACAACAAACCAGTTAAGGGAACCCGGAAGGCGAAGAATTATAAAAATTTAAATTTTCACTTTTTGGTGAATTTCCCCTTTTCAATAGTTTATTCATTTTCTTGGCACGTTATTTCTATTTTTGACTTAAATAATATTCTGCACGTTGACATTGTTAAGCATGGTTGCCAATGTGAAATTATCTCCAACTTTTTTCTACTTTACGATGAGAGAAATAAGAAAACTAGAGGTGGAAACTAGGGGAGAATGAGAATCAAGCCAGACACAAAAATGATATCATCGATAAAGAAACTAGAAGAGTTAATGTCCAGTGGTTCTGAAAATCTGTCATATGGACGAATAATGTACTGGAAATACATGTCAAACTTTGAAGGCCCATTCCCCTAAGTTTGTTTATGGTATATAAGGAACATTATTTTCTAAACTATTAGAGCTATTAGACTTCAAACTTTTAATCATTCTTCACCATGTCAAACTACAACTTTTGTAAAAGGTTTTTTATTATATCATGTTTAAAAAAATTATGTACATGATAAAAATGTAGGTTTTTATCATTCTGTACTTTAAAAAATCATATCTGCAACAAAAATTAAAATTTCTAAAAATATCCTATGATACAACATTTACAATATAAATTGCAGTAAAAAATCAGTCCTATCGCGTATATAGTTTGGAATATAATGTTCCTTGACTTTGTAGGTATGGGACCTTCCGGGACCTCTTAAATGTATAATCAACCTTATTGATTCACTCCAACCGCATTCCCACGAACATAGAAGTATCCAGCGCCAGGTGAATCAATTGCCCGAAGATGAAAAGAACCAACAACGCAGCCTGTGCACTCCCACACGACCTCAAGCATACGGGCCACAAAAGTGCACGCTTGTTCATTTATCCATGAATCGAAAACCGAACCGCGACCCCATGGAAGCAGTTCGTTTGCCGGCCCAACACACAACAGCCCACATGGAAGCAGAAATCGATACTGCACTCTCCGCATTCACAAAGCGAATTAAACGTGTTCCTATTGACAGAAGGCAGCAGCAGCACCACCGCCAGAGTTCCAGTCGACCGCTTGATTCATCGAGCGAGGCATTGACTCCGTAAATAATCAAGGGTTATTTATCGATCTGTCGCGCTCACAGCGAAGCCCCCTTGCGCCCGCGGGACTGAAAGGGCGGAAGTAGCCGCGCACCGGAGCTCGACCTCCAGAACCTACGGCGATATTTTTCCGGTGACGTTGGCGCAGGCCCACCCGCTGGCGGAGGCCCTCTCGTTTTCCGAGGCGATTTCTCACTAGGCGGTTGTTGCTTCGGCCAGCGACAACCTCCAATGAACTCGTTTCTTAGGTAGTTTTCGGTGATTTCTCCGATCAAGCCACAGCAATAATCTAACAAAAGCGCCAATGTAGCTTCCGCTCCCCTCAATATCACACACCCAATATACACACACACACATATATATATATATATATATATATATATATATATATATATTGTAGCGTCATGACGCTACCAACAGTTGGGCACGCGGCATGCCCCAGGCTCGGACAATAGCAAGCTATGACGCACCAGGTTTTTCCCGGCGTGCGCGTCGCTTGGGTAAGGCAATGGAGGCGGCGGGTAGCGTCGCTAGGGGGCTATTTAAGGGCCGAGCGAACAATAGACCTTCTTCTTTGTGTTCCTGGCTGCGAGGTGTTAGGTCGTTGCAGGTGGTGCTTTGGGCACGCGGCGCAAGAAGCCGGCCGTTAGGTCGTGGCGAAGGAGACATGTAATTCGGTCTCAGGGCAGGTGGGGTACGCGCAACGCACGTTAGTTCGGGGTGGCGGTGTGGTAGCCGTTCAAGTATCATTTCTTGTAGTGGGGTCAATTTAGTTTGTTTATTGTACTACAGTGCTTTGATTGTTTTATGACCACGGTCGAAGTTGGTAATAAATCAGCTGTAAGTACAACCCACTCTCGTCTGTGTGTTTATTACATCCTGTATGACGCCACATATATATATATATATATATATATAGATATAGATATAGATATAGATATAGATATAGATATAGATATAGATATAGATATAGATATAGATATAGATATAGATATAGATATAGATATAGATATAGATATAGATATAGATATAGATATAGATATAGATATAGATATAGATATAGATATAGATATAGATATAGATATAGATATAGATATAGATATAGATATAGATATAGATATAGATATAGATATAGATATAGATATAGATATAGATATAGATATAGATATAGATATAGATATAGATATAGATATAGATATAGATATAGATATAGATATAGATATAGATATAGATATAGATATAGATATAGATATAGATATAGATATAGATATAGATATAGATATAGATATAGATATAGATATAGATATAGATATAGATATAGATATAGATATAGATATAGATATAGATATAGATATAGATATAGATATAGATATAGATATAGATATAGATATAGATATAGATATAGATATAGATATAGATATAGATATAGATATAGATATAGATATAGATATAGATATAGATATAGATATAGATATAGATATAGATATAGATATAGATATAGATATAGATATAGATATAGATATAGATATAGATATAGATATAGATATAGATATAGATATAGATATAGATATAGATATAGATATAGATATAGATATAGATATAGATATAGATATAGATATAGATATAGATATAGATATAGATATAGATATAGATATAGATATAGATATAGATATAGATATAGATATAGATATAGATATATTAGATATAGATATAGATATAGATATAGATATAGATATAGATATAGATATAGATATAGATATAGATATAGATATAGATATAGATATAGATATAGATATAGATATAGATATAGATATAGATATAGATATAGATATAGATATAGATATAGATATAGATATAGATATAGATATAGATATAGATATAGATATAGATATAGATGTATGATGTGATGTATGATGTATGATGTATGATGTATGATGTATGATGTATGATGTATGATGTATGATGTATGATGTATGATGTATGATGTATGATGTATGATGTATGATGTATGATGTATGATGTTATGATGTATGATGTATGATGTATGATGTATGATGTATGATGTATGATGTATGATGTATGATGTATGATTAGTATGATGTATGATGTATGATGTATGATGTATGATGTGATGATGTGATGATGTATGATGGTATGATGTATGATGTATGATGTATGATGTATGATGTATGATGTATGATGTATGATGTATGATGTATGATGTATGATGTATGATGTATGATGTATGATGTATGATGTATGATGTATGATGTATGATGTATGATGTATGATGTATGATGTATGATGTATGATGTATGATGTATGATGTAGATGTAGATGTATGATGTAGATGTAGATGTAGATGTAGATGTAGATGTAGATGTAGATGTAGATGTAGATGTAGATGTAGATGTAGATGTAGATGTAGATGTAGATGTAGATGTAGATGTAGATGTAGATGTAGATGTAGATGTAGATGTAGATGTAGATGTAGATGTAGATGTAGATGTAGATGTAGATGTAGATGTAGATGTAGATGTAGATGTGATGTGATGTAGATGTAGATGTAGATGTAGATGTAGATGAGATGGTAGATGTAGATGAGATGTAGATGTAGATGTAGATGGATAGATGTAGATGTCGATGGATAGATGTAGATGTAGATGTAGATATAGATATAGATATAATATTAGTTATTAGTAGGATGCATCAGCTTTGATACTGGGGAAGATCTCCTTAGTGAAGATGCTTGCAGCAGAAGATTGCATGTCCAGTGGATGGTGACAGATGCTGTTCAGTGGAGAAACTCTCGTGATAATACATGTACTACGCATTCGGGAATGACGCGTCCGGAATCATATTTACTCTCACACCCCGAACCGCGAGGACTGAAAAAGCGGAAGTAGCCGGCGCACCGGAGCGCTCCGGAACCGACGGCGATATTTTTCCGGTGACGTTGGCGCAGGCCCACTCGCTGGCGGAGGCCCTCTCGTTTTCCATTGCGATTTCTCACTAGGCGGTTGTTGCTCCGGCCAGCGACAACCTCCAATGAACTCGCTTCCTTAGATATGTGGTTTTCGGTGATTTCTCCGATCAATACAATCCGAATATCGGAGTAATGCCTAACTCAACGGATGAAGAATAGCGCGCGATCTCTTCTTCCGCAACTTAAACCCCTCCTCTCTTCTTACTCCCCACACACACGCGATCGCGAACATGCAATTTACTATAATGCTGGGAGGTCAGTCGGCTGCTTACAGCTTGTCACGGTTGGGAAGATAATTGGAGGAGGAAAACCGCAAATTCGATGTGTAGGTAGGCGCCAGATCTCACTTCACGCGGGGAAGAAATATCTAGCGTACAACATGCAGTAAATGGGTTTTGTTTTGTTGTGTATCAAGATTAAAAGATAATACAGCTCTGTTGATTTACTTGATATTCAGACTTTAGAACCGGGAGTTCAGTGCATCAACTGATGTCACTGCAGCGCCCCTGATCGGGAGGTCCTAGGTTCGCGTCCTGACGGCGGCAGGATTTTCTACACTAGCTTTTCAGCTAGGTCGAATTCAGTCACTGTCTGGAGGAGAATTCTAGCTGCCGGCTGCTCTGATCGGTAGTTTTCCGTGGTTTCTCCGATCAACACCGGGCGAATGCAGGAGCAGTACCCAGTACCCTAACAAACAGGCCACGGGTCGCGCGCGATCTGTTCTTCCACTTCCTTGTCCTATCCTATCTCCTTACACACACACACACACACACACACACACACACCACCTAACATGCACTACACTACCACATATTCCGGAAGACCGGTCGGGAGTTTAGAGCTTGTCCCGGCTGGGGCAGTGCCCCGCTGGTGGGAGAGTCCTGGTTAGGGGGATACCCCACTAGCCGGCGGTAGGTCGGCGCCGGATTACGCCATCCAGCGGGGGAAGCTCACCGCCATCTTCTGAGAACAACATGAACTACACTTACGGGAGTAATGAACGAAGCAGTTGTCGCGTCCGAAACAAAAAAAAAATCAACCAAACCGAGACTTTTCAGAACAGATATCCATTAAACGAAGTAAAATTCTGAATTCAACCGAAGTTTACGAAATGTTACCATTATTTTTTTCACATTGAAGGCTGACAATTCATCAATTTTTTTAATATTGTCTATTATCTGATATCTTTTGTTTTATTTTTTCAAACGGAAAATTTAATATTCTGAATATCATGCGTATTCATGGCACATGAATAAATGTAGGTAAACTCTCTAATTTAAAAAAAATCATTACCCTATAAGTTCAAAGAACATACAAAATCACACGGACCGTTACAGACAATGAATTCGTCTCAGGCAATCTAAAAGAAAATAACGAAAGCAGAATGAGATATCTCCAATCTCTAAACGGAGCCGTCCCAGTGAATCTCCGAGTCACGCAATGCAGTTCTCAAAGGACAGCACGCAAATCATACGACTGCTGGCGGCTCTCGCCGTCGAAGGGAGCCGATGTTTACGAGACTGTTACAGATAAAGGACCAATCCCCCCAAAACGCCCTTTTTATTCCCATTCTTTGCTTATCCGCTGTTATTGCATTATGTGAAGAGCCCCCACAAAGGCCTCCTCCCCCAATTTATGCCTGAGGATTACTCCCTGGGAGGGAGGGAGGGAGGGAGGGAGGGAGAGGCAGCGCTGCGGGGAGCCCATCAGCACTCGCCGCTCGCTGCTGGCTCGCCCTGCGCGGCCACGGACGAGCAGCGACACAACGCCGCGGCGGCGCGCGCTGATGGGGAAGCAAGGAGAGAAGAAGGGAGGGAAGCAGAGGGAGAAGTAGCGAGGGAAGGAAAGAGAGAAGAAGGGACGGAAGTAGACAGGGAAGTAGGGAGGGAAGGAAAGAGAGAAGAAGGGAAGGAAGAAGAGAAGAAGGGAAGGAAGCAGAGGGATAAGTAGCGAAGGAAGAAAAGAGAGAAGAAGGGATGGAAGCAGAGAATGAAAGAGAGAAGAAGGGAGGGAAGCAGGAGAGACGAAAGGAGAGAAGAAGGGAGGGAAGCAGAGAGGAAAGAAAGGAGAGAAGAAGGGGGGAAGGAGGGGGAAAGAAGGAGAGAAGGCAGGGAAGCAGAGAGGGAAGTAGGGAGGGAAGGAAGGAGAGAAGTAGTGAGGGAAGGAAGGGGAGAAGAAGAGAGGGAAGCAGGCCGGGAAGCAGGGAGGGAATCATGGAGTGAAGGGGTGAGGAAAGCAGGGGGAAACCAGAGAGAGAAGGAGATAGATCGCAGGGTGGGAAGCATGAAGTGGCGCAGGGAGGGAACCAGAGATGGAGAGTAGCAGAGTGCAAAACAATAATACAAATCTTTGAGAAAACTAAACGAATGCTAAATCTTTAGAAAACTAAACATCATGGACTGATAAAAAACGTTAGAGTCCTTTTTTTTCATTCCCCCTAAGAACAAGAATTCCTCATCGAAGGAGAAAGGTAGAAGGGGATCTCTTGCTCCCCGTTCTCCATTTCGCCCCTGCCCGTGCGGACAGCGCCCTGTTGCGGCTTCGCTTCTACACTAAACGTCTAGTTGGTCTCGTGTGTCCCATGCACCCCTACCAAATCTCGAGCAACGGGAGAGCCCACAAAATAAGTCCACTGCGTTGCCGTGTAGTGGCGCGAAATACAGAGATACAGCACAATACCTAACTAGCAATGCCAAGAAAAGGTTGACAGCTTTTGAAAAGATAATTATCTGCTTTTGAAAACATCGGAAAGGGCAGGAATTTTTTTATAAGAATGTAAGTAGAGTAACGCCACAAGTAGTGGCTCCTCCCTCTTTAGTGACCTCTTCAAGCACAAAATTTCAAAAATTAAAAAGGAAAGCTTCGTACTTACAATTTAGAAAACTTAGAACGTATGTCTACTAGTAGTGAGTTTTAGAACGAAGATTATTTCTTTTCCCTTCTTTCATATTCCGTAAAAAGAATAAACTGAATACAACACTGCCATTGAAAATGTAACAAACTTTTTGGAGTTCAATTGTCTCAAATGTTTAGAAGGTAGAATATTGAGTATGTAACCATTATAAAAGATTTTAATTTTCCAAAGGGGAAAACTGGATAAAATTGGGGATTGGAAACAAATTAACAAAAACAAACTGAATCTCAACAAGTTGAACAAATTTGACCATTCCTTATATTTAGCACAATTTTGCCAAGGAGAGAGAGAGAGAGAGAGAGAGAGAGAGAGAGAGAGAGAGAGAGAGAGAGAGAGAGAGAGAGAGAGAGAGACAGACAGACAGACAGACATTGAGAAAACCGTGTGATAATTATTGTCCATTGAGTTTCATATAACGATTTTAGCACTTTAGATCATGAATTTTGAGAAAAGTACGAAAATATTCCGAAACCCGTAGACATTATCCTTACTTTGACCCTGGATGTGAATAAAAATATCATAAAAATAGTTTTATTTTGTTCAGGCGGTTGGCTGTCAGATGATAGGTCTGATAGACACTGTGTTCACACATAATCACAACAGAAAAGTAACAATCAGCAGATTTTTTTTTAAGATAGCCGCAGGAGTGTTTCGGTAATTCAAAACTAGGAAATTGCACTGGAAATAAAAACCTTGGTTGAAGGTCTCGGTTGAAAGAGAGAGATCAAAGTCTTTCCTTATGAATATTACAAAAGGCAATCAATGAATTGTTAAAATATTACTCTTGAAGCTCTAAAATACATCGTAAATCACGGTTCCACCATCGTCGGATTGATAATATACACACTTGCGTGAAAAGTTCTTTAGGTTGTGAAGGACATGTAACACAATGTGGATGGAATATGAATAAAAAAGCAACATGGCCGATGTACGTACCTGGTATCAATTAACCGCGGTCTCCCATACAAGCTGGATTACTCTGTGGCATCATGAAAATCAAGTCTAGACACTTTTTCACTTTTTCACTATTTTCACTTTTTCATACAGTTATGTTTATGAACTAAAGTTCATGTTGCATCGGTTAATGGATTGATTGATTTCTTAGTGTTTTCGGGCGCATCAACTGCTTTGGTCATTAGTCCCGTTAGTGAAGTGCATGCTTTTCATCGGGAGATGGCGGTGATGGCGAGATCCGCGCTAGATGGCGAGATCCGGAGCCGACCTACCGTCGGCTAGTGGGGTTTCCCCCTAACCAGGACTCTCCCAGCCGGGTAACGCTCCAACCTCCCGACAGGTCTCCCGGAAGATGTGTTAGTGCAATGCATGCTAGTGTAAGTGTGTGTGTAAGAGGTGAGGATAGGACAAGGAAGAGGAAGGAGAGATCGCGCGCGGTCCGTGGCCCGTTTGGTAGGATACTGCTCCGGCATTCGCCTGGTGTTGATCGGAGAAACCACGGAAAACTACCGATCAGAGCAGCCGGACGCTAGAATTCTCCTCCAGACAGTGTCTGAACAGCGATTGAATTCGACTTAGCTGAAAAGCTAGTGTCGAAAGTCCTGCCACCGTCAGAACTCGAACCTAGGACCTCCCCGTCAAAGACGCTGCAGTGACATGAGTTGATGCGCTGAGCTACCACTCCCGGTTGTTGTATCGGGCGTCTATGATGTGGCAGTGACAGTGGTAACGAACGAGGCGGCGGTATGATGACGAACAGCGAAGACGACGAAGATAGCGTGGTCTGTAGTGGGAAAGAAGTGAAGACAGCGATTGTTTTTGATGGCGTCAGCTTGCTTTGCATGTGCGGAGTCAGCTGTACACGATAACTTTGCGGAGGCCAGTGGAGTTATGTCAGAATAGGCGGCAAGAAAATGACAGCATTGTCATGGAAGGCAATGAAATATAATGGTAGAGGTGTGGAAGTAACGTTTATCGTAATTGGGTCGAGTATGAATGAGGAGGTGGTGAGTACAATTAGTCCTAGTACTCACACGATCAATGACGTACCGACAGCGCTGAGGATAAGGAGAAGTACGAAGAGCAAGCTAATTCTGACACAAGTGTGTAAAATAACTCTTACATCCTAATTTGGGTTGGGCAGCGTAAACAGTGAGAAATCGAGAATAATTGTGGTTGTAATAGTAATACTAGCATTGCAATGAGAATGTAATAATGAAAAATGTGACGATGTAGCTGTTGGAGAAGTCTGTGTGGGCAGTAACAAAGAGGGTTATTTTATCTGCATTTTTTCCTCATTATCATAACAATTATTTTCAGAGATATCGATAACATTTTGATGGTGGATAGCTTACTTAATTGGTGGTACGAATCATTGTTGTGAACACAGTCGGTAAACTCGATACAGGCAGATACATTGTCAAACGTGATCATGGCGAAAGTGTCACAATTGTTTCGCAGTGTGGAACTAGTTGTACTGTGATTCGCAGCGTGGGTGTAATTGTATCAACGCAACACTAATAAACATTAAAGTTGCTAGAGAAAAAGGAGTTTAAATTCGAAAGAAATGGAATACAAGTGTTTAACATATTAATCATGCTTCGTTATGAATGGAACTATTCACCAGGCGAATACCCGTAGAAGTACCTTAACAAACGAGCCACGGACCGCGCGCGATCTTTTCTTCCTTTCTTGTTCTATCATCATCCATTATTTGCATACATATACTGTAATATACCAAAATGACAAACCATTCTTATTATGGAAATGTCATTTTATTTGACATAGAATATAGGGATGTCAATAGACAATCCCGAGTGGGTCGCTATTTGACAAATAAACAATCGGCGTTAACGATCATTTTTCGTTAGGTTGAAATGACAGAGCAGAGGCGGAATAAGCATTGTTTTTAGAACGTTCATTCGCTAGAGCAACACGGTGATAAGTGGGTCGGCTCTTGATATATTTTACTATATCGAGGAAAGACTCTAATTGACAGTTGTTTAAAGTTAACTATCGTTTCTTATATTAGGATAAAGCGTTCTTGTAAGAAGAAAAAAACCTTTCTAGGCTCCACCTGAGACGTTAGTGAGGGAAGTCACGGATTAAAATAGTATCTCCGGGAGAATTTGGAACCAGACACGGACATTAGGCGAGGACTTTATCCAGAAGCAAGATTCTGCTGCGTCGACGGAGGTTCTACGGGGCGCCATCGAACGAAGAAGTGGACAGCGTGGAGATATTTAAATTACGTAGGAATCATTAGGTTTCAAGTGTAACCTTTTCCTGGTGCCCAAATTACATTTATCAGTAATAATTATGTTTCAAAATGTCCCCCCAAGTGAGGCTTGTTTTTAATTAGAAAGACGGGGTTTGTTTCAAATTGGCACCAGTCAACGTCAGGCATGTTTCAATACAAGGCAAGACACACTTGGTTGAGGAAGACTCCGCAAGCAGACGTCGGTCGGGGCCGGATCTCATCATCTCACGTTTGAAGATTACATTCACCTCCAGCGATAAAACATACACTACACTTACGGGAAAAGACATTAGCAGTTCACTCGCCCGAAAACACTAATCAATCAACCAACCGGATAGCTCAGATAAAGGTCACTGAGACAGACTGCTGGCGGAAGAAATGATAGTGGAAACCCACGCGCTTCAACGGACATCTACATGGCCTGCCTGCACGAACAATATCCCCTAGACCCGCTCCGGGAGTAGGGGCCGGGCCGATAACCGTGTCCGGGCCGATAGCCGTGTTCTCGTAAAATAACCCTTACGATAAAAATAAAACAACGCAAGACATCACCGAGTATACATGTTGTTCTCGTGTAAGAAGAAAAGAAGATTGATTAATGAATTCACAGCAAGGAATTTTGGAAGGCATAAACGAAATACAGAAATACGGAAACTGCACTTCTTAAGAACACTTTCATCCACCCTCACAATGCTATATCATTTAATACTTTTTGGCAAATTAGCTATCAGCCGCTGAAGAAAGGCAAAAATTATCGGTAATAAGATAATCCACAAAAGTATTAAGGTGGTGTAGATGTAGATGAATGGTCTGATTGACAACCCAGAAAACAAAACGGAGTATATTAATGAAGCGACAATATACTTTATTTCAAGTGTTACATCATTGGGAAAACTTCATTTTTCAGAAAAGAAATGTGAGTATGTAACGTTTAAATAACATATCTTATAAATTAATTGCATTCAGAGAACAGGTATATAACAATAATGTGTAACTAGCTGTATATGATATATAACCATAGGTGCCTACGCAACCATTTCGCACTTTAGATACCATTCATTTGAAAGTGAAAATGCTTTCTGTCAAGATAACATCTAGTTAATTAGTAAATTTGAAGCATTAAAATTAGGCGAAAACATTTTGTATTTATCATGAGTGTTAACTGGTTCCAATGATCTCGGGTGACAAAAAGCCCAAAACCAAATGCGAAAGGTCGTCAAACGTTTTGTCGCCCGACATCATAAAATCTCTTATAACTTCCTCGGTGCATATAATTGTGCTTCTTTTATATTATTATATCGCGTTTATTCTTTTTATTTATAATATTAAATATATTCGCCTCTAAGATGGGTCATCCGCAGCTTACTAGCTTCCTGTGGTGTGATCCCTGGGTTCAATTCCCGGTCGAGGCAAAATTAGTCGATTTTTGGTCGAGGCAGAACGGTAGCATTCCTTTAAAATGGCCTCAGCTTCTGTAGATAGTGACGAAGAGAAGCGCAGGCAGGCGGAATTTGTAACTAACAGCGAAGGGTATACATCATGTTCGTCAAATGTCTCTCTTACCCCCAAGCGAGGAAATTAAACTTGGCCCAGGCACGGGTTCCTCAATAGCTATCAGGCAAAGTCGGACAATCGAACCCAAAATGCCAAATACAACTAAACATATTAACAAAAGTATCAATATCTGACTGAGGCGGACACTCCCATCTGTTTGATGCCCGAGGTGCCAAAAGCATGAATCAAAGAGGGATAGTGTGATTTTTGACAAGCTGTGATTTTTCGAAGCTAGTTTAACTATTATTTTGCCTACGACAGCCGTGGCCCGCATGCGTCTAAAAGGTTGTGTACACTTGTTTTTGACCTTATTGCACAATGTACAATGATCTAACAAAAACAATAATGCACACATTAATGCAAAACTTTTCTATTTTACTTGTAAACAAAGCAGACAATACAAATTGAACACTTTTCTCTCTTGTCAAAAAAGCAAAACATAAACAGGAGAGTCTAAATTCGTCTCGAACAAAATAATTTTATATTATAGTTTTTCCTGGAATACCGCTCATTATTTAACAAAGCTTAATTTTCTTTGAAATACTATTTTGTGTTCGATCCATGCACATATGCCAGTATTCTTTTATTTTTTAATACATTGTATTCTTAAACAAAACGACAAAAACATGCCATTTTCCCCGAAAGCAATGTTTATTGGGAAAACTCATTTTACTCTTCAATCCTCTGCTGTGCTGGGATATGTGGCCAATGTTGAGACCGAGTAAATAAAACAATGAGTAATGTTTTCACTGGAAGCGATAGGAGAATAAATACGATCAGAAGAAATCCAGTTGCGCATTACAATGGACTCCTGTGAGCCGTATTGAGAAATCCCCAAAAGTATCCCCATTATTTCTGAATTGATGTTATGTTTCCAACGTTTTCTCGATTAGTTCCACCATTTGTACACAAAAAGAATTTAAATTAATTTTTGACGTACTTATTACCTAAAGAAGAAACTTATGAACTAACTTACTGAGAAGCAATTGAAGTGTTTTCTTTTTTTGCGAGGGGAGTCCATACAAGTAAAAATAACTGTGTTTTCCACACACCGATTGGTTAATTGAATGTTCATCAATTCACTTTTTTTTTCATTAGTTCATTTTAGGCGAAGATAAATATAAGTAACGGTGGAAAAGGAACTGGCGAATCCTCTTGTTCCTGGCATTTCCAAAATTCATATTGTCGTGAGCCTCACATTCATTCCAATTCACCATACGAAAAATGGAAAAAAACATTCTGCAAATATCGGGATCTCCTTCTACATCACGAGGAAATATTCAGGGGAAGATCCGATTCAATTCTCCGGAAATCCGTTGAGCGACGTCGTCGGGGAATGAGAAACGCAAGCAGGAGGCCGCACGCGATAAAGACGCAAACGAATTTCCTCCTGCAGGCGAATCGCTGACGCAGGCGCCCGCGCGCGCCCCGGATGTACCAGGTGCCCTTATCGGCACTCATAAAGCCTCGATTTTGCCCTGGGGCTTTAGCGCCAGCCCCATCAGGTCGCACGACCCCTAGCCGCGCAGCCTCACCATCTCGCCCACTTCTACATCCCCGTCCTATAACCCGCTCGGTATTCCCGCCCCCTAACCTTGCCCCAACCTGACCCAACCTGACCAACCTGGCCCCAACCCTGCCCCTAACCCTGCCCCAACCCTGCCCAACCTGCCCCCAACCCTGCCCCAACCCTGCCCCCAACCCTGCCCCCAACCCTGCCCCAACCCTGCCCCCAACCCTGCCCCCAACCCTGCCCCCAACCCTGCCCCCAACCCTGCCCCCAAACCTGCCCCAACCCTGCCCCCAACCTCCTGCCCCTCAACCCTGCCCCAACCCTGCCCCAACCCTGCCCCAACCCTCCGCCAACCCAGCTCCCAACCCTGCAATTGACCGCGCCCCAAACCTGACCCGACCCTGTCCCCGACCCTGCCCCAATCCTGCCCCGACTCTGCCCCCAACCCTGGCCCTCCCCCTCGCCCTCGTCACCACGTTCCTCTCAACAGGGGCCTCTTCAACCCCGCTCTCTCAACCTCGTTCCACGGGTTGAAAACGTGCCAGAGTGTCGTGTATTATGTCGCTAACAATTTTTTTGTAGCTGCATTTTCTCTGCTGGGCTCCGGATTTTCGCACTCTTTGCTGACTCCTCATATTATTTTATTCGCCCCTCAACCACTCTGTGTTGCCTCCGCTTATCATCTAATATTTGTTAAACACACAATGCTCAATAAAATTTTTGAGTGAACTGGCGTTGTTGAGCTCTCATCTAAATGCCCCCAATTCCTCGTCCTTTTATTTGCTTTCCATCCTCCTTGTTTCGTACTATGAACCAACCCGTTACCGCCAGTCGCCCCCTGCTTAAGTCATCGATCTTCCTGTATCTGCTAGGCTTTATGATCTCTAATCTTACGAGACGCCTTCTTTATTGTTTTATATCTAGTGCATCTAATCGTACACCGTTCTTCTACGTCCCGCTCCGTTTGTCCCACTCGTTCTCTCTTCTGGTTTCTTTGCTTCCTCCAGAACTGTTCGAGACAATCTCCTGTCACTACTCACACGTTCGATCCCGTCATGATCCGCATGGTTTCCTCATCCATTTTACCTCATATCTGAGTCGATTTTGCCCATTCAAGCTATCTCGAGCTGCCGGCGGCGGCGGCGCGGGCGCGGGCGAGCGTGCAGACGCCCCGTGTGGAGGCGGAGGCGGTGGCGTGCGAGGGAAGTTGGGAACGTCGATGCTGGGAGAAGAAAAAGCTCTTGCTTTCGGATTTTGTTTTTGTTGTTGATCACTTTCTGCTTTGTTTATTGTGTCGTATGTTTTGTTTTTCTTTTCTACCTTGTTTGTTTTATTCTATTTTGTGCGATTCTGGACGAAGAGGACTTATGAAACATGACGGACAAACATAAAAGAATATCCTGGAGGGTCGCATCGATAATGCGTGATTTATCACTGGCACAAACCAAAAGGAACAGAATGACAAAAGTTATACGTTACCTCAGGTTTCTCGCTTTTTTCTTCAGGATACATTTTGGAATGTGATTGATTGATGTCTCCATTACGACACTTAACAGACGCACGTGATTAGCTCAACATTAATAACATGCCATTATATTTCATTGCGTGGGATGACAATGTTACCTCCCCGATGATGGTTAGGATCGGCGCCAACCTATATGTCGTGTTGCCAGGAATTTTTTCTTCAGGTATCACTAACGAGCGGGGCACCGCTTCAACCGGGAGAAGCTTTTGGTTTCCCTCTGATCTAATGATATTTTCAGCAGCTTTTCCAAAGCCCTAGAATTTCTATACAGGATTATTTATAAATATTATTATTATTATTATTATTATTATTATTATTATTATTATTATTATTATTACTATCGGCAGTGTGGTGCTTGTAAGCTTAAAGGAATTTAAGAGGAGAGTATAGGATAAGGAAAAGAAATTAAAGATCACGATCGATCCACGGCCAGTTCGTTAGCGAGCTGCTCCGGCATTTATCTGATATTGATCGGAATGAAACTACCGATCAGAGAAGCCGGCCGCCAGAATTTCCTGCAGACAGCGGATGAATTCCACCTAGTTATTTAAGTAGTGTGAAAGTACGACACCATCGAGATTCGAACCCAGGACCTCCCTGTCAGATTCATTGTAAAGGCGACGATAATGCTGGCTCTGAGCTGATGGAGTCGGTAATTTTGGAACAGATTATTGGGAACTTTATAGAGACTTTCTCAGAGAAAATAAAGTTACATCTCTGTTTCCTTTGAAGGGGCGTTGCGGGCGCTCCTTAGTGTCCTTCCGCTTTGAGCTAGATGTTTCCATGTTGACCCACCCAATGTCTCGTTACAAACACCCAAGAACAAAGACGCTTATCACTGTAGGCGAGATTTTTAGACATTTTTTTCCGCTTACTGTTTTCAAAGTTGTAATCTTGACGAATCATCGCCCTCATAACACAAATTCCAATTTTTTGTTAAATGTTTTTTCATATTTAGTGCCATATTCCATGGTTTACATGTTTTGCTATTCTCACAAAATACATTTTATTCATTCAATTTTCTTCACTTTTATTACTTTTTAAATAAAAAGAAGTATTTTAAAAAATCAAGATTTTTCCTAGGTAATTGATGAAATGTGGGTCCAAAACGTTTCATTGACTCCGTTTTAGTGATCTTTAACTTTAATTTCCGAGAAATTGGCGATCGCTGATGTGTAACATTTCGATGAGAATGTTGCAGACTGCAGGGATCATTTGCTGGTCGTATATCTCGCCAATTTGTACGATGGCTTCTGTTGCTTCTAGTCTAGCTACTGAACTATGGTCCTGGATAACAACAGATGAAGCTGTTACTGATGGGAAAGTTATATGGTGCATCAACCTGTACTGCCCAAATAATTTTTAAAAAGTTCGTATTATTTTTAAAATGTATTTAAGAAATATTTTATAAATGTAATTTCGTATTAATTATATGTGCTTTGGAATTAGACTGTTTAATGCTAGATATTAATCCGATTTTACTTATTTATTATTATTTTTATATTTTCATTACAATGTATGTCTTATTTGGCCTGGTTTGAAATACGCTAGTCAGATTGCTCTTCGTCAGAACGATTGAGCACCGCGGGACACTTCCAGCCTCACATGTGGCGGGATTCATCAATTGAAGGTAATTATATGTAGGTGGGAATTAGATTTTTTTATGTTTAGTCATTAGTATTAAATATAACTCCAAGTATAATTCTTTGAATGTAATATGTCATTTAAATTTAAGTATGGACTTTTATGCAAATGAACTGTTTAAAAGTGCACTAGGTTATTTTATGAAAGTTCTAAAACCTCAACAATCTGAAAGCTAACAAATGTGGAATAGCCCCGTGTTCTACTGAGCCTTCAATTGGCACCACACTGATTGGTTCTTTCGAATGAAGCGTCAGACGTTTTCAAGCGTTCTCTGCAGAAATGTGGAAGACAAAAGTTCAGCTGTGATTTTTCGAAGCTAGTTTAACTATTATTTTGCCTACGACAGCCGTGGCCCGCATGCGTCTAAAAGGTTGTGTACACTTGTTTTTGACCTTATTGCACAATGTACAATGATCTAACAAAAACAATAATGCACACATTAATGCAAAACTTTTCTATTTTACTTGTAAACAAAGCAGACAATACAAATTGAACACTTTTCTCTCTTGTCAAAAAAGCAAAACAAAACAGGGAGAGTCTAAATTCGTCTCGAACAAAATAATTTTATATTATAGTTTTTCCTGGAATACCGCTCATTATTTAACAAAGCTTAATTTTCTTTGAAATACTATTTTGTGTTTGATCCATGCACAATGCCAGTATTTTTTATTTTTTAATACATTGTATTCTTAAACAAAACGACAAAAACATGCCATTTTCCCCAAAGCAATGTTTATTGGGAAAACTCATTTTACTCTTCAATCCTCTGCTGTGTGGGATATGTGGCCAATGTTGAGACCAGTAAATAAACAATGAGTAATGTTTTCACTGGAACGATAGGAGAATAAATACGATCAGAAGAAATCCAGTTGCGCATTACAATGGACTCCTGTGAGCCGTATTGAGAAATCCCCAAAAGTATCCCCATTATTTCTGAATTGATGTTATGTTTCCAACGTTTTCTCGATTAGTTCCATCATTTGTACACAAAAAGAATTTAAATTAATTTTTGACGTACTTATTACTTAAAGAAGAAATTTATGAACTAACTTACTGAGAAGCAATTGAAGTATTTTCTTTTTTTGCGAGGGGAGTCCATACAAGTAAAAATAACTGTGTTTTCCACACACCGATTGGTTAATTGAATGTTCATCAATTCACTTTTTTTTTCATTAGTTCATTTTAGGCGAAGATAAATATAAGTAACGGTGGAAAAGGAACTGGCGAATCCTCTTGTTCCTGGCATTTCCAAAATTCATATTGTCGTGAGCCTCACATTCATTCCAATTCACCATACGAAAAATGGAAAAAAACATTCTGCAAATATCGGGATCTCCTTCTACATCACGAGGAAATATTCAGGGGAAGATTCGATTCAATTCTCCGGAAATCCGTTGAGCGACGTCGTCGGGGAATGAGAAACGCATGCAGGAGGCCGACGCGATAAAGACGCAACGAATTCTCCTGCAGGCGAATCGCTGACGAGGCCGCGCGCGCCCCGGATGTACCAGGTGCCCTTATCGGCACTCATAAAGCCTCGATTTTGCCCTGGGGCTTTAGCGCCAGCCCCATCAGGTCGCACGACCCCTAGCCGCGCAGCCTCACCATCTCGCCCACTTCTACATCCCCGTCCTATAACCCCGCTCGGTATTCCGCCCTAGCCAACCGCCTCAACCCTGACAACCCTGGCCCCAACCTGCCTCAACCCTGCTAACCCTGCCCCAACCCCTCACCTGCCCCCAACCCTGCCCACCTCAACCTGCCCAACCTGCCCCAACCCTGCCCTAACCCTGCCCTAACCCTGCCCCAACCCTGCCCCAACCTGCTAACCCTGCCTAACCCTGCCCCAGCCCTGCCCCAACCCTGCCCCAACCCTGCTCCCCAACCCTGCCAACCTGCCCCCAACCCTGCCCCCAACCCTGCCCCCAACCCTGCCCCCAACCCTGCCCCCAACCCTGCCCCCAACCCTGCCCCCAACCCTGCCCCCAACCCTGCCCCCAACCCTGCCCCCAACCCTGCCCCCAACCCTGCCCCCAACCCTGCCCCCAACCCTGCCCCCAACCCTGGCCCTCCCCCTCGCCCTCGTCACCACGTTCCTCTCAACAGGGGCCTCTTCAACCCCGCTCTCTCAACCTCGTTCCACGGGTTGAAAACGTGCCAGAGTGTCGTGTATTATGTCGCTAACAATTTTTTTGTAGCTGCATTTTCTCTGCTGGGCTCGGATTTTGCACTCTTTGCTGACTCCTCATATTATTTTATTCGCCCCTCAACCACTCTGTGTTGCCTCCGCTTATCATCTAATATTTGTTAAACACACAATGCTCAATAAAATTTTTGAGTGAACTGGCGTTGTTGAGCTCTCATCTAAATGCCCCCAATTCCTCGTCCTTTTATTTGCTTTCCATCCTCCTTGTTTCGTACTATGAACCAACCCGTTACCGCCAGTCGCCCCCTGCTTAAGTCATCGATCTTCCTGTATCTGCTAGGCTTTATGATCTCTAATCTTACGAGACGCCTTCTTTATTGTTTTATATCTAGTGCATCTAATCGTACACCGTTCTTCTACGTCCCGCTCCGTTTGTCCCACTCGTTCTCTCTTCTGGTTTCTTTGCTTCCTCCGAACTGTTCGAGACAATCTCCTGTCACACTCACAGTTCGATCCCGTCATGATCCGCATGGTTTCCTCATCCATTTTACCTCATATCTGAGTCGATTTTGCCCATTCAAGCTATCTCGAGCTGCCGGCGGCGGCGGCGCGGGCGCGGGCGAGCGTGCAGACGCCCCGTGTGGAGGCGGAGGCGGTGGCGTGCGAGGGAAGTTGGGAACGTCGATGCTGGGAGAAGAAAAAGCTCTTGCTTTCGGATTTTGTTTTTGTTGTTGATCACTTTCTGCTTTGTTTATTGTGTCGTATGTTTTGTTTTTCTTTTCTACCTTGTTTGTTTTATTCTATTTTGTGCGATTCATCAAGGAATCTAAATCAAAGTAAAAACAGGAAGAAAACACAGAGATTGGAAGGCAGGCAAGGATGTCAAAATCGACAAAAGTTACTAGAACTTAATGTACACATTACAAGAACGTGATATGTGACTTTGCTAAGAAACCGAGAAAGCAGAAAAGAAGTCGAGGAAGGTCAATTGAGGAATAGTGCTGCGACTAAATTATTTCTCAAGACCGCCCGTAGAGGCGATGGCGGAGACTCGCCAACCTCCCTGCTCTTCGATTGATTGATTGATTTTTTCGTGTTTCCGGTCGCATCAAATGCTTTGGTCATTAGTTCCGTTAGTGTAGTGCATGTTTTTTCTCGGGGGATGGCAGTGATCTTCCCCCGCTGAATGGCAAGATCCGGCACCGACCTACCGTCGGCTAGTGGGGTTTTTCCCTAACCAGGACTCTCCCACCAGAGAGGCACCACCTCAGTTGAGACAAGCTCTAAGCTCCCAACCGGGCCCCCAACCGGGATATGTGATAGTGTAGTGCATGTTAGTGTAAGTGTGTGTGTAAGGGAGAGGGGAGAGGATAGGACAATGAAGAGGAAGAACAGATCGCGCGCGGTCCGTGGCCCGTTTGGTAGGGTACTGCTCCGGCATTCGCCTGGCGTTGATCGGAGAAACCACGGAAAACTACCGATGAGAGCAGCCGGCCGCTAGAATTCTCCTCCAGACAGCGACTGAATTCGACCTAGCTGAAAAGCTAGTGTCGAAAATCCTGCCGCCGTGGGGAGTGGGAACCTAGGACCTCCCGGTCAGAGGTGCTGCAGTGACATCAGTTGATGCTCCCGGTCCCCTGCTCTCCGAGAGGGGGGCGGGGCGGTCAGGCGCCTCGGGCGTTGGTGTGAGCGGCGGCGGCGGCGGGCGCCGGTAACTACGGCGGTTAGCAGCGTCGTATCGGGGTCGTTATGAGCCCTCGACGTTTAGTAGCGCGGAGATGGCGGATCGGCCGTTATCGGGGGCCGGGTCGTCGGCTAACAGGATTTCAGGTGGCGCCTTCGCCGCGCCGCCGTGGCGCAGGTGGCCTAGACGGCGGGGGCGGGGTCGACGAGACGCGATTGGCGTTAATTGGATTACGACGTTTTGGAGGGGATAATCGCCAAGGGACCCACTACTCCCGAACACTGAGATTCTCCGGGGAAAAGAAGTCTTTGATTCAGGGTTCAAGTGTAGGTTGAAAGAAAGACAAAGGGATTTTACAGAAAGTTTTACCAATAACTAGATATTTTTTGCCTTCTGGGAAATGAATAAGAAACAGATTCATTTCATTGCCACTCGAGAAAGCAACGAGCCACTCTCCCAAATATTCTCGAACGTGAAAGGAAGCAACCAATTTCTCTAAATCAGTGGTTTACATCGGCCCGTCTTAAATAATATTTCTGAGATGAAATTCTATATTCATTATAAAGAATATATTCAGTCACTCCAATTTATCACATTTTATCATATTTATTTTTCGCCTTATATTAATATATTGTTTTCCATGCGAATTTGTTGAGTTAAGAGTTAACATAAAAAATCTAAACTAACTTAAGATCAGAGTACTGGTAATGGCACTCTACAGAAGAAACTCTGAATTTTCTGCAGGCTGCAAATATTTTCAAGAATTATTGGAAAATATGTCAATATTTATTCTTGAATAGTTGGTAATTTTTGTTAGTTTCCACTGCGATGATATCAAGAAAATGCTGAGAGCTTATGTTCATTTTCACAATAAAATAAAACTTGAAAAGATAAATTTTGCGTTCAGTAATCAGAATAAAATTTTAATATGTCTTCAGATATGAAGTTAATATTGAATCGACGCGACAGCATATAGTAACTACTGTGTTTGAATAATGTACATTACATTGTTACTACTTTGCGTTCTTGTACGTTTTCAATATAAATATCTATTTAAAATTTAAAAAATACCGCTGCAGTAAAGAAACAATTTGCATTCGACGTCAAACTAAAACAACGATAAACAAGAGAATACCGCACAAAGCCATAACGACAGGTAAGTTAATCTCTGTTTTCGTTCCAAAGGGTAACAAATGACGAATGAATATGAGCGTTATTTTATTTCATAACATGCACGTGATCAAAAAAACTGTCACGCGTTATTTCATCTGTCATATGAATATTCCGTATCGCGCAGGGTTTGCACAAAAAACGCTGCGTTAATTTTTTTATATTGGCGCCCGTTCCAGCCCAATGGCTGGCTATGGTAGGGGGACGATGTTATTGGAACGCAAGCAATTGAAACCCCAGTGAAGGATGAACTGTTTTGAATTTCAAAATGAACATATCATATTTATAAGTTGCGAGATCGAGAGGCGGATTTTAATCGCAGGGCTCTATTTGTGAACGAGCACAGCTGCAGTTCGCTCTGGCGACAATGCCGACAATTAAACTAGGAGACGCCCCACATCCGCAGTTCAAATGCTTTAGGGCCTTGATTAACGGCCGGCAATTCATAGTGCTTAATACTACTCGTAGGACCTAGTTTTAGTTTTACGGTAATAGCCGAAGGACTGCAATTGCATTTAGCTTGTTTTGTGTTCCTCCCTTTTATGCATTTAGATACGGAAATGCATTATTTTCTCTACTGTACAAAAAATAGAAACGGAAAATGCCCAGTACCCATAACCTCCTGAAGTGCCGTCTGCTGAAGTTCACTGCGCATTTCAAGCATCACATTAAAATTTTAAAGCTCTATACTGAATGCTTTTACTGGCAAATGCACTTCCGCTATTGCTGTCCTACAGAAGAGTGAATTGAATTCTTATGCTTTAGAGGACGACGTGCTTCACAAAACTCGTGTGAATTTTTAAAAAACCCTTTGACTGGAACTTAATCATAAAATTCCCTAAGGAAAAACACACAATGTGCCATGCAATCCATACTTTAACTACGAATGTGGAAATATCAACAAACTAGCCACAAATATTTCCGAAATCAAAATAATTTCCTTAGCAGTGGAAAAGAAAAATTGTATCATCCTTTCTAAGATATTTTTTACTGTTCTGTAAATACAAAGAACTTATTTGTTAGGTATTCGTGGGACACACCTCTGCCTAGAAAAATAAAAATGTTGTCAAGTTTACATTATCTGATAAATTTGGCTAGAATTTTATAACTCGTCTTGTTTAGCCTAAATGCTCAAAAGAGCCAAGACGTTTTATATACATATGGGTTTAAATGGATTAATTTACTTTTCGTAATCTAACGTAACCAACTCTGATTAACCTTTGGGCGACTTACTTGATAAAAACTTTAAATTTATTTTTCGTCTTGGGCTGATCGCATTCTTTAAGGTTCACGCGTTTGATAACAGAATGCACCTGTATTCAATGCCGACGTATTACTATGTATTTTTGCCTTATACTTAAATTTCCAAAACAAACCTTACATGTCACGAACATGGTTCTGCTTTTTTTTGTGATATACAAAACATAAATACTAACTCTACACATACATGAAAACAAAACAGAGGTATCCATGAAATACCTACAAAATAACACGCAAACAAATATTATGACTTTTTTTGCCTTGCGTACCACATCAAAGGTTCCTGTCTTTTGAAGTTATATTTTATCATTCAATTAAAACATCTACTTATTAAATGGTCTTTGCTTTAGCTCTTGAAAATGCCCGCGTAGGCTTCCGCGGCTCGAGTCGATGACTTCTTCGCTGTCCGGGTGACGACGCGTAGTGGGCTGAGAGGCCGACGTTTCGCCTGATATGTCGCAGGCTTCATCAGGGCATTGGCATTGCCCTGATGAAGCCTGCGACATGTCAGGCGAAACGTCGGTCTCTCAGCCCACTACGCGGCGTCACCCGGACAGTGAGGAAGTCTTGAAAATACCTCCAATATCTAGGTTCACATCCTGCAGTTGTTTGGGAAAATTAACTACTCAAAATACACACAGAAAATACTTGGATAGTACTTGAAAAAAAAATTACAAAATATACATATCGAAAACAAGTGTATGCCATAATCGATGGATATCAGCAATGAATTTCAATTTATTTTATTTTAATCTATTGCAAAAGGAAGCTTCATTCTTTGTAGCTTTCAAAGAAGAAAGTTTGACTCAACAGCTCCCTTTCACTACCAATTTTAATTTTGGAATTTTTATTTTCTTTGTATACCAATTAAGTCACAGAATTCCAAGTACGAAATTAGTAAATTCTTTTAACTTCGTAGAAGGAAACGAAGGTAAAATGCAGAAAACTTACATCGTTTTGATCAACAGCAACAATGGGACATCGGTTAGCGCTTTTGACCACTTGATTGCCCCATGAGTAGCAACATAACACAGCGAGTCATACACGTCCCACTGGTAGTGAAAGGGTTAATCCCGCAAGAAAGTATTATCACTTCTCGCTGAAAAGGTTCCTACATGTTCCTATCCCCTCAACAATAAAGCACATCCAAACCCTACAAAATAAAGTCCTCCGCACTGCCTTAAATGCCCCATGGTATATATAAAATGATCAAATTCACAATGATTTGAAATTCCCTACAGTCGCCCAGCACATCACCCGCCTCTCCAATAGATTCTACAACAAGCTTCATAACCTTCCCTTCCAACCGATTTTCTCCCTAGGAAAAACCACTTACCCTCATCTAAACCGCATCCCGTCCAGATTCCCCAAAGATAATTTCCGCCCTCCGTAACTCCTACGCTTTTTTCCATATCATAAGCGCCGTCATCTCACCCATAACACAACCCACCGCAATAATTCCCAAGCACCCCAACCTGATTTTCTTGTAGAGGAAGCCCAGTGGGGTCATCCTCCCTCTTATTTTTGGTCTGTATATTATTGTATACAAATGTAAACAAACAATTCTGTAAAGTGGCAATGTATGCTGTATCAGAAAATATTTGAATAAAAAAAACAACATTTTCCTACAAGATAAATTCGAGTATATGATAATGGGGCGGCCCGCGTTTTCGCAGCGGGCAGGCGCAGCCATTTCGCCCGGCATCGCCCGATCGCCCGGCGGGGCGGGGCGGAGCGGGGCGCCCCCGTCGCCCGCATCGGCAGCTCTAAGCCTCCTAACTGCCGGCGCTTTCTCCAGGGACCGGCGCGGGGCTCGAACCGGCGCTGCGATAAGACCCTCCCGTGATGTACGACTCTCCTCCCCTCTCCCATCTGCCCTCCCCGTCGTCCCCGCCCCCTCCCTTCCCCGCCTTATCTCCCCTCCCGGCGCGCGCAGGCCGGGGACGCCGGAGCTGGGGCCCGCAGCGCCCGGAGCCGTATCTGGGCGAGGCAACTTGTTTCCGGGGCGCCGAACTCCCCCAGACCTCCCCTCCACTAGGGTTTGGGGGGGGGGGCGGAGACCGATTCGTTCCCGAGGAAGTGAAGTTGAAGCGCCGAGTGAGTTAAAGGCAAAGATTGCGCGGGAAACGATGAGACTTCAGGTGAGTCCGGAGGGCTGAAAATGCCGGTCGGAGAAACGCAACTCAAGAGCTACCGAGTTAGAAGAAGTGCGTCAAGGGGTGAAGTTAAGTGCTTTGGCTTACGTCGAACGCGATGCTTCATGAGAGAATTCTGGTGAAGCTGCTCAACAGTATTCAGGAGTACGATTCTGAGGAATCTCAACCTGTGTGCAGGGAAAAGGGAGAACGATGGTGCACAAACCAATTACCACAAACACCAACACAAACCAGAAGATGAGTTTTCTATATAGAATCTGTATCAACTGAGCACGCACGCGAGCACAACTATCAAGGTTTCTGTCGGCTGGTAACATTTTCACAAAATCCGGAGAAATCATGGTAGCTTCTCGTTTAATTTGGATTCCAAACTTACTTTAATATTAAAACTTGATAAAAGGTCATATAAGTATATTAATTAAAATTAAAGTCTACATTATGTTTACACAATATATGTGCATGCGATGTCATCTCTTGGAATATCGAATATTGTTTCATTGACGAATCGAAAGAATGCACGATAGTATTTTACCCTATAAACGCAGATTTAGACCATTGAGTTACAAGTGCAATTCAAATATAGTGTTTTAGATAAAACTATCATAATATATTCTTAGTTAATTGATGTATATGAATATTATTAATAAACTTCATTAATGTATAGAACATGAAAAGAAATAGCAAAATCCAAATAGATGTATGATTAGAAAATCATAATAAAGAAAATAACATGAGTTAACATGCAATGTTTTAGGATATCCCCAAAATACGATATTATTAAAAAAATATGTTGAAAAGGATTCCTGAATACAAAGAAGAAACGCTGTGTTACACATAGGATTAAAATTCTTTGAAATACTGTTGATGATGAGGGACCAAAACGCAGAGAACCATCATGACATGTAGACTAAGAGAGTCTGTTACACACACATAGCACACAGAGACAGTATCTTCTTGGGCGTGTTCTGTTGCTGAAAGTTCTACATGTGGGTTGGAGTTCAGAGTTGTGAATCGCGTTCATAGAATGAACACACAAACCACGCGTTACCAAGTAGGAATATTAATAACGGGTGGGCGATGGGACTTCCTGACACTCACCGGTGGCTGCACAGTCCTCAGCCCCTGACGAGCTCCGTATCTCAGCTCCTGAAACCAGAGGGAGGACGAAGATTAAACACTTGTCAAAACAGTGAGAAATATAAACTGTCGGGTTTCTCTGGAACTTTCAGACGAGAGGTGAGGAAGCTAGTGGTTAAATCCTGAGCTGAACAACCAAAGAGCTCATTTGCCTGCAAAGTAAGCAGGGTGTTTTCATCACCGGAGCGCTGTGGCACACGTGGAAATGAGATTTCATTCTCTGCTTTTGGAACTCCAATGTATTTTTAATTGTAGTATGAAAATATGAGCAAAATATGAGCGTGAATGAGTGGAACGGGTTTCCGTTGTGCCATCATAATAACTTTGTGTTAGAGATTGGGAGGCTTTCAACGCAATATCCCACGAACAAAATCGGAATATTAAAGCTTATTGCACGGATACGAAACTGTGTTAAAATGAAAAACATGTACACAAAAGCTACAAAATTCCAAAATTCATTTTTCTTAAATCCAACTGAGAAGTTTGAAAATTATCATTCTTCTGGCAAATATATTGTTCTGTATATATTTACCCATTTCTCTTAGTTCCTACAAATTACACACAATTATTCTACGCATACTCAACGTATTCATATAAATAAAAACTGAAATGTCATCGTTCTAGGCAAGTAATATTCTTTCGAACATTTCAAACATTTTTCATTCTCATTTCAGATTTATATTTTACAAATTTTAAACACTTAATATTATTAATGATTAAATGACATTAAAGACACGTCTCCTAAAACACACACTTCATCTGTTCTAACTTGTTCTAAATTAGTAAATCTAAATTCAGCGATAATGGTTAAAAAGCAAGTTAAAAAAACAACCTATTATCCTACACGTAGAAAAACAATAAATGGAACAATACACAACTTTCTCTATACAGATGTATTACTCCGTAATACGTACGTATGCGAGAAAGTAAAAAGTACTAATACATTCAGTGTTTCTCAATTACATTATCTGTAGGAATTATTGAATTGCTCGAAGTCTAAGCATCAATTTCAAATTAAGGATTGATAATATTTTACAATAAATATGAAGGACTTGAGTACAAAGAAAAAGTTAGGAACTGAATAACGAGTGATGGATGATTATTAGTATTTCACGTATATCAACTAAAAAAATATTTTCCAACACATTATTCACATACTCTTTAATTATTACCATGACAAGTATTTGTGGACTCAGCCGTCAGGTTATTGACAACTCTCTCATTGTTAGAACAGATCGCCGTAACGTGTTTAACAACCCGCCCCCAGCCGTGAATACCACGACAGGGCTTCTAAAAAGGCCAGGGCGTGTTTGCCGACGCGTGTCGCCCTGTCGCACGCGCGCGTATTTGCGCTTCGCGTGCGGGCGCCGCGACGCCCTCGCGTCCCCACGTCACGGCCGCCTCCGCCCCCGCCGCCCTCGCCGTCGCGACGCTACGGACGGCCGTGGCCCGAGCGGTGCCGTCTCGTGTTTAACCTCCGAACAACGCGAAAACAAACACCCGGCGGCGTTCACACGCGGCCGGGCCTACGGGACACGTGGGACGACACGTGTGACAAGAACGCCCCTGCCGCCCACAAGCGTAAATAAAGCGCAGGCGTGGCGTGGCGTGGCGAGGCGGGGCGGATGGGGTCATGGCGTGCGGCGGTGCGGGACGGAGCGGGGCGGGACGGATGGGGCCGTGGCGGGGCGGCGTGGGCGGGCGTGGGCGGCGCGGGCGTGGCGTGGCGTGGGGTGGCGTGGCGTGGCGTGACGGGGCGTGGCGTGGCGTAGCGGGGCGGGCGGGGCGGGACGGATGGCGGCGTGGCGTGGCGTGGCGTGGCGTGGCGTGGCGTGGCGTGGCGTGGCGTGGCGTGGCGTGGCGTGGCGTGGCGTGGCGTGGCGTGGCGTGGCGTGGCGTGGCGAGGCGAGGCGTGGCGAGACGGGGGGGTGGGGCCGTGGCGTGGCGTGGCGCGAAGTGGCGGGACGGGGCAGGGCGTGGCGGGGCGGGGCGGGACGTGACGTGGCGTGGCGTGGCGTGCCATCGCCCAGCCGCACGAGAGCGTGCTAGTTGACGTTGAAAGCGGCGTGGCAGAGACAATCGCCTCCGGGTGGGAGAGTGGAACATTGGGCCGATGTGAGCGAGAAACATATTTGTAGATGAGAAATGTAGGAGAAATATTTTAAAAAATTCACTATATATTAGAACTCTGTTGCAATGCTATTAAGGATTTGAGGTTATCAACGTACAATAAAATAAACTCGATAAACACAATTCAAAGACTAAATAACACTGAAACCAACGAAAATATTATTGTTTACAGTTTTGTGTGGCTTATTCTATATTCTGTTGCTTTTTCAGCTTAAGTCGTGTAATATGCTGAATTTATCTTTAAATGTATTCTTAGAAACTATTATTGTTTTCTAATACTTCTCAAGCGAGATATTTTCTTATGGAAATATTCACACTGTGTCATATTGAACATTTTCCATTTTTGCAAGAATTGTAAATTCATGACAATAATTATTTCTGAATTCAGATTTCTCAAATTAGTTACGTATCTCATTTTTAGAATAAAACTACCAAATTTATAATCATTTATCTCCGTAAACTACTCATTAAATATTGAAGAATTACTGAAATACTGTAGTTTAACAGTTTTTACATTTATTTTCAAGAACTACTTATTCCGAAATTGAGTTGATTTTATAAACGAAACAGAACGAACAATAGAAAATTAAAACATAAAAACCTCAGCGACTGAAGTGTAGTTACAAGTCAAACAGAAATTCCTAGAACAAGATTATTACAAACATGCGCTAAGCACACAAGCTCGTAATGAAACAGCAAACAGGGAGGGCGTAGAGGCTGCAAAAGGAAAATGACCGCCGACGCAAACGCAAGCAAGTGAGCAGAGGCAGGCCTGCGCGGGATGCCCGTGAAACGGCGGTGTGTGGCGTTGAGCCGGCAGCGCCGCGGAAGGCCCGTCAGCATGTCGGCGCGGGCGGCTCAGCTGACGAGTCGCGGGGCGGCGACGGCGAGGAGGCGGTGGGGCGGCGGCAGGGGGCGGCGGAGGTGGGCAGCGGCTGGGGCGACGGAGAAGGCGGCGATGACGGGAGGGGCTACGGGCGGCAGCGGGGCGACAGCGGGTCGGCAGCGGGGCGGTAGCGGGGGCGGCAGCGGGGCGGCAGCGGGGCGACAGCGGGGCGACAGCGGGGCGACAGCGGGGCGACAGCGGGGCGACAGCGGGGCGGCAGCGGGGCGACAGCGGGGCGGCAGCGGGGCGGCAGCGGGGACAGCAGCGGGAGCGGCGTGGAGTTTAGTGGCAGCAGGACGGGAGAAGCGGTGCTAGGCTGGGTTGGGCTGTGCTGGTATAGCGTCTTCCTCGCGGCGTCGACCAAACGCCAGCCGCTCGCCAGCCGCTCGTAGCCCGCCTGCCGCCGCCCGCCGGCCGCCGTCGGCCGCGCGCTCCGACAAACACGTCATTAGCGTCCGCGTTTACTCTTCGCGTCCAACAACGTACGCGTCACCCGCTTCTACCCACCCCGCAGGACCTACGCCCCGTCGCTCCACCTTCCACGCAGCCGTTGGCCACTGTTCACCCTTCATCTCCGTTCCTGCCATCCGCCGTCCACTTTTCCTTCTTGTTATCATTGTTTCTTGTTGATGTTTCCGGACACCACCATGTTTCTTGCTGATGTTTCCGCAAACTACCGTGGTCGTTAGTCCTCTTAGTGTAGTGAATGTTTTATTCCAGAAGGTGGCGGTATTCGTCTCGTTCTGGTTGTCGAGATCCGGCACCTCCCTTCGCATTGGCTTGCGGGAGACTTCTCCTTCCACTAATCTCCCACCAACGAGGCACACAACAAGCCGGGACAAGCTCGAAGCTCCCGATGGGTTTCCCGGCATGTGCAGTGTGACAAGTGTTAAGTGAACGTGTATAGGGAAGGGATTGTTCAAGGAAGAAGGAAAGATTGTGCGTTATCCGTGGCCTGTGCATTAGGGTACTGCTCCGGCATTCACCTAGTATTGATAGAAGAAATTACGTAAAACTATTAATCAGAGCAGTCATCCGATAGAATTATCGTCCAGGCAGCAGTTGAATTTGATTTCGCTCCGTAGCTAGTGTCTAAAATCCACCACAGTCGGGATTCACAATCTAGCATCTCCCGGTCAGAGTCACTGTAAAGTAACCGGCAACGCTGGAGCTGCTCCGAGGTGAACTCAGACGGCTTTTGCTTCTTATGATAATGTTCATCACCCACAAGGTCACCGTGTAAATAGCAGATTCGTTCCCTTCTCACCCTTCCCCAACTCGTTCTTCTCGATATTCTCGTTCTTCCCACTACCCTCCACACTCTCTCCGTCACCTCTATTCAAGTCATCCGCTCGTTCGCCCAAAGCTCGCAAGCAGCATCACCATCCCATACGCTCTCTACCTCCCTCACCAGCCAATAGTTGTTCCACTCATCATCCCCCACTCTCCGGGCTTCTGCAACCGGCTGCCTAGCAGGCCGCGTATTTGACTCCGTGTTCGTTTCACCGCCACCGCCGCCGCCACCGCCGCCACCGCCCCCACCGCCGCCTGTTCAGTGGCGTCAGTGATTGCGGAGCTGCAAAGGCAAAGCCGAGCTTCGGATCGGACAACGGGATCAAACGGCTGCCGAACGTTTGTGCACCTGCGTGGGCGTTTCCCGGTACTTGTTTTGTCAGGACGAAAGGTCAACAGCGGATGAGAAATCTAACATTGCCACGTCAGACGCGGTGGCGTTGCACACACTGGGAGCTCGTTTCTGTCAAATTAGAGAGGAATTCTAGGAGGTACACGTACCAGAAAAGTACTCCGATCAATAGGAAAAATATGTACGTGAACATGAGCGCGTTCAAAATCACAAATGATCCGGTTGGCGAACTCTTTCATCGTAACATCGGGTGAAAGCATCCGGATTCGGAGAATACTCTTTCAAGCTGCCGGGGCGACAACAGGCTTTTGGGTAATAAAGGCAGTGTTGAACAAACCTGCCAAGCAAAAGGCACTATACCGATGCCTAGTGTCAGAAATGTGAGACGTAAACATGATTAGCAACGACAGAGAAATTTTTAAGCTAGAAATGAATTTCTGATTTCACGCGAGAAGTAAATAATTAATATTAAAAATATAGTTTGTAAATCAGTTAACTCTCTTCTAAACAAAATGTTCACGCAAGTATTACTACAATATGAAGCTCTTAAGTTACAATGAGAATTTAGATTGAGAAAATAAAACTACGTAAACTGTTAGGCGAAGAAAGAAACATACTTCAGAAAAGAATAGTCGCTCAGCATTTCCATGTTACGTTCGAAATTTGAATTGTACCTTGGGGCGTCGGGATTACAGCCACGAGCCTTGATGGTCATATCTTGAAGGAATGCACTAGCATTTATTACGGACTAATTGCTGGAAATAAACACTAATGAAAGAAAAAGCACTTCATAGTTACACTTCATGGTTCAAAATCATATTCACACAAGCAATACCCGAGTCGTACAGCGATATTACTGGTAATCCAGTCAATTACCTCGCCCAGAGCCGGAACGTCACGATATAACAACGTGAGTTAATAAGAACATAGTGAGTACGCATATCACGTCCCCTACAAACCCAATTTGAAATTCATCTTCGTTTTTGCTAATCCTGCGTCCTTGACCTTATTAGTGTCAGCAATCGACTCGGTCTGCTGCATATCGGTCTCCCAGAACATCAATCACACGTGTTGGCGCAGCGAATTCGCGGTGGCCGGCACGCGCAGGTGCTCGTAAATATTTACAGCGCCGCGCACCTTCATTACGGAGCTGTCGAGTCGCGTTTGCGTCGCAGCAGAATGGGCGGGTGGGCAGGCGGCGTTTCTTGTGCGGGCGAAGCGGGTGGGGCGGATGGGGTGGGCGGGGGGAGTAGGACGGGCGAATTGGGCGGGCGGGCGAGTTGAGTGGGCGGGCGGTTGGGCGGGCGCGTTGGGCGGGCGCGTTGGGCGGGCGCGTTGGGCGGGCGCGTTGGGCGGGCGCGTTGGGCGGGCGGTCGTGCGTGCGTGCGTGCGGGCGGGCGGGCGGGCGGGCGGGCGAGCGGGCGGGCGGGCGGGCGGGCGGGCGGGCGGGCGGGCAGGCAGGTGGGTGGGACGGCGAGTTGGGTGTGAAGGTGAGCAGGCGAGTTGTGTGTGTGTGTGGGGGGGCGGGCGGGTGTGTGGGTGGAGTGGATGGTGAAGCGAACAGGCAGCGTTTCTTGTGCAGGTGAAGCGAGGATCGAACCAGGCGGAGCGGTATCGAAGCGGAGAGGAAGACAACAGGACGCAGAACAAGTGGGCCTGTTAGCGACCGAGGAGGGAGAAAAAGTCATGAAGTCGCTGATTGTATCCAACAGACTTAAGCCTCATTAAGTGGTCTCATTAATCTGGTTCAGGGTTTACTTTTCAGAAATATATATTATAAATAAAATGTCGTTGCTATTCACTAAAGAATAGCACTTAAGACAGGAGAAGTCTTGTTCGGCGCGGAATTATCCAAGCAAGAGGGTAAAAATAAAGAGAATCGTACACATTTTCTGTGTTATTGATTATTTTGTCACAGCAAACAGCGAAAAAACGAACGACACCAGCATTTCGTTTCCCATGACCCGGTTCCGTGTTTCGATAAATATGTAAGTAGATCAATTGTGTTAGCAAGTGGATCACTTGAGATTGCGAGGAATTTGTTTCTCGTTGCAATTATGTTGTAAAAAGACGTGAAAGCTGAAAAGTTATTATTAATATTTTTTTTCTCTTTTAATGCAAGACATTCAAAATGGTGAGCAATGGCGTTGCGTGAGGGGTGGTAAGGTTGAATCCGTCTAACCAAGGAAAACATTAATACTACGAATAACGTTCTGTAAACATTTCAAAAGAATATTTCCAAGCCCGTTATGGGAAATAAAGGCAGAAGCCCACGCGATGATTAAACGCCCCGACAATTACGGTTTGATTTGGTCTTTTTGTGTTTCCGGGCCCATCAACTGCTTTGGTCATTAGTCCCATTAGTGTAGTGCATGTTTTTTCCTCGGGAGTTGGCGGTAGTCTCCCCCCGCTGGATGGCGAGATCAGGCGCCGGCCTACCGTCCTCTAGCGGGGTTTCCCCCTAACCAGAACTCTCTCACCAGCGGGGCACCGCCCCAGCCGGGACAAGCTCTATGCTCGCGACAGGTCAATATGTGGTAGTGTAGCGCATGTTAGTGTAAGTGTGTATGTGTGTAAGGAGAGGATAGAACAAGGAAGAGGAAGGACAGATCGTGCGCGGTCCGTGGCCCGTTTGGTAGGGTACTGCTCCGGCATTCGCCTGGTGTTGATCGGAGAAACCACGGAAAACTACCGATCAGATCAGCCGTCCACTAGAATTGTCCTCCAGACAGCGACTGAATTCGACCTAGCTGAAAAGCTAGTGTCGAAAATCCTGCCACCGTCAGGACTCGAACCTAGAACCTCCCGGTCAGAGACCGTGCAGTGACATCAGTTGATGCACTGAGCTACCGCACCCGGTGCGACATTTCCATACCAGATACTCTTTTCTCAGGACAGAACCTCGCTGCAGGATAGACAGGTCGTGATGTGGCTTCGTATGGTCAATTTCAATTAAGGAAAAGCTGCGGACGAAGAACCTACGTAGGCACGTCCTTACGGGTGTAAAGTATGACTCTGAAACAGCTATGTTTGACGTGTGTTTTTGTTCGACGGCATTTTAGTCCTAGTGGTCGATTCTGATCTTCACTGTACGACTGCGTGTGTTTGTTTGTTCGTTCGTTTGTGTGTATATGTATGCATGTACCTGAGTGAATTTTATTTCCTACATGGTTCAGGCATGATTCAGATGGCAGGTGGTGGCAAGACAAAAAATATATTTATTTACTTTTTTCGCAGGGTTACAATGTACTAAATATATTTCCTGTTCCCAACACAATAACATTTTAAAAGTTAAAACAATTCATATTATAAACGATTATCATTTTGTTCTTGCACTTTTGAAACTATCGAAAAAAGAAAGTACGAATAGTACACGTATTACTGCAAAGCATTCTATCAATTATATTTAAAAGTAATGATAACACCATTCTGATATATCACGGCCTCCGTGGGGTTACCAGATGACTTGGAGGATCTCTTCCCCCGAACAGGAATACCAATTCCGCGAATTGTCATGATAAAAAAGGGGATATTGGGTATTGGGCATATTTACGGAAATATTTTTTTTTATTACACGAGGCTAACAACGTGCCCCAGATGGGGCGGTACCCCGCTGGTGGGAGATATTTCGTTGAGAAAAATTCCGCTAGCAGACGGTAGGTCGGCACTAGATCTCACCATCCAGCGAGGGAAAATCACTGCGAACTCCCGAGGAAAAACATGCAATACACTTACGGGTCTAACGACCTCAGCCGTTGACACGCCCGGCAGTCACTCCCTGTGAGCGCGTCTATACTGGGTGTTGACAGCAGGGAGGGAGTGGGGTTGTGAGCGGTGGGGTTCGGACCAGGTCACCCAGCGACTCGGTGCCGCCGCTTTCTTAGCGACTTCCTGCTCATTATTCGCACACCGTCACGCCCCCTCCCCACCCCCTCCCCTCCCCCTCCCCTCCCCACCCCTCCTCACCCCGCGTCGCGTGCACGCAGCCCCTCCGGGCGGACGGCAAAGGCACGCACGACGTGACCTCTCAGAGGGACGGGACGGGACGGGACGGGGCAGACGCAAGTGGACGAGCAAAAACAAGGAACGAGCGAAATCCCAGAAATACGGTGCTGTTACACTGCTCACGCAACCAGGAGGTACAACACCGTGTCTTCTGTCGTAAGGGATTAAAAACACCGGCATGAAACTGGCATTTATTGCCTGCACCCACAAAAAAATCATTGAACTACAGGAATTTTTTTCTGGATTAGAAAAAAAGACTTATAATGAATGTAATGAAATTGGATTTGCAATTATATGTTTTGTCATTTGTTTCGATGCTTCTGTCACTTGCTTAAAAAATAAATGAATTTGGCATAAAAAAAACAAACAAATAAATATACATTAAGCGAATAGCACTCTAAATATTGATGGTTTAAAGTTTATTTTTAAAAATAACAATAGAATGTTTAACGTAATAAATAAGATTACGTTCGCGATTCAACTATCTCAATTACGCCTCACACGGGACTAAAGAAACGAATAAATAACGGTACAGGAAAAAACAGAAAAATGATAACGGAAAACGACGTTCGTGAAGTACTCAAGGCAGAACCCGCTCACAAGGTCGCAGGAACTGTACCGTGCGCCAGACCATCACGGCTCAAATATACGCAGGAATGAAGGAAGCAAGGACATCGAATCAGCAAGATAATGATAAGGTCGCTGGAGTACAGTGAATCGTTGCAACCATCACTGCACGTGCAGATAAGAAAATTGTGACAAGTCTGCAAGAGATTCACGCGTATTATCTAAACCATCCGAACATAAATGGGATGATAGAAATTTGAAGTTAAGCTCGTATTAAAACAAACATTTTAAATTTCAACCACAATTCTGAACATTTTACGAGAAAACATTTAGATTATTGCATATTTAACTTCGCATCACATTAATATCAGTGCGAAGTGAGGGAGACAATCATACAGCAGGGCACGAAAATGTATACTTGACACATTTCTTTTACTCGATACAAATCATCAAGAATACGCTTTTTTTTTCTTCTCCTTTAAAAAGAGCTATATAATTATTTCCGGTAGACATCATATTGAAATGTATACACAACCTGTACCACATTGTAAGTTTACAATAGAAAATAATAATAATAATAATAATAATAATAATAATAATAAAATAATAATAATAATAATAATAATAATAAGAAGAAGAAGAAGAAGAAGAAGAAGAAGAAGAAAAAGACGATGAAGAAGAAGAAGAAGAAGAAGAAGAAAAAGACGATGAAGAATTTTAGTACAGAAACATGAGTAATTGATTAGTTACTAGTAGTGACCTGCAACAGCAGAGTTGTTGTGCAATAAAACCACCAGACAAACTAATACGGAACAACCAAAATGGTTTTCGAAAAAGTATCACGCACACTGCTCAAGAACAACACATAAAGTACGCTCGTATAATTATGTTATAAACTAAGTATTATAAAGAGTATTTTCTTACTATTATTATAATAAGTACTATTCACAAATGCTGCAATAACTTAATATAGAAGATGTAACACAATACAACTGTTATTTACATACCAAGAACATCGAAAAAATTGCTGATCAGAAACGGAAGACGTGAATAGCAAATATTTAATAGGATGTGGCCTCTTCCTTGGATCTTTGTTGTCGCATGATGTCAGTTGTGTCGTAAGCATTAATGCATTGAGTTTGATAATTCAATCGGTAGTACGAGTATATCACTTTCTTTTAATTTCTTTTCTGTCAAAATCGAAACTGTTTCAATATTTTTGGACTTTTCCCGAGTTCCGAGGTATCTAATGAAAGCATAGACACCTCTCACACGGTCGAATTCTGCAAGTTTTCTTTTAATTTGTGCATGCATCCGAAATTAGTAATTTAGGCACTTCCGAAAACATACAGAAACGATAATACCTCGTGGTATCGTAGGCTTCCGCGGCCAGACTCATGATCTGGGCTATCCGGGTGACGCCGCGTGGACGGCTGGGGTGCCGACGTTTTGACCGACACATCGCGGACTTTTCAGGGCTGTACTGCGCCAGGATGTTGGGCGATAATACCTCGTGCACTACTACATTAGGCGGTTTTCTTATAGGGTAGGTTTTGAGAACTGAACTATATATAAGACTACCCAAAACCTTATAATAATTTCACATCTACGAGAATATATGGTTAACCATTAGCCGATGTCACAAACAATATTTTTATCTGCTGGAGTTGTTTTCTAAAAAAGTTACTAGATTTGCACTGATATGAAGACAATATTTCAACTTAAGCTTCCATCGGTTTATTATTATTATTATTATTATTATTACTAATATTATTATTATATATTTATTTATTTATATATTTCTGGAACACACAACTCCATCCAAGAGAAAATAATACATAAGCGGCGTCCTCGACGAGAACCGGGAAGGAGAGCTAAGTCCCTGCGGTTGAGGCCACAAAACACATTGCAGCGTGTTGCGTGTTCTGTTCCGGGGAGGAGCAGAAACTCAGGCTATGCGTTACGCGCGGGAGAGTTGCCGCACCTGGCCGCGCAACAACGCCAACTCGCAGGGTACATTGATTTACACGCGCAGTTTAACACGGCGCGGGGACGAGGAAGCGTAGCGGGGACTGGGGAGGGGTTGAGCTCGGGGCGGGGAGCGGCGTGTAAGCGGAACCGGAAGCGAGATAGTGGCGCCGCGCCGGCCTCTGAGAGCAATTTGCAGCGATATTTTGCTGCCCTCGGACTGCTGAGTTCTTGTACAATAGTGGCGGCGGTGGCGTTTGGAGGTGACGATGAGCGGAATGGAGAGCGCGGCTCATTTCCAATTAAAACGCGCGCGTTGCACTTCTTTTGTTTTTCACGAACGATAGCGGGAATTGTGTGGATAAGACGTTGACGCAGCCTACGGCATCTCATTACAGTGTGCTTCGTCGTTACATTTTTTCTGTAGGTCATGAAAAATTGGAGCGAATGGCATTTTTCTCTTTCTTAAACATCGATTTAATTGTCCGTGTGTTTAAGTGTCCGAAGTTTTAGAAATAAGTTAGAACAAGATGAGAGTAATAGATATTAAATAAGTGCTGTGAAGTGCGGTTAAGTGCTGGCCAGTGTAGTTCAAAGCAAAACAGTGTAGTGTAGTGTAGTGTAGTGTAGTGAGTGTATGCAGCGCAGTGAAGTGTAGTGAACGCAATCAATGAATTTAAAAAAAAACTAATTTAGCCACTATTATGTAGTTTTTATTCAAGTTTAGTATCACCAACATATACTCGTAATTATTGGATATCTGAAAGAATTCAAATAATTGTTATTATACTTAGTATTAGTGATAGTATGATTATGGTATCCTCGTCTTGTACTGTACTCCTTTATTATTGTTATCGTTGTTGTTGTTGTTGTTTTATTATTATTGTTGTTGTTGTTGTAATTAATGTTATTTAACTGCAAGCGGATCATACCCAATTGCAGTTTAAATATATGTATGTAATTTATTAAAAATAATGTGTGTAGCGTAATAACTATGTATAATATTTATACGTTGGATATCCTTATTTTGAGTTGGCACAATAAATAAAATGTCGAAGATATAATTTAAAGAATATGAAATCATTTATAATGAAAATCCAAATCAACAAGTAATACACATTGAAAATATAGTTGAAAGATCGTTCAACTTACCTAATGGTTTAGTTTCAGCATTGTGTAGCGGCATAATTCTTACAGAGAATGTTTTATCACAGAACACGTCGATTATTGGATGGTCGCAAATTTGATTCCCGCCAGGTGCCGGAAATTTGCTTATTCTGAAAATTGTGTTAAACATCAGCGAGTTTGTAGCGCCCACCAAAGTAAAGTTCGTAGGTTGACTATTCTCTTTGACCTTGTTTGCTCCTGATCACTTTCAAGCAAATGCTGGAGCATCACAATGCACAACAGCTTATGGACCATGATTGATTAGTTCAATGATTGATTGTTAGTTGTTCCGGGCGCGTCAACTACTATGGTCATTAGTCTCGTAAATGAAGTGCGTGATTTTTCTCGAGAGGTGACGGTGATCGTCCCCCGCTGGATGGCCAGATCCGGCGCCGACCTACCGTCGTTAACGGGCTTTCTCCATTCAGGTATCTCCCACCAGCGGGGCACCGCCCAGGGAGGCCCAAGCCAGGCCCTGGGCCCAAGATAGGACAATGAAGAGAAAGGAAAGATCGCGCGCGGTTCGTGGCCCGTTTGGTAGGGTACTGCTCCGGCATTCGCGTGGTGTTGATCAGAGAAACCACGGAAACTATCGATCAGAGCAGACGGCAGCAAGAATTCTCCTCCAGACAGCGACTGAATGCGACCTAGCTAAAAAGCTAGTGTCGAAAATCCTGCCACCGTCGGACCATGCTCGATCCTCACTTCCCCAATCTATCGATATATCTCCCCCAATCAACAACATGACGCAGTGTGATTGTACGTCTCGTGGCGTCCATCTCACAACCGTCATAACCTGGCGGGAAGAAAACACCCGAAAACGGATTGAATGTGGCGTGATAAATGAACAATCATAAATGAGTAGTGCCGAAAATACGTCCCCGTCGGGACACCACCACATCCTGGTTTGAGTCCCTGCAGTGGCAACTGTTTTTACATCAAGCCAACTGAACCGGTGCACAATAGTGAATTACTAGTTTTCTGCTCTGTCACTGATGCTTTGCTGCGCTATAATGGTCATTTATTACACTCCAAGCGCTCCAGATGCAACGCAACTTGCACTTTTGGGAACGCCGCAACTTTATAGAACGAGCAGAAGACGACTTGCCACTGGAGCCAACGCCTGAGTTGCCGCCCTCGCAGCCCGCGCGCGACTCACGCGTGAAACGTCCGCATCTCGCCATGGGGCGGAACGCGCTGCGTTGGGGGAAGGCGACGCGAAGTGCGATGTGACGCCCGCCGGCGTGCCGAGCCGAGTGGGCGTCGCGACGCCCCCCCCCCCACCGCCACCGACGCTGGCGCTGGTTTTTACTTTATCGTATACATACGTATATACGGGAGTAATATACTGGGAGCGGTAGCTCAGTGCATCAACTGATGTTACTGCAGCGCTTCTGACAGGGAGGTCCTAGGTTCCCACTCCCCACGGCGGCAGGATTTTCGACACTAGCTTTTCAGCTAGGTCGAATTCAGTCGTTGCCTGGAGGACAATTCTAGCGGCCGGCTGCTCTGATCGGTAGTTTTCCGTGGTTTCTCCGATCAACACCAGGCGAATGCCGGAGCAGTACCTTGCCAAACGGGCCACGGACCGCGCGCGATCTTGCCTTCCTCTTACTTGTCCTATCTTCTCAACTTACACACACACTTACACTAACATGCACTACACTACCACATATTCTGGGAGACCGGTCGGGAGCTTAGAGCTTGTCCCGGCTGGGGCGGTGCCCCGCTGGTGGGAGAGTCCTGGTTAGGGGAACACCCCACTAGCCGACGGTAGGTCGGCGCCGGATCTCACCATCCAGCGGGGAAGATCACCGCCATATCCCGGGAAAAAAACATGCACTACACTAACGGGACTAATGGCCAAAGCAGTTGAGGCGCCCGGAAACACTAAAAAATCAATCAATGAATAAAATCCATTACACTTACTTGGCATAAATTGCTATTTCGAACATAATTAAGAACTGCGTGTAGGTAAGTATGAGCGAGGTAAGGATGAATAACAATATATAGGACATTTCATAATGTTATTACTTTGTCGCTCTAAAGCAACTAATAGAGATCAGTAGCATTGACGGGAACATTAATTTTAGGAAATTCCACAGCATTAGTTCCAAGAAAATCTTTTTTACACAAGCATTAGCACAAAATTAACGAACCATAATTTCACCACTGTCAAATATAAAATCTGTTCAACGTACATTTTCCTTGTTTTCTGTTGAAGAGAAACATTTCAAACTTGTATTTTGGTTGCATTTTCTGAGAGTCAGCCACTGTAAGTTAACCGGATTACGAAAAGCCGCATTTGTGTACAAGGCCTAAAAGAGTAACATAAATTTACTTTCCATTCAAGTTCAACAACTGGTTATAATGCCACCCTAAGAGCACAACACAAATTTCCGAAAAGCCTCACCAAGTTCTCTTTTGCTTTGCCTTCCCCTACTTCTTCTGATACTTTACTCTTTATCACTTTGCATGAAAATGTAATTCTGGATGATGCATTGGAATAATCGGACATCCACGTTTATTTATTTATTTTATTTATTTATTTATTTATTTTACTTCAAAAAAACGTTAAAAACTGCGTATGACGTGCTATGGGGAAAAGTGAATTGTGTGCTCACTAAGTCATTTACTACTTAAATTTTGGAAGGAAAAAAACGTTCCCATGTATTAAAATCTATTTTCAAGTATAAAAAAGCAATAAATTTTGGCTCTTATCCATTTTGTTCTTTGCAATATTATTTCCTGCCGCGACAACATTGAAAAGATAATTTGAATAATTGTATTTCCCACTGAATTCTAAAAGACGTGCACAGAAAATGAAGCTACATTTATATCCAGAAACAAAACAAGGGGCCATCACAGCATTTGCTCAATGGATCAGGGAAACTGGACGAAAAACCTGATGGAGATGGTGGTCATTGACCCGGAGGCTGCAATACAATACTTGTTACAGGTTGTTTATACACATATATACAGTTCAAATGGTAAATAATGCATTATGTATCATTGTTAAAATTAATGTTACTTTTCTTGTGATGCTCAGTATAGTCTCTAATTGTATAGAAACAGTTATGCAGCAGAAACGATTTTACTTTGGATTTAAACTTTTCTATTGAATTTAATCGTTTAATGTCATCTGGCAAAGTGTTGTAAAATAATGTACATGTATTGTATGTGAATGTTTTGTAATGAGCTGTTGATACTGTCACCTAATGAAAATTATTACTACGTCGAGTGTTATTGACATCGGCGTTTTCTGAAAATATATTCCCACCCTTAAGCAAGTCATTTTTGACAAAAACCACTGTTTCGTAAATAAACAGACAAGGTAATGGTAAAATTCCCAGATTAATGAAGAGGGGCTTACATGAATTACGTGGGTGGGATTTGGTTATTATTCGTACAATTCGTTCTTGTAATCTAAAGGTCTAGGAGCTATAAGATGTATTTCCCCAGAATATTATGCCATATCTCAGGCGGGAATGAACATTCGCGAAATATACACACGAGCAGTATGAAGGCTGACTGAATTTGCAAGAATTCTGAACGCGTAGCATAATGAACTTAATTTTGTGTTCAATTCATTTAAATGGACGTTCCATTTAAGGTTTGACTGAATTGAGAGACCTAAATATGTTGTTGCCTTAACATCAGTCAATGGTACGCCGTTCATTTTCAATGGAGCACAGAATTGTTTATTTGAAATGGAAAACTGCATTAAAACAGTTTTTGTTTCGTTTACTATTAATTTGTTATTTAGGAACCAGTTTGAAAATCTGATATTGAACTATATGTAATGTTATGTTATGCATGTTATATTGTGCTATACGTTATGTTCATTATTAACTGATAATTATAAAACAAGAACTAGTTTTACGTAACTCAGGCTTACACAGGACGAGAAGCACACATTATTTGCAGTCGCTTGGCAGAATTACAGCCAGACATCCTGTTCGCGCATTTCCGGTGCAGATTAATCAATAAAAAGAAACCAAAAACCCGTGAAACTGCCAGCACAAATATTAAAATTCCTCACGCTTCCCCGTCAAGCTCCTAATTTCACAACTGCAGAAGACGCAAAAACATATATCATTTCGTATCCTGGCACGCGACGGCGTAAAAATAGAACGGTGGCACCTGACGCGGGCGTTTCGCTTCTGTTTCCGGTGGCCGGAGGCGGCACCTGCGGCGACGGCGGCGAGGGCGACGGCGGCGGAGCAGAGGCGGCAGGGAGGGGATGGACAGAGGAGCAGCAAAGCTCGGGCGGAGGCCGGGATATTGATGAAAATAATTCCAACTTACACGCACCAAGTTAACTTCATGTTGCCTGAGTTAGGTTAAAATGAATCAATGAAGCAAGTGTGGTGAAAAACAATATGACTCAGTCTTTTAGCATGTTCAATCTCGCACGTGGTATATTTACCAACAACTGAGACGAAGAACGAGTTTTAAAATATGAGAAAAAACTTTAATTGTAAACGGCATTAGTATGAATTCTAGACGCCATTGTCGAAACAAAAATGAAAGGAATATTGCGCATACATGCTCGAGCAAATAATGTAAACATAGCAGAAAACTTAAAGTACGTTTTTGAGAGAGAAAAGTGTTCAAAGCATAATAATGATAGATTTTGCTCTCATTGATTTTACTTGATGAAAGCTTGAAGAACCAAGGAATAAAACGAGTAATCGACGATATTTAAATCGATTTTATTCCATATATCGTACATATTTACCAAAGGAAATTACAATATTTCTTTAATATGACATTCCCAAAAAAATTTTAAAATTAATAGATATTATTTTAATTTTTAATTTTAAAAAATTAATTTTTTTACATCAATTATAATGTTAACGTTTATTGCGTGAGTACGTGTTTCGAAAACGAGCAACGTTAGGAGCGAGTTTTTAAATTTATTCGAATGCAATAAAGCACACATTATAAACGAGTTACATACGCTATTTTTGTATAACAGCATTATAATTTTTTAAGAGAATCAAACTTAATATTGTGAAACAACTTCCTTGTAACGTCTCGGGTATTTAACAACTTTACGAGAAAACGGTGATCGGCTATTCCATTTACCGCTACCACCCCAAGATTCTCTCGTTCCGATTGGCTGAATGTGTGATGAAGTAATCATTCGTACCGTAAAATCTAATACGTCATCATTTGTGTCTTAAAAGGTCCTTTCATGAACGATTTCTTGCATCAGAAAAGGTCGTTTATAATTCTGGTATACAAAAAATTCATTTTGACTATTAATAATCGGTTACATCTGCCCATCCCGCGATGAGAGAGTGGCTATCGACTGGGCGGTGACATTACGAGTTCGTCGTCGGCGCCAATGCGTGTGGAAGTGACGAGGTGTCAGTGCGGTTGCGGCAACCGCGGCGGCCGTGAGCAGCGCTAGGTACGCACGTGCATAACAAAACACGACCGCCGTGGACACGCGCACGAGGCGCCACCTACCCGCCGATCGCGCAAGCACACGCACCACATCGCGCCCGTTACACCCGCAATTCCTCTGAGCCCTAAAAGCAGTGACGCATTGCGCGGGTAATAATGATAGCACATTTTACCAAAACACCGATTTGATTTGATTTTTTTCGTGTTTCCGGGCACGTCAACTGCTTTGGTCATTAGTCCCATTAGTATAGTGCATGTTTTTTCTCGGGATATGCGCGGTGGTCTTTCCCCGCTGGATGGCGAGATCCGGCGCCGACCTACCGTCGGCTAGTGGGGTTTCCCCCTAACCAGGACTCTCCCACCAGCAGGGCACCGCCCTAGCCGGGACAAGCTCTAAGCTTCTGACCGGCCTCCCGGAATATGTGGTAGTGTAGTGCACGTTAATATAAGTGTTTGTGTAAGGGGAGAGAATAGGACAAGGAAGAGGAAGGACAGATCGCCCGCGGACCGTGGCCCGTTTGTTAGGGTACTGCTCCGGCATTCGCCTGGTGTTGATCGGAGAAACCACGGAAAACTACCGATCAGAGCAGCCGGCCGCTAGAATTCTCCTCCAGACAGCAACTGAATTCGACCTAGCTGAAAAGCTATTGTCGGAAACCCTGCCGCCATCAGGACTCGAACCTAGGACCTCCCGTTTAGAGGCGCTGCAGTGACATCAGTTGATGCACTGAGCTACCGCCCCCGGTCCACAACATCGATTTTCGATACATCGGTAAAAGGTTTCCGATGTCGATGAAAACATCGGCGAAACATCATCAATGTTTAAACATTGACGTTTTACTTATAGACGAATAAATATGCTATTTTCCTATCCATTTTTAATTAGAGTACGAAAAAGGAATATATTTTTTTGTTTGGTTATCAGCATGTTAGTATTGGTTTATAAATGTTATTTTCGAATATAAAGAATAAAATAACAATAAAGAACATCGTGTTTCGCTACTTCACCATTTAGTCTCTTCCATCCATACGCCATCGAAGTAAAACCAGCTAAAATTCCCCCAGATTGCATAGGCGACATGTGCAGCGTAATAAAGAGGATAACGCAAAACAACGATATAGGTGTGGCTTGCTGCTACTCGTCAACAGGCCTAAACCCCTTTATTTTAAAGTTGAACAATTTTTTTAAACGATGTTTTTGCAACAAAAATCAATGTGAAGAAAACATCGAAAGCAAATATATCGATATTAATATATCGATGTTTCTGGTGGAAAACATCAATATTTTAAAAACATTCATGTCCTTTTGACATACCTACTCCGAATTCCTCTGTGCCCAGAAAGCAGTGAAGCATTGGGCGAGCAAACAATAGACGAAAGGGACGGCGAAAGTTTTGGGGGCACCACACCTCCGGGCCAGAGATAACTAAATTTCTCATTGTCACCCAACAGAAAACTTTCTCAAAATACGTCGCAGCAATGGTAAACAAAAAATATATTCTGGCTTTTATTAGTCATCTTTGTTCGCATTGACTTTTTGTAAACAACACGTATAACCAATGATTTCCTATTTTTCTCCAGTAAAATGTAGCTTTATTATAAAAAACGAAACACACTGATTACTCTTTTACTAGTTTCCTTACAACCTTCTTCAAAACATTTTACCGCGATGTTTCACATGATTAATCACTGCATTTGCTTCTGAAAGAAAACAAAAAAACACACATTTTGAACATATTTGGAAAATTTAAGCGGCGCTTTGTATTATTCACACAATAATATTTTATGTTGGACTCTGAAAATTGGTAGGCGCGAGCGAAATCCAAATGGCACCTAAAAGAAAATTAGGTTCGAAAAAGACCGTATAGTTTAAAATCACTATGTACGCATACATGTCTGTAGATCACAGTAATTTAAAAATATTACTCTAACTATGAAATTTCAAACACTAAATATCGGTGAAAATCTTGCACCGTATAAAATATTTCACGCGTTACAATAATTTTTTCTATGTTCTACGTTAAATATATTTGTAAGCAAAAAAAGTTTTTATTCCGACTTGGGAACATAAAATTCTGCCCCAGCTTCCAAAGATCAGCAACCTGCAATCATTCCACCCGCCGGTTCTGACATTGGTTCTGGAAGAATGGAGAATATCGGCAGCCTCCAAAAACGTTTTCGAAACCACAAACTGTAAAAACGTCAGGTTTCATGCCTCAAAGGTTTCCAAACTCCATATCCATTGAACCCTTATTCTCACACGTTTTTGAGGAAACCAACGTTGCTAAGAATAAATTCTAACTTATAAATTCACACTTTCTTTCCATTTCCTCCATTTTCGGGAGCTCCTATGGTCATTATTTCCTTTAATTTAGTGAATGTTTTATTTCGGGAGGTCGCAGTGATCCTACTCCGCTGGATGGTTGATTGATTGATTGATTGATTGATTGATTGTCGGCGATTCCGGGTGTGTCAACTACCGAGGTCATTAATCCCGTAAGTATAGTGTGTGTTGTTTAATCGGGAGGTGGCGGTGATCTTCCCCAACAGGATGACGAGATCCATCGCCGATCTACCGTCGACTATTTGAGTTTCCCCAAATCAGGTATCTCCCACCAGCGGGGACCGCCCCAGCCGGGACAAGTTCTAAGTCCCCGACCGGTTTCCCGGCATGTGTGGTAGTGTAGTGCATGTTAGTGGAGAGAGAGAGAGAGAGAGAGAGGGGTGAGGAGAGGACAAGAAAGAGGAAGGAAAGATCGCGCGCGGTCCGTGGCCCGTTTGTTAGAGTACTGCTCCAGCATTCGCCTGGTGTTGATCGGAGAAACCATGGAAAACTACCGATCAGAGCAGCCGGCTGCTGAAATTCTCCTCCAATCAGCGACTGGAGGACGACCTAACTGAAAAGCTAGTGTCGAATATCCTGTCGCCATAGGGACTCGAACCTAGGACCTCCCGGTCAGAGGCACTGCAGTGACATCAGTTGATGCCTGAGCCACCGCTCCTCCGCCGGATGGTTAGATCAATTTTGGAGAAGAAACCCCCATTGTGTCGGCTTACGCGGAATTCTCTCCTCCACGTACGTGGAGCCCCCAGCGACGCGACCCTCTCATAGTGGTGAATCGCTCCAACCAGGTCAACCTCGAAACTCTCCGACTGGTCTTCCAACGTGCGTGGAGTGTAAAGTGTAAGTAAACAACCGATACTGCGGTAAATTACCTACCAGAGCAGCCGTCCGCTAGAAGTTCCTCCAGACATTGGCTGAACTCGACCATGCTATATATAACTCCGTGTCAAGAATCCACCATCCACCGGACTGCAACCCTACGACTTCCCGGTCAGAGGGGCTGCAGCAACAGAGGGAATGCCGACACTGAGCTAAAATCAGCCAGTCATCTACCGCCTCACTGCTGCAATTAAATGTGGTTCTTTTACAGAATTGTCCTTGCATTCGTTATTTCTAATGAATTCTGCTTTTCGCATTAAGAGTCCATAGACGTAGACATGATGATGTTTTAATTCACGTGAAATTGAAAAATGCATTCATATAGAAAGCAGAGGAAAGAAGTATAAACTATAAACATTGACTTCTTGTAAACTTTAGTTTCACTTCCATATTTGCCAGAGGTAATCCCTGAATAAGCTGACCTCTCTCACAATTGATCTAATATTACAAACGAAAATATATCACTTGAAACGAAAATAAATTAATGCAAAATTAAAGATATAAAATTTCAAAAAAAAAAACAACACATGAACTCTTCTCTGCTCATCGCTCAACTCACCAAACTGGGATATTCGTAAATTATCCGCATTCTGAAGTGCAGTACTGGCTGTAACAATAAGTGGATTTGTGAAACAAATGACTGCATACATCCACTAGTCAGGCGCCATCGCAGCTCTCACTTTACTCGTTGGAACTAGCATTAACTACTTACGACGTAATTCCGTAATTGGAAAAAGGCCTTTGATCCGCGATGGAAAAAGAGAAAAGTGAAAAAACGATTACGTGGAATATCACAGCCGATATTGCACGTTCCATGTGATGTTTACAGCTTTTCTGCTCCGGGCATTGCTACACGATTTTCACAATGTTCTCACTAGATTGCGTGCCTCATATTAAATTTTCGGTTGTTTCCACGCAATTTGTCGTAAATGGCTGGTGATTGGACCGGTGTTGTTCGCTTCCGAATCGCAAAGGAGATTGAACGAAAAATGCTCTTTGACGAAGAGTTCTAGAAATATCAATACCCGTGAAAGAGTTGGAAGCTCGTTTCTAAAAACTTGTTACCCTGTTTCCCAGCTGAGAGAAAAATATTCATCGATTCCGACAAGGGACGTGTTGCAGATCAAAATGCTGGCGTTACTATGAAGTCTGAGTTTTTTCACAGAATAATGCTCCGATACAGTGAAAAAATAAATGATATGGATGTTGTAATATAAAATTATGAAATTATTGTTTAACCATTAAGGACAGTGGATATGTAAAATATGTTCCTGAAATTATTTAGAAAAGTAAGTTTACTAACTTATTTATTTTATATCATTGTATATCTTATAAAATATTAACATCTTTATACAAATATTAACATTTTGCTTGATTTTCGCACCAAAAATTAATCCTGTAAAAGAGACTGTTTTATAGCAAGCAATACTTCTGTTATTAACCAGAGTAACTGTCTCCCATCATTCGAAACATAAAATGACATAAAATAGTTAGTCAATAAGATTTACAATAAATTACAATCCATTTTATTTAAAATACGTGCTACGGAAACTTTCAAATTCCAAATTAAATTTCAAATTTTAGTCGCTATTAGCGACCATTATATTCTAGGACCGTTTTTGACTATAAGTTAGATAATATGTATCCGTTAATAGTGACTTTATTAATTCGTACGTTTCACCAAACATGTGCTGAGAAAAAATAATCTCTTATACTGAATGAACTCTAGATAAAATGGATATCTCCTCAATGACCTCAATGATCATGCTGTTTTCATTTTCATTTTCTTAATAATTTACACAACTTTCTTATTTTTTTCACAAATGTTGTAATGCTGCTTTTCATCTTATTCCCAGTTTCAGATCCACTTGCATACTCTGTGCGGTTGTTTCACGGTCGAAGATTGTCTTAATGAAGGATGTTGAATTTAGATTTGATATCACAATTGTTTGTAGTGCTGATTTTTTGGATGTCTTTTTTCTTCACTAGCTTTCCGACGTACTCACGTCAAGACAAGTTTGTTAGCGCATTTTCATGGATGGAGTAACAAAATCTACTTATAATTGCTCATTGTGTATTAAACAGATTTCATGCTTCTAAATAAAATATAATTTCCGAAAACTGTTGCAATCAGGAACTGGATGCTATATAAGGAGCTCACGTCAAGAAATAAATAGCTCAAGAATTTCATGTATGAAAATAATGTAGATGAAAGTACGATATTTAATTTGTTAGAACAGTGTCTACATTACTTTAATCAAAATGCTCATCGTACGAGTTCAAAGGATACCACGCCGGCCATTTCTCCATAAACAGATTCTTTAGAACTTCGAGGATTTGTAGCCAAAGTATAAATATTTTCGAGTTGCAAATATTCGCTCGTAAATTTGAGAATTATATTGAAGCTACAGTCTGAAAGAACATCGAATTCCTTACGCATTTCCTCCACTTACACACATTTCTTGAAGAGAAACTAACATTATTTCGAATTGAAGACGTTATCGAATTGTAGAGATTCGAGAGCATTTGGCAGCAGTGCTGGTATCCTGAGGCTCTACGAACGCAATGCCGTAACACAGGAAACCGAGAGAAAGGAAAAGGAGAAGAGTGCTTGGAGAGCGGAGAGCCATGCTTGCCTTCCCCGCCCCGTCCCGCGCGGCGCCCTCCCCCCAGCGGCCTTTCAGGGGCTGGTGAACGAATTTCTTAAACCCTTCTCGGGGAAAATGGATTTGCTGACAAAATTGTGCGGCGCTACTCGGGCCCGCCAGCTTAGACGCCGCGCCGCCAGTGGGAACCGCGCCACCCGCGCGCGCGGGGGCGTCCCCGCTCCAAGGGGGCGGGGCGAGAGGAGGCAGGGGCGGAGGGGAAGTGATAGTTTTTTCTGTCCTGCTCTCAGGCCGGGCTAAGCCTCCGCCGCCCTCGGAACCTGCCGCATTCTCGCAGAGCTCGGCGCGAGTTCCTAGTGGCTCGAACTACGATGTCTCCGGGTAGTAGCAGTGAAGAGTGAAATTACAAATTAAGCGGTTAAAAGATTGGAGTACGTGTCAGTTAGATCAGTTAATACAAACTCCCTCAATATTCAGATATTCACTGCCAGAACTTTCCTACTTTGATCTACCAGGTTTCTTTAAAAAAAACATCAGTTTCTTCCGATTAATAAATAACGTTCGAGTACTTTACTAGTTAATTTTTAGTTTGTAGTATTGTATTATTTATTCAATTAAAGTATTTACAATAATTTCTTGCCACCCGCACATGGAGGCGTCCCCGCCGAAAGGGAGTGACCAGCAAGGAGGCGGGGAGGGGGAGGCAGAGGGAGGGGGGAGGGAAGTGATAGCTTTTTCTGTCCTGCTCTCAGGCCGGGCTAAGCCTCCGCCGCCCTCGGAACCTGCCGCATTCCCGCAGAGCTCGGCGCGAGTTACTAGTGGCTCGAACTAGGATGTCTCCGTGTAGTAGCAGTGAAGAGTGAAATTACAAATTAAGCGGTTAAAAGATTGGAGTACGTGTCAGTTAGATCAGTTAATATAAACTCCCTCAATATTCAGATATTCACTGCCAGAACTTTCCTACTTTGATCAACCAGTATTGTATTCTTTATTCATTAAAAGTATTTACAATAATTTCTTGCCACCCGCGCATGGGGGCGTCCCCGATGAAAGGGGGCGACCTGACAGGTAGCGGGGGACGGGAGGGGGGAAGTGATAGTTTTTCTGTCCTGCTTTCAGGCGGGGCTGAGCCTCCGCCGCCTTCGGAACATGCCACGTTCCCACAGAGCTAGCGCGAGAGTTACTAGCTGCTCCAACTACGGTGTCTCGGTGTGGTAATAGTGAAATATCAGACACTTCACTCTATGAATAAGTGGTTACAAGATTGGAGTATGTATCAGCTAGAGCAGTTAATATAAACTCCTCAATATTCGGACATTCACTGCCAGAACTTTCCTTATAGTTTGATCTTCGAGGTTTTTTTTTTCTTCTTTTTTCTGTTTTTAATATTGGTTTCTTTGATCAATAAATAACGTTTTCTTCGTAAAGTTCTTTACAAGTTAATTTTACGTTACTAGCTGCTACAACTATGATGTCTGCGTGTAGTGGTTGTGAAAAGGGAAATTACGAATTAAGCAGCTCAAAGATTCGAGATTGTATCAGTTGGAACTGTTAATACCTCGATATTAGGGCTTTTACTGCCAGAACCTTTCTCGTAGTTTCATTTTCTAGTTTTGTATAAGTAGTAGTCTGTTTCCAATAAGTAATGCAAGTTTCAATGTTCATAATATCAATTACTTGAAGCTGACAAATACAATTTCATAATACAATACTTACTATATAGAAATTTAAAAATAATGTCGTAGTCGTGAACTGATTATAATACCCTATCATTTGAGGCAAAGAATAATTTGCCAACATTTTCGTAGTCTTATCATCGTAATTTAACATTCACAAATTTGTTTCTAGTGATATACTTTTATTGTTGACTTCATTCTATTACAATGTTACACCTTTGTTTCATGGTTGTCTCGTTAGGATGGAATAAATCTTTCTCTAACTTTTACGACCGTAGTTTTTATTATCCACTACAAAGCAGTAACTCAGGTCTCATATCTAAGAGTAATTTTACTTCCATATCTGTAGGTAAAACCTAAGAATAAGAAAAACAATTAAATATTCCTGAAATTTATGTATGTAGTCTTAGTGCCTCAAGGTTCTATTATCTCACGGTTAATCGAACTCAAACTTCTCGGAGGATAATATGTTATCAAAATAACAGCATAAGTGATCCTGGAAGCAACATTAAGTAAGAAGTTGGACGATTGCATAGGAAATGATTCATCATTAATCTTCAAAGCAATAATAGGAGTACCATGGAAAAATTACGAAATCACAAAATTCACAGCCATTGCCGTAAATAAAATTAGTAATTTTCTGTAAAAAAATATTATTAATAATAATATTCTATAGAAATTTGTTACAAGACAACCCTCTAATTATGAATTTATATCTTAGGAACCTTTGGCAAAACGCAGAAAGAAATCGCCACTTTGTCATCAAGTAATAGAGGTATCGTCCAAGGGTGCAAGTGCAGGTAAGATTGTGAAAACCAACTTGAAGTCATGTGGAAGGATCATAGTTCAAACCTTTGGCAAAATAAACAAACAGCATATCTAAATAAATTTTCATTTGAAAATAAAAATACAAATTGGAACAAATACTTGCAGCGGTGCAAGAACTTCCTCGAAATATCAAAAACTTTGAAAGTGGATAAATAAAAGTAAATGTTTCATTCTAGAATGTTTGCACTAAAAGAAAATTATTTTATATCATTAAAGTATTTGTTATTATTATTTTATATTAATATTTAGAAAGGCCACCACCGGAAATATTTATACGTATTCCTGAGAAGCATAATAAATATTATCTTTTATCCGAAATTGATTAAAGTATACATAGATATTCATTTCATTAAGATTATTTTCAAATAAAAAGTAAGAAATATTTGAACAAAATCAACTAAAAAGATAAATTAACAAACCAGCTTCTAAAAAAACCCGAAAAAAAACACAAATTCACACAGCCACTCCTCAGTCAACAGGTACACAACAGCTCCAGCACAACCGAAAGAAACAGCTGCAGTCAATTGATTGATTGATTGTTTTCTTTGGGGTTTCCGGTCGCGTCAACTGCTTCGGTCATTAGTCCCATTAGTGTAGTGCACGCTTTTTTCTCCGGAGAGGGCGGTGATCTTCTCCCGCCGGATGGCGAGATCCGGCGCCGACCTACCATCGGCTAGTGCCCCCCCCTAACCAGGACTCTCCCACCAGCGGGGCACCGCCCCAGCCGGGACAAGCTATAAGCTCCCGACCGATCTCCCAGAATATATAGTAGTGTAGTGCATGTTAGTGTAAGTGAGTGTGTACGGGGAGAGAATAGGACAAGGAAGGGGAAGGACAGATCGCGCGCGTTCCGTGGCCCGTTTTGTAGGGTACTGCCCCGGCATTCGCCTGGTGTTGATCGGAGAAACCACGGAAAACTACCGATCACAGCAGCCGGGTGCTAGAATTCTCCTCCAGACAGCGACTCAATTCGACCTAGCTGAAGAGCTAGTGTCGAAAATCCTGCCGCGCGTGCATTCAACGAGCCCCCGTGCATTTGGAGCGGTCACGAAAAGAAGGATATGCGAATTCGTTTTTATTTCTCGCGCACTCGCTCAATTTGCGTCACGCGACCTGCGGATTAGATTGCGCGGAGGGCGGGGGCGGAGGAGTGGGGGGAGAGGGGAATGGTGAGGGCGCGAGCACACGCGTGGGCGGCCGTGGGAAAGGAAAGGACTGTCGCGATCTGAAGCCTGAAAAATTGGGGAGAGCGGGTGCCGCGCCACGGCGTCATTTTCCTTGTTCGCTGTCGCGCGGAACTGAGTGACAATTCGCTGAGCGATGTCTATTAACCACTAGAGTTACTGCACCTCCAATGAAATATGAGGTGGCGATAAACTGTATTGATATCGATAACATAATTCGATAATACAGTGGTACTGAAATAAAAAATGACTTATTGATACCTACACGTCGGATTGCGGTGTTTTCCCTCTTCATACCACCCACAAATGTCACAGCCCCTTCGGACCGGGAGCGGTAGCTCGGTGCATCAACTGATCTCACTGCAGCGCCTCTGACCGGGAGGTCCTAGGTTCCCACTCCCCACGGCGGCAGGATTTTCGACACTAGCTTTTCAGAGAGGTCGAATTCAGTCGCTGTCTGGAGGAGAATTCTAGCGGCCGGCTGATCTGATCGGGCGTTTTCCGTGGTTTCTCCGATCAACACCAGGCGAATGTCGGAACAGTACCCTACGAAACGGGCCACTGACCACGCGCGATCTTTCCTTCCTCTTCCTTGTCCTATCCTCTCCCTTTACATACATACATACATACATACACACACACACACACTTACAGTAACATGCACTACACTACCACATATTCCGGGAGACCGGTCGGGAGCTTAGAGCTTGTCCCGGCTGGGGCGGTGCCCCGCTGGTGGGAGAGTCCTGATTAGGGGGAAACCCCACTAGCCGACGGTGGGTCTACGCCGGATCTCGCCATCCAGCGGGGGAAAATCACCGCCGTCTCCGGAAAAGAACATGCACTACACTAACGGGACTAATGGTCAAATCAGTTGACGCGCCCGGAAACACGAAAATCAATCTTAATCAAAAATATTTTTCACAAAATTTGCTACATTTTAGTGTCTCACACCTTTTTTCGTTACGTTTTCTAAACGCGCACTGTTTAGACGTCACAATTATTGTTAGTTGAATTTTGACAAAATTTTGTGGAAAATTTCATTGGCTCGGCTATCTATCGGAATGGCTAAACAGAAACCTTCATATCTGAGGCCAGTACAAGTATCTGCCTTTGCAATAAATTTCTGACTTAATGAGCTTCTTCTTATCATTCGGTACATTGTGCCAATAGTTTTGATGTTGAGTTACAATATTAAAAATAAATAAAATCAATTATTATTAATGGTCGTTACCGATAAATCGGCTTGCCTGTTGAAACGGGTATTGAAAATAGGTACAAAGTTCGTTTCACAACAAAAATTTATTCACTAAAATTGGGAAACGACAAAACGTATTTACACCGAGTTTTAATTAAACATGCTCCAAAGTGGGAAAACACTACAACCTGTGACGGACGTTGAACTCTCTAAAATATTGTTTTAAGTGTGTGGAAAACAAACAGGATGTTTTTGTTGGGAATGTGTCTAAAAATCATGTCTACTCGTAGACGTTGTTGTGCTGTACTAACGTAATATCGTGACCACGGATGCACAGAAACATCTAAAATGACTGGAATCTGGTGTTTAGAAATGGAGATCAGGCGGAACATCCCACAACGTCGAATGTAAAATGACTCTTCTCTTGGTTCTGTTGGAGTTCTTTGCATTGGACAAATTCATTTTATGGACTGTCACACCTAGTTTATCCATTCCATTGCACAGTCATACTTCAGAAGCTCTGATTCGTATACTCACTAAATGATTTTGCAAAACACCTAAGAGACTCGCAGATATGTTGAGTTACCGCCGCCTCAAGAACACCCCATGCATTTCGGAAAAAAACTAGAGCTAGCCTTTTTTCAAGAGCCGTAAATGGGGTTCGTCCGTTTCATCTCGATAAAGAGTAACGACCAGTGTAATTCATATATCGCGTGGTTACAGCATAAAGCCGGATTCAGCGGTCTGCGGTTCATTACGCAGTACAAAAAGGACATCAGAGGCACGTCGTCAAAATCGGACAGTTTGGGTCCAATCACGCGCGCCCCACGCACGCATTCACGCACGCACGCACTTTCCACGCTCGGGGCTTGAATTACGCGGCGCCGCTTCGCCACAAAAATGCTATTCTCGCGAAAAGCTTCGGCTCGCTCATGCTCTACCTCGTTAATGTACTTGTGAGGATGTATTCAAATTCCTTTGTTGTTATTATTTTAAAATCAATACTGTCAAATTGGTTTCATGATGAATATCGCATGCTGCAAATCTAAACTCTGCTGTAAAATGGTTCATAGGGGGAAAAAAGCGTAACAAACTCCTAAATGGAACTTTCTAAATTTAGAATCTTTACGCAGGTTTCACGCACAATTGGTTGTCAAGAACTTTCGAAACTGGCAAAATGGGAAACCTATAATGACATGTTCAAAGAATTCAAACGATATAGAATTATCGCTTGAAATTCTTTGATTTTGATTTTTGGTGTGAAAATATCCTCAAATTCATTCTAAAAATAATACATACTACTAATAAAAGTACTAATAACAAATCCGTAAATATGTCATTATAAACTTCGGCTTTGTATTTTTGGACGTTTTATGTCGTTTAAAATTCTCAAATGATTTTGTGGAATATTTTAGAAAAGTAATTATGTTTCAACTTAATTTTTCAAAATAAATTCTCTACTGAAAACCAGTATTACATGAAAAAAACATTAAAATACATTTAGCGTGTTTAATATACAAAGAACCAGAAATAACGTTATTTTATCCTATGTGGAACAGCTACATAAATTTCTCATGAAACTGTTCATAGTATACTCGTACATTCTACGTTCATTCGGGAACTCACATTTTACACAAAATAAATTACTATAGATTGCTAATAACTACTATTAATTACTAGAAACTCATAGTGAATAAAGCCCCAGAATTCAATTTACAAAGAATTAACATTAAAGGTTGTGCTAAGATAATCGATATTCCAAAGGTTCAGAGAGATATTGTAAGGATATTATTGTTAATTTCACCTTAAGGGTTTTCAAATAAAATTTGTTTTTCGCCAATGATTACTTCAATGTTTGACCAATACATTTCTTGGCAGTTATAAAAACTATTTTTAACGCATCATAATGATTACAATTTGAAAGACTTCTTTAAGTTTTTGAAATCAATGTTTTTAAATTAAATTAACATGTTCAACGATATACTTCGGAACCATTGCAAACCATACTTCTTTTTTTGGTAGACTGATCTCTCAAATTTTGTCTTTTAAATCCAAAAATATTAAACAAATGATAATGGCAGCTCCCCAATCCCGAAACCTTTTAATGAACTAAACGCAATACCACGCACTCGCGAATATTTTTCTTCCACTCTCCGGAGGGAAGGCGAATGGAAAACATCCGGAAAGGCCGCCAACATTGTCAACAAAAACTCGCCCAAAAAAACTTTCCGCTAGTCGGCTTTCATTTGATCTCGCTTGACTGATGACTGCGTCTCCGCCTCCATTGAGCCGCGCCGCAAAGTCGACGCCACGCGGCTCCCCAAAAGGTGGAGGGCGGCGGAGGGCGGCGGAGGGCGGCGGAGGGCGGCGGAGGGCGGCGGAGGGCGGCGGAGGGCGGCGGAGGGCGGCGGAGGGCGGCGGGCGCAGGGAGGAAGGGCGCGAGGGCCGTTGGGGGCGCCCTATTGTGTGCTCCTTTGTGCCCTTTTATGCGCCCGTGGATGAATACCTGGTCGGCAGACGCACATGTAATAGTCACGCGAGTGGGTTCTGTTTCAATCAAAACGATTCCGGCCTTTCAAGGGACAGACCGCGCCGGGTCAACGGGGCCTTCGGCCTTCCTGTCAGTGCTACCAACTGGAAGCAACGGAATTATTATTCGCTGGGGAGTATTAAAGCACTTTTCTGAAAAAGGTAAACAAAAAATTCATTCCGCACGTGCGCGCTCGCATAGTGGAAGATGCGTGATCGTAATTATCGGTTCCTGGTCTGAGTAAAACGCCCATTGTAACGATAAATATAAAAAAAAATATTTTCGTTCATCATCAATTTATCTAAGCGCTTTTAGACAGCTGCTGTTGATATATTCTTCTCCTCCTTCGTACGAGAGCACCACACTGCTCACCGTGCCCATACGAAAAACATTACCTTCATTAAAACTAATTTTCAAAGATCTACCGTTGAAATTCATGTCCCAATGGTAAAAGCGGATTTCTTTCGAAAACAGTGCATATTTTTTTCTAACTTTTCATAAATCAAGCAGTTTTCAAACACTAAGTTCTGATCTTAGAACAAATCGATGTGTTTCACCAATCAATATCCCTATGCAGATTCTTATTCTCGAAATTTCTATAACAAAATGGTTGAATTGTTAAAGGTTGATTAATTCTGTAAATGCAATATAGATAATGCTGTAATGGCAATATAGTAATTGTAATAATTGCAAATGGATGCATTAATGCTGCAATTGTAATAATGCTGTCTCGCAGCTCTCTTAAAACGGGATGTTGTTAGGTCAATTTCTTGTGAGGGTATTTGTTAATTTAAAAGGCTAATTCACAGAAAAATTATTTCAATTCTGGGAATTCTGATGTGGTATTGTTGACGTAATTACATGAAAGAAATAACGGAAGTTTTAACGCCAACCTAACTACAACTTAAGTATTAAATTGATTGAGACGACTTCCGTTATTTCTTCAAATTTCTTTCAGATATTAGCCTCCAATATTTTCATCAGTTCATTCACAGTGTTGACTGTTTTTACACAAAAGTCAAAAACGTAAATTACCTGTCATTGCAATGAAACAAAGACACGTTCTACATCGAGAATTCGCCTTAGAACATCCTACATCTTTGACTCAAAGAAATAAGATTTTACAGCGATCTTACTCTGAAAAAAATGACAGAAAATATCGGACACAAAATAATCACTAAACAGGTTATGAGAAGACGTCACTGAAAGTTTTTATATCGCACTTGTATGAATAATGTTACAAAAATATGTTAACATTTAAAGAATATACAAGTCTATAAAGCAAAAAAAAATTGGAAAATTTTTAAACATTAACAAAAAAAATTGAAAAAAAAATATTCAATGCCCAAGTAGATCACAATATTACATTTCTCCGCCACGTCGAGCGTATACAAACAAATATAAAATATTCCTACGCGTAGGGATATCGACAACAACAATTTTCCCGCTGTTTGTGTGGCAGCCCTGCACCCCAAACACCGGTGTCCCTCCCCCTGCTTTGCCTGCGCAGCCTCCAGGAGGTGCCAGTGGCTGCGCAACTTTCGCAGCGGCGTGTGCAGCGCGTCGTTTCGCTTCTCCTTTTTCGCCCAAACCTCTGGAAATATATCATTTTTTTTTTGCCAGAACATTAATCATAAAAGTGACTTTCCCACGCTACTGGAACGGTTCCCTGCTCCCCCTGTTATAAAAGACGTCGAGTCATTTTCCACTTGGCACTTGCTCGAGTGTTTTCCAATAGCGCATTGTTCCACATTTTTTGGCGTGGGCGTTGCGGCTGCCTTGTCGCGAACCGCCGTCTCCGCCGTCGCTACGCATCGTGTTCATTTGCAGCGGCTAAGCGCTCCGCAACGAGATCAGGCGGGTCATGCGATTTCAAATCTTTCTGAGCTTCTGTTTGGAGAGTCGACTTTTATTTTGTATTATTTTAGGATTCACAGCTCGCAGATAGTTTTTTTTCCTTTTTCTTGAAAAACAGATTCTTTAATTTGTCTTCGCTGTTAATATAAGCATCATCTTCTAAGGCGTCTGTAAAGGTTCAATAACAAATAAGTGCTTTATTTCTTTGTAGAAAAGATCGCACGTTTGTCATATGAACAAAATATATTAAGTATATTATATATTTTCTTACTACGAAAAAGAGGTCTCGTAGCTCGTAACTCGGACAAATCGAGTTAATTGGATTGCTATTCGACACATGTGAAATATTGTTTAAATACGTGTCCCGACGCACACTTGACAAATTTATTTTTATTCAATTTTCTCGATACAATGCGAATGCACTGAATTCATTATATTTCAAGAGTAACGAGGATTAATAAAGCCCCGAAATAAAGAAAGGCAGTATTCAATTTTGCCAGTGTTTTCACTTTTCTCGGTAATTGTTTATATGAAACACTTTTGCATTACTCCAACTAAAGTTAATGTAAATATGTTACAATAGAGAAACATTGCACACTTTTCACACTTCAAATTAGAGGACAATTTAGTTTCGATTGGATAAGAATAGATCATTAATAGGTATAAAGTGAAATGCAAATTGGAAATTAGTCTCTTAAGAAAGTCCCTTTCTTACATCCCTGCGTTCGCGTTTTCGGTTCTCTCTCGATTGCAATTCCCAAGAGATGAGAAATGTCTACTGTTGATATGAATGCTATTGCACGACCATGCTTGACAAACCACTAGTAAACTTAGATGAAAAGATAACCCGATGAGTAGTTGTCATAACAATGAATTTAAATTTGGACGTAATAATTTGAATACAAACTATATTCCGTGAAGAAATAGTCTCCTATTTCTTATTTGTAACAAATTAAGACACGGAAATCCGGAACAAATGATCTGCATTAGTAATTCAAGCTCAGATTGAATTTGAGATTCTCCAAGATTCAAATTCATTCAGATTCAAGTTCGCATTACCCATTTGAGGCACCCACAAAAATCGTGAAGCACCAAAATGTCCCGCGTAACCACGTAACTTTAGCATCAGCATTGCTTCTTGCGACATTAAAAAAAAAAGAAAACACAGAAAGAAGAAACCAGAGCGACGTGAGCCGATCCTTCGCCTTCTACGCAGTACACGGAAACTGCTCAACGCTCAGCTATCGCATTGCGTCTGCCAACCGCATTCACCGCGAAACACTTGGCGGCGACGGCGACGGCGGGCAGCGAACCCGGACCGCCGCGCCTGGAAGGGGAGGGTGAAGGAGGGGGGAGGGGAGGGGCGAGCGACGCCTAAGCTGTGGGGGCGGCCTTCGATCTCCGCGTGATGGACGGCGCGGCCACCAGCTCATTTGTCAGCGGCCGCGCGCGCGTAATCTGGCGCAAACAGTTGCCTGTCGTCCGGCCGCAGGCGCCGCCTCCGCGGTCGCGTTGTTGGCCCAGCCATCGCTCGTCTCCCAACGAGAGAGAGAGAGAGAGAGGGGGGAGGGAGGGAGAGAGATCATTGATAGATCAGCGGGAGGCGTATGTTCGCGTCGTGCAAGGCGTGGAAGAGAGCGGATACGGTTTGAGGGCATTTGGAAATGTGATGGGAGAGAAAAGAGGGCAGGGGATTCAACTTGTGATCTTCAACTGAATCGAAAACCGTGTAGTTAAAGATTGGGGGCTTCATCTGAATTGTATTGAATACAGGGGACTCAATTTTTGTCGCAGCAATGTGTTGAGAATTAACATCCAATTCACAAAAAAGAAAAGAAGATATTTTTAAACATGACAGAGGTTCACAGTATTTACAAGCTTCAGTATCATTACAATTAAACAACACATTCAATTTAAAAATACCTCTTGGTCGGTGGAAAGTAGTTGTGACAGTCAATAAGTTATTTAAATGAAAGAAGTAAAAATATTATAAACCTAGAAGGATAATCTGAAGATATGCAACAGAGACAATTTTATACAAGTAATCCATAATAACTACAGAGATCAGAGAAAATTCTTCATAATAACCAGAAATAAACGAGCATGTTCCATTGTGTTCGTTTTCCATGGATTGTAACATTATGCCAACTCACCTACACGCCAGACAGGCGATAAAAGAAGTATCCACACGTAACCTGCAGCGGAATTCCAGGTGGTACCCCTCGCAGGTAACGACAGTTAATCGACTTTGACCTTTTGGAGCTACAAAATTCGAATTCCATCTCCCGTGAAAGCGCCCGCGACAACCAGAGCCATTTTGCGATCAATCTTGGAAACGCCAGGCTCTTGAAAAGCCGCAGTCGGCAGCAAGCAGCAGCTGCAGGTGGCGACCCTCCCAGCGGGGCCCTTCAGGCGCGAGTTCTTTCTGTCGCCGCCAGCGCTGGAACGCCTTTCACGAGCCGCCCTCGCAAACAAGGCTCATAAGCCCAGGCCTAAAGCCCATCTGACGGAGCCATTACAAGGGATTTAAGAGTTCGGGGAAACATTAAAGTTTAATTTTTCAATATTTACTTTACAAGTAATTTTTAAAAGTTGTTTGGGGGAATGAAACTTTACTTAAGTTTGGCACGTCGTTATCATTGTTTAATGAAAAATTTCAGTATTCGGAATGATTCATTTCGTGTCAAGGTCTATTTGAATTTCAAATGTATTGTAATTTTGTTCCCAATGAATGCATTGTTTTCAATCCAATTATGTTTTTGTTGAATAAACTGTGTAACGAATACCGTACGATAACTTGAGTAAAAAATTGAAAAGAGACTAATTGAGGAATTATTCTTATTTTCTTTCTCGAGCCCTTCAAATGATTTTCAAAACGTTGCTGTTTTGCGATACGTATTCTTTGTTACCTGAGATTTCTCGTTAATTGCTGCTTATCCAAAAGGACGAAAATAAGTGAAAAATAGCAGATGGAAGAGTTTCGTTTCTTCTTAAACATGAAAGAAAATATCATGGGCTATTTTAAGAAAAGAAGTGAAGCATCTTTGCCGTTAAAATGTGCAATTAATCTCATCTTTCTTTGTGATCTTCATATTCTCCAACCGAATCAAATATAACTGTTCTTATTAACTCTTCCCGCCACCAGCCATTAAAAAAACATCAGACAGAAGAGTCGAATATTTTATCTTTGACTTCTTGCAATTATTTTAAATAATAACAATATAATAATATATATTCAGAAGAAGGGCTTCCCCGCTTACTTCCCTGTTTCAGTGAGAGGCCATAAGGCTTGGAGACTTAATGGAATGACTTCCAACACGATCAGTTTTTATTACAAATAAAATATTAATCCTATGAGTCATGGAATTCAAGCAAACGATGTTTCAATTGAGTCAGGATAAACGTGCTTGATATATGATCACATTGGGCCCGATATTCTGCGTTGCGGCTTCAGCGTGTCAGAATGGAACGTTGTAGGTTTGAAGTACCATCGGTGGCGGATTTTCGACACTAGCTACATACGTAGCTAGGTCAAATTCACCCGCCCTCTGGAGGAGAACACTAGCGGCCTATAGCTCCCATCGGTGGTTTTCCATTATTTCTCCATAAATAATGGAAATGGAATGCTGAGCATGGATATGTGAATGGGATAAATATCAATGGAATGCTGAGCAGAACTCTTAATTAAAGGGCCACTTCTCTCCCTCATTCTCTCCACTTACACACACACATTAGATTTACCCGCACTTCACTTCTACACATAGAAGGAGGCTTGCCGAGAGCTGGAGTTTACCCAGTTGAAGCTGTGCCTTCTTGAGGAAAATACCTGGAAGGGAAAATCTTCCCAAAGTTAACGTATAGGTCAGCGCCGGATCTCATATTCCAGAGGGAACACTGCACCTTATATAACATACACCACCCTCCTGGGACTAATGACATATTAGGCGCGCCCGATTCATGAAATACCACTCCTTCACTCACTCAAGAGTCAAGCTGGAAGCACAGAGCTAGACCCGACTGGGGCGATTCTCCTCGGGGAAGATACCTCAATGGAAAAATCCCGCGAGCCGACGAATATATCAGCGCCGGTGCTCACATTCCATTGCGGGAGGGATACCGCCTTCTCCTGGGCTTTAGCATGTACCAAACTCGATGACATCTTGGCTGTCCGCTGTAGTGGGCTGAGCGGCCGACGTTTCGCCTATCATGTCGTGGTTGTTTTTTTTAATTGATTTATTTTTTCGTGTTTCCAGGAGCGTCAACTGCTTCCGTCATTATTCCCGTTAGTGTAGTGCATGTTTTTTCTCGGGAGATGGCGATGATCTTCCCCCGCCAGATGGCGAGATCCGGCGCCGACCTATCGTCGACTAGTGGGTTTCCCCAACCAGGCTCTCCACAGCGGGGGGTTGTTTTTTTTAATTGATTTATTTTTTCGTGTTTCCAGGCACCGCCTCAGTCGAGACACGTTCTAAGCTCTCGACCGGTCTCCCAGAATATGTGGTAGTGTAGGGCATGTTAATGTAAGGTGTGTGTAAGAGGAGGATAGGACAAGGAAGGGGAAGGATAGATCGTGCGTGGTCAGTGGCCCGTTTGGTAAGGTACTGCTACGGCATTCGCGTGGTGTTGATCGGAGAAACCAGGGAAAACTACCGATCAGAGCAGCCGGCCGCTAGAATTCTCCTCCAGATAGCGACTGAATTCGACCTAGCTGAAAAGCTAGTGCCGAAAATCCTGCCGCCATCAGGACTCGAACCTAGGACCTCCCGGTCGGAGGCGCTGCAGTGACATCAGTTGATGCACTGAGCTACCTCTACCGGTTCATGTCGTAGGCTTCCTCAGGGCAATGATGCCGCGTTGCTGCGCGGCGGGTATTATGTATTGTCCAGCCTGGGTGCTCGGGTGTGTCAGGTGTGCCGTGATTGACAAAGGGGTCCCTGTTATTGGCTAACAGTCTGTGCCAACCCGGGTCGGTCGCCCTCGTGGTCGGACGGTGTGGGGCAGCCCCCTCGCAGTCGCGGATTGGTGGTAGTAAGGATTTCCAGGCCGGGTTAACGGTTGAGGCCGGCGTCCGTGTTGAGGCCTGCGACATGACAGGCGAAACGTCGGCGGTTCAACCCACTACGCGGCGCCACCCGCACAGCCAAGAAGTCATCGACTCGAGCCACGGAAGCTTACGGGTGCACTACACTCACAAGACTAATGGTCAAAGTAGTTGGCGCGTCAGAAAACATGAAATATTACTCACTCAACCCTAGGGTTAAGGGTTACGACGCTCTGTACGTTTCCACAAGGCTCCGCTTGCACTCCAAGCAGCTCCTGCGTCGCCGCCGCGCAGCGCGCTACAAAGCGTTTTTGTCGGCGTCTGCGGGGCGACGGCAGCCGGGGAGCGGGAACGAATCTGCAAGACGGCGCGCGGCAGTCGAGCTGATCGGGAAATGGGATTAGTCGCCTGGCGGCCTCCCCCCCACCTTCAGCGCTTCAGGCGGCCATGACCCTCTCTAGCAGCGCCCTCGTCTACGCTCTCATCCGCATTCTCCCGGAAGACATCAACCCCCGTCCCGCGCGCACTTATCCTATTCTGCTGGCAGGCAACACAGTCCGCCGGGATGAGGGCGCGAGGCGGGTCGAGGCGCATGATTGGATTACGCGGATCGGGACATCTTTTTCGGAGGCATTCGTCGCTTGTTTGTCCGAGGTCCGGGGGCGGCGGCGGGGCGGCGCGCGGCTCCGTCCGTGCTTTCGGGAGAATTGAGCGACGGCGGCGGAGAGGGCTGGGTGAGGGTGGGGCATGGCGGGCTGGGAGAGGGCAAGGCGAGGTGGGGTCGAGCGGGGCGGAGCGGTGTCGAGCGGTGCGGGGCGGGCGGAGCGGTGTCGAGCGGTGCGGGGCGGGGCGGAGCGGTGTCGAGCGGCGCGGGGCGGGACGGAGCGGGGCGGGGGCAAACAGGGCGGCGGCGGGGCGGGCGGGGGGCGGGCGGTGGCGGGCGGGGCGGAGCGGGTCGAGCGGTGCGGGCGGGGCCGAGCGGGACGGTGTGGGACTCAGCGGGGCGGGGGCAAAACGGGGCGGGGCCGGAGCGGGGCGGGGGCGGGGCGGGGTGGGGGCGGGGGCAGGAGCAGGGGTCGAGCGGTGAGCGGGGCGTGAGCGGGGCGTGGCGGGCGTGGCGGGGCGTGGCGGGGCGTGAGCGGGGCGGGGCGGGGCGGGAGGGCGGGCGGGGCGGGGCGGGGGGGGCGGGTGGCGGGCGGGGCGGGCGGGTCGGGGCGGAGCGGGGCGGAGCGGGGCGGAGGGCGGGGGCGGGCGGCAGCGGGGCGGAGCAGGGCGGAGCGGGGCGGAGCGGGCGGAGCGGGGCGGAGGGCGGAGCGGGCGGAGGGGGCGGAGCGGGGCGGAGCGGGGCGGAGCGGGGCGGAACCGGTGTTGGGGCCGGGCCAGTGTGGTGCGGGGTCAGTGGGGGGCGGGCGGACGTGCGGGCGGCGAAAGCGCTGCGGGTCGCGAATAAACAGAAGCGCGATCCCTCGAGGAACGGCGCGAGAGTGCGCGCGGGCCGCCGACGCCGCGTCCGCTGCTTCGTCCCTCGGAAGAGGCTGTAAACTGCAAGCAACGCGCGCGGTGCAAGCACAAGGAGAAACGTTGCACACAAGAAGAAATCGCAAACCACATGACGCACTTGGAGTTGTTCCCGTATTGGGACTTGAGTAAGGGAGATTTGAAAAGTGTTCAGAGGGAACTCGATTATACTCCAGTTGTTTGAATTGTATTGTTTTTATAAGTCAATTCCCTCCGGTACCACATTTTGAAAATTACAAATATGTACATTTCCAGTGTATAGATACTAGTACACATTGTACCTATACAACGAATTTATTTTTAAAAATCTCTTGTGAAAATCTTACACAATAAAATACTATTTATGAAAGCAATACACGTTTACAGCAAATTCTACATTTTCAAAATTGCTCAAGAAATTCCAGGAAATATATATTTTTTTTTTTACAATCACGCATATGTGGTATGTGGCTCACAAACTCTAGCTTAGCATTCCAGCAAATTGATAAGGTTGAGCAGGGAAAAAGTCTGCGAGTTCCAGAACGGCCTCCACGATAGTTTCCCCGTTTATCTCTTGGCCGGAGCCTTATCTCGGAGGTCCCTGAGCCGGGTTTAGAGCCCGCCCCCTCATCGGTGAGCGCGGATTACCCCTTCGCTACCTGACTGCCCGCTGGATACGAGATAAGTAATCGCCTTAACGGACTGTCCCCGGCGAAAAAAAACTCCTCCCAGGTGCAGGTGTATCGATTACGAAGGCCGTGGACGCAGCGGTTCGCAGGGGGGGCAGGGGAGGGGGAGGGGGAGGCGTGGAAGCCTGAGGCCCTTGGGGAATTCTGAAGTGAGGAAAGTGAAAACGTTGAAAAAACGCACCGAAGGGACGAGTGGTTGTGAAATCGTCTCTCCTGGGGAGAAGTGACGGAATGAATTAATTCAGTTGCTGGATTTTAGATTGAAACACTGATCTTAATTCGATTGAAATGTTCAAAGTTTGAGGAAATCTCCCGTTTGAAATTGACGTTTATTGATAATTTTTCGTAATAAGTATTTCTAAAATATGTGCTTTTAAACAAATCACAGAGACAAATGATAAACTTAATGATGTATTCATTTGAAATTAACTTATCGGCTGGAGAAAAAGGCCCTGTTAATAGACTATTACTGGTGGCAACACTAACAATTTAAAAATATTTTTTCAAATTGGATTACTTACAATAGAAACTGGTTGGGGTTTTCATCTTTAACCCGATCTCGATACGATTGTTAAAAGGAAGAATGCACAAGACACTGAAGATTTTGTTATATGTTAAAATAATATCTATAGAAATAATATCTATAGAGGCCAGAAACAAATATCTGAAATGCAACTCAATAATTTCCTATAGAATTCATGAGTATTTTAAGCTTTAATAATTATCAGAAAAATTGTACCTTTTAAACTCAAAATTACTTAGATAAAATATTACAAAATGCACGAAAGAATGTTTCATAAAATATTGATAATAACTGAGTTTATTATGACGTCAAGCGTTGCAAATGGGACACAAGAGTAACAATAATAAATCGAAGAGACGACAAAGAGAACTAAATGCATGAAGAAATATTGCCAGAGGTAGATAAATGGCAATAGATTAATTGACAGTGCACAGTGCACATTAGCACATGACAGATAAGTAATTACTTCTCTGATTTGTTGCTATTGGGAAACGACAATATTGGTGAATCTATTGCACCAAATATGTTCGCATTTCATTTCTAAATAAGCTCCGAGATCCGCAACTGCGGGAAAGGAGGAACGATTACGTGTACAAACGAGCAATTGAAGGCGACACTTGCCAGCGCGTGCCCGGGGGAGGTTGACCCCGGAGGCAGCGAGGGGGAAGGGATGAGGAGGCGTGAGGCGGGGGGGGAGGGGAGCGGAGAAGCTGCCTAAATAGTGCGTAGGGGGGCCGATCAGGGGGAACAACTGCAAGTGAGCAAGGGCTGTCGCAATTCGGGCGGGCGACGTGTCTCCAGGGCGAGGGGCGTTCGAGGAGCGAGAAGGAGGGTGGAAGACAGGGGAGCGGCAAGTGCTCTGGGGAGAGAGGAAAGAGACCTGCGAATGGGGAGCGAATGTCGAAACGAGAAGGGGACATCTGCTGAAGATGGAAGAGTAATTTTCGGATGGGTGAAAGGTCAGAAAAAATAAAGGAAATACAACACGTGTTACTTCATTTTGGGGAGAGTTTTTGGGAATTGAAAGTCGAACAATGACGTGTGATGAGTCATGGTGATGTCGTCGAAGAACTCTTGATTTGATCGATAGTTTAGTTTCCAGATGCGTCAACAGCTAAGGTCGTTAGCCTCGTGCACTAGAAGATAGTTTAGTCGCGAGGGGTGGCAGAGATCTTCCCCCGTTCGGCAAGATCCGGCGCCGACCTACATGTCGACTTGCGGGGTTTCCCCAAAAAGGTATTCCCTACCAGCGGGGCACCACCCCAACTGGGACCAGCTCTAAGATTGATTGATTGATTTTTTCGTTTTTCCGGGCGCGTCAACTGCTTTGGTCATTAGTCCCGTAAGTGCAGTGCATGGTTTTGGGGAGACGGCGGTGATCTTCCCCTGCTGGATGGCGAGATCCGGCGCCGACCTACCGTCGGCTAGTGGGGTTTCCCCCTAACCAGGACTCTCCCACCAGCGGGGCACCGCTCCAGCCGGGACAAGCTCTCGTCTCCTTTGTCACGACACGTCTCCTTTGTCTAAATGTATCCCAACCCCGGGGCGCCAAGCTATTCATGCCCGCAGGTATGCGATACTTCCGCTCCTCCTCCAACCCACGGCAGCCAACGTGACGCTACAGTTGCCCTGGAAGAACTCATGGCTTCGACAATGCGGTGAGCTACGGTGACAGAGGTTCGGCAACATACGACGGCGGTCCGACTGCTCTGGCAGTTAATCACAGTTATACGAAAGAGGAGATGTTAATTGCAAATTCTGGGAATCATCCGAAGCCAAGATATACTACATCTGGGAGGAAGAGAGAGAGGGAAACGACAGGAACAAAATATGTCCCTAAAAGCACCACATCAGGCCAGATATTTATATTAGAGATTTAAACACAAGATGACATAAATAGGAAAAGACCAGGCTAATATCTGGTACGCCGTACGAATTATAGAACCATTGATATCTATTTATTTATTTATATCAGTATTCACGAATGAATTCTTTTAGAGTATCTTTTAGTGTGTCTGTATGTGCAGAAGAAAAACTGTTATACGGTTTTCTTGGGGGGCTTCTAATGTCTTTCTACAGTACGTCATGAATCAGTTCCGTCATTAACCTCCTGCAATCTGTCAAAGTTTAACGTACATCAATTATGAAAAAAATACTGCGTTCGTTGATGCTTGCCTTGCTGAAATCCAGATGCCACCGCCGCTGTACTGAAACCTGCAGAGGAAGCTGGCGAGTAGTATTCCGAGTGCTATTGACATTTACTCCGCCCGTGGACTGGCAGGTACACGGCCGCTGCGCCTGACTGGGGCGTCGGACGAAGCGCAGAGCGCGGGCAAACGAGCCTCCGCCACCCACGCCGCGCAGTGGGCCGAACCGCGTACGGACGCGCCAAAGGCAAGCATTGCTTGCGAAACATCTCCCTGGGAAACTTAGAATTACTAGGCACTCAAAAATATGTATTTTTTACTGATACGTTATTGCTTGTTGTGCCGCGCCGATACGGAGCTCGATACAGATTGCTTAACTCACCTGCATCGAGAGGGAGGGTTGAATGATGCTACTTTCTCCTATGAAGGGAACTATGAGCGAGGGTTGAATGATGCTACATGTTCTCCAGAAGGGAACTATGAGACGAGGGTTGAATGATGCTACATGTTCTCCTATGAAGGGAACTATGAGACGAGAGTTGAATGATGCTACAACAAAGCTCACGAGCTTTTTGCCGCCACTCGATCATTAGAACTCTTTTAACGCCCTTGGTTCGTAAATAACTATTTTTACTTTTCTTCATCATCACAAATATTTGTTCAATGAAAGAAGTTCAATTTCAAGGAAATAAAACTACTTGCTCACTAGTAGTAAAACTTATACTATTTTATAGTTGACCGCTGGCTTTTTTCAAAGGAAAAGTTCATATTCTTTCGGTTATGTCTTTCGGTTCTTATCTTAAAATGTTACTTTCCAATGTGTATATATCTATCAAATTCACCTCAAAATTATGCCGCATGAAACTAAATTAATTAAACATGTTACAGTTTTAACAGACATGTTTTGAACTTTGATTTTAAAAAGACCACCAAAATTACCTTCGGAAAATTAAAAATTAATAATAAAAAATAAATTTGTCCTTGAGAGACTGATCCGACCTACGACTTAGAAAACGGACTACGTTTAAAATTTATGATCTTCAGGTAGGGAAAATGACACCATTTGTCACTAGTGTAGTATTGACATTTCTGTAAATAAAAGTTTAAAAAATACATATTATTGCTAACATTCGAAAAAATGTAGTCTTTCAAATGTACAAATGTGTTCAAATCAAATTTTCATTTATATTTATTAAAACGAAAGGCAGCCAACATCCATCGAGGGTGGCTTTAGATATAATTCACAGAGCATTTAATTCATGGCGCTTGGTCGCAATGTCCCCAAAACAAGTAGTCCGAAACCCCCTCCCCCAAATACATTGGGATTCAAAGTCCATAGTCAAAATCCAGTAAAAATAATTAAAAAAGTGGAGAAAATAGAAACTTTTTAACTGACGCATAGCGCACATCCCATTTTCTGTGCACTGTGCCACTGCGCCATACGTCGCGTCCGCGAGGCGTACCTGTGCGGAGCGGGCTGCAGGGAGAAGCCCCAATTCCAACAGAGGGGCCGCCGTTCCTACGCTATTTTGGGCGCCACTGGTGCGACAGGTCGACGAGGTATCAATGATGTAACGTAGAGACAGGGGAAAAGAATCCGAAGCGATGAGAGAAACGGTGTGCGGAACGGTTTCTCTGCGGGGCTTTTTCGATCTTATTCTCGGGTTTATATGAACTTATTCTCCAATTTTTGATAACCTCAAAATTTTTCTACTCTTATAAAATAATGGCAATCAATATGAACTTGGAATAAAAAGATATTCGAAATATAAAGAAAACTCCTTCCTCTATTTCAAAAACAATAGACACAAACTTGTAAATGTGTTCAACTGTAGCCAGATTTGTAATTGTATCTGACACGTGTTGTCTTATTGTAACTGTGGGTTGTTTCCTTCTCATATTATACAGCCCAGAGGATGAAAATGTATTTTCCGAAACATCGGCAAACAATCATGTTGTAGATTCTTTTTATATCTACTGACCAAGCCCCGTTAACCTGCCTTCAATACACAAATTATTGTTCTCATCATTGTACATTTTAAATAAAAAACTGATGCAAATGAATAAGTTATCTTTATTTCCTTTTATTTTTTTCCTTATCCCTGTCCTTCTCCTTTCTCCTTCTTCTAGACTTACAACCTGACATGACCTGTGCACTCGGTTTTTCTTCGAAGGCTTCGGCTATATTTTTCTTGTGTTTAATTTTTTTTTATTTTAAATGAAATAGCAATATAAATCAGATGAATTGAGGTTTAACACTTCTCACTAGGATTCCAATAATATGGCTTATTTTTCGAATGCAATTCTTGTTAAGAGTAAAATAACATTTACTCACCCGCACGCACGCACACACAATGTGTATCAAATGAAACGCCTTGCATGGAATACCCAGAATTTGCCAACATCTTAAGAGTGGATGAGAAAAGAATTCAAATGTAATTATGAGAAATGTGACGCTACTTCCGAGATTAAAAGCGGATTCTAAAAGAGAGTAGGAATTATATAGAAGAGTTAGAAGTATTATATGAGGTAGGTAATTTGCTACAACGGGATGAAATATTAAAAGAGAAAAGCTCGCCTACGCGAACTGCTCATCAAAAACAAGTTATTTCAGAGTCAGATCACTCAGAGACAGATATTTTTATTTCAAATTGCAATTCCACATGACACTGGAATTAAAATAACGGTATTGAATATTTAATTTCAAATATATTACAACCGCTGGAAAGATCACATTTAATTTCAAAATAAAATATATGAATAGAAGTAAAGCAGATATACCGTACCATACCGGTATCGTAATCTTTGCAGCAAAAAAACGAATGGCTAATCATTTATTAATTGATTATTAAAGAACATTATTACTTTACAATTATTGATGAAAATGTAAACCAAAATGTCTCTAAAAACAAATATTCCAAAATAACAGATTTACCAAATATTCGTCATTTAAAAGTACTTGTATCAGAAATGTAATATTACTGGAACAACTAAGTCACACAACACATACTACATAGTACATTAAGAGTATAATTTTTGTTATTTTAAGTCGGTCCTTTGGATGTAGTTTTAAAAGCAGCAGATAACTTTAATTATTTTACAAATAGTTTCACAAATATTCCGCAATTATTTCAGCTAAAGGATCGAGTTAAAGATACCACCGGAAATGGGTAGTTTTGTGGGACACAATACGCAAATCTAACGAAATTACAGAAACGTGTCCATCATACCAAACAAAAAGGATCAACCATTATTAGAGACAACATTATATTTTCATTTAAAATACAAATAAATTATTAAATGTAAGAACTAAAGAATCCCTTAGTTGTTATATTAAATTTCTTAACTTCTTATTCAAGGAAATCTCCACGAAAAAGACATTTTTAGTTCATGAAGGATGCAAGCTCTGTTTCACGGGGAAACACAGGGCTTCTTTTTGCATCTCTGCTCAATATACGTTCTCTTAGAAACTCGACACCGCGCCGAGGAGCGGAAGCCCCGGGAAGGCAGCGCTCTCATCAGTGACATTATGAGGCAGCGGCGCGCCGGCAGTCGCGGGAACAGAGAGGTAGGCGCCGCGCGGCGCCGGCTGCCTTCTGCGAGAGCACCCGATGGCGTCTCCGCCAAGTCGAATTATCCCGCACAATGGGAGCGGCGCGAAGGACTCGAAGCCTCTTCCGACGCCCCACCCCCGGACTGCTACCACAGCCGCCGCCCCCGCCCCCCGCCGCCCCCGCCGCCCGCCGCCGGCCCCGCCGCCCCCCCCGCCCCCGCCGCCCCCCGCCCCCGCCGCCCCCGCCGCCCCCGCCGCCCCGCCGCCCCGCCGCCCCGCCGCCCCCCCGCCCCCGCCGCCCCCCCGCCCGCCCCCCCCGCCCCGCCGCCCCCCCCACCCAGTCCTTCCAGCTCCGACGCCCATCGGCGCCTCCGCCACCGCACCCTTGCTGCTGCCGTCTTCCTGTCTAACACCGCCCTTCCGCACGCCCACTCTGTCTCTTCCTTCCTCCGTCACCATCGCCACTGCTGCTAACGCCACCACCGCCCTCGCTCACGCTGTGTCGTCATCTGCCACCGGGCTGCCAATCTCACCATTATCATTGGTTGGTGTTGGTGGTTGAATGTTAGTGATTCCGGTCGCGTCAATTATTATGGTCATTAGTCCCGTAAAGGAAGTGCATGATTTTCATCGGAAGGTGTCGGTGATCTTCCGCAGCTGTATGGCAAGATCCGGCGCCGACCTATCGTCTGCTAGCGGGGTTTTCCCCGACAACTCACGATTATCGTGATTATTTGATTGATTGATTGATAAGTCTTTTCGGGCGTGTCAACTGCTAAGGTCATTGGTTACGTAAGTGTAGTGCATGCTTTTTACGGCGGGAGGTAGCGGTGATCTGTCCCTGCTGAATGACGTTATTCGGCACAGAACTACACGTTGCCTAGCGGGGTTTTCCCGAACCAAGTGTCTCACACCGGCGAGGCACCGCCTCATTCGGAGCAAGCTCCAAGCCTCCGTCTGGTCTCCCGACAAGTGTGGCTGTGTATGTGAGTGTAGTGTGTTAAAGGAAGGGGTGAGGAAAGACAAGGAAGAGGAAGGAAAAATCGCGCGCTGTCCGTGACCCGTTTGTCAGGGACTACTCCAGTATTCGCCAGACGTAGATCGGAAAAACACGAAAAACTAACGATACAGCAGTAGGCCACTAGGATTCTGCACCAGATTCCGGCTTAACTCGACCTACCTATCAAACGAGTCTCGAAAATCCTGTCACCGGCAGGGACCTCCAAGTCAGTCGAACTCAGTCGCTGTCTTAATCGCTTAGAGAAGAATTCTAGCAGCCGGCTGCTCTGATCGGTAGTTTTTCGTGGTTTCTGCGATCAACACCAGGCAAATGCCGGAGCAGTACTCTAACAAACGGGCCACGGGCCGCGCGCGATCTGTCCTTCTTCTTTCTTAACCTATCCTCTCCCCTTACACACACACATACTTACACTAACATGCACTACACAACCACATATTCCGGGAGACCGGTCGGGAGCTTAGAGCGTGACCCGGCTGGGGCGGTGCCCCGCTGGTGGGAGAGTCCTGGTTAGGGGGAAACCCCACTAGCCGACGGTAGGTCGGCGCCGGATCTCGCCATCCAGCGGGGAAAGATCACCGCGCATATCCCGACAAAAACATGCACTACACTAACGGGACTAATGACCGAAGCAGTTGACGCGCCCGGAAACACGAAAGAATCAATCAATCAAAACCTTCCAGTCAGATGCACTGAGATGCCTGAGCCACATCAGTGGTCACCATGATCATCTTCACCCCAACAAGCGTCATTTTCGCGCTCGTTGATCACTCCAGTCCTTCCACCCTCTTCGTCACAACCGTCTTCACTTCCCCCAGCACACGCCGCGTTCGACTCGGCTCGCGCCTGTGTCTCCGCCACCGCCATCGCCGCCGCCGCCGCCGCCGCCGCCGCCGCCGCGCGCGTCGTCGTCTCTCCGCGTGAGGCGGCATCGGCGTCGGCTCGGCGTCTCGCGAGTTCTTGGTAATTTAAATATCTTCATCTCTTAGTCCCGTGTTACCCGCCATTTGAATTTCAAATCCCTCCGCGCACCGGAATATATGTACATAACAAATTAAACTCGCCGAGTAAGATATTAACTTTACGGCGGAGGAGTGTCTCAATAACGCTATAAGTTGAGGGCTGATCGCGCGCGCGGCGCCGCGTCGGAGGAGGCGTCTCGGCGAGGGATGCGAAGGCGCGAGCGGCGAGACGCGCCCCGCCGACGAGTCGGCACCAAATTACCGAAGCGGAGGTGTCAAACTCGGGCGCCGCTCGGTCGACCGCCTGCGGTATTGTCCCAACTTTTCTTCCGGCCGCTCATAAACTTGTAGGGCAACCGAGAGAGGCGTAGGACGAGGCGGCTGAGGTCGAGAGCGCCTCTGGCGGCCGGGGTATAAATCACGCCGGCGGGGGGGGTCGGCGGCGGGGGCGGGGGCGGCGGGGCGGAAGGCCGGGGTCGGGGGGCGATGGCGAGAGGAGGGCGGGTGTTGCACGGGGGTTGAGAGGCCGGCGGGCGAGACGGGGGCGTTGGACGGAGGGGGCGGGAGTACGAGCATGGAAGAGAGCAGCGGGGCGGCTGCGGCGCAGCTTCTTAAAGATGACAAATGTTTCCCCGCCCCTCTGCCACGCAGTCTCATTATCCGACCCCTCCCGGCGGCCGGCGGAGCTAACGCGGAGCCCGCTGGCAGTAAGAGGAGGAAATGGAGACCGCCTGGAATGGAGAGAACCGCAGAGATGGTTAGGGCAGCTTCTGGAATGGACCGGTGTATATCGAGTTCCGTCTGCAAGAATTACAGAAAGGGTTAGAAATGTGGGAGGGAGTATGAACGAACATTTTCAGTGAGGCAAGTAGAACAGATGTAAGATGATATTGGAGCTGAAGTTCATTCTTAAATCATTGTCACAATGAACAGAGAAGAGTCCTGACATCTAGCAATATCTCAAAAACATGGACTGTGTAACGTCTTTTCATAAGGATAAATGATCAGCTCGTACGGAATTGAGCACTTATACAAATACATAAATCTCTTTGCTCTTACGTATTTCCTTCTTTCGCAGATGATGCTAATACGTGTGTATTAATTAATTTGTTATCTTAATCTTACCTTTTTTTGTTAGATTATGGTTGCAGTGTTTCTTTAAAAAAGTGCTTCATTAATAGACGCTATTCAAATTAGTTGTTTACTGTATATAAATTTTGCAGAAACAGAAATCGGGTGACAAGTGTTAAAAGAGTTTTACTAATATATCGTCGCCTTGGAGGTGAATGGGCTTAATCCTCAATGAGCATATTTTGATAAACCGCGAATTGCACTTGTTAAACATTATTTCTAATTCTAGAAAGTCCTCTTCTTCACTACGACTCAATTTTTTTTAAAATATATGTTCAAAATGAGTAATATTTAGAGTTTTTAAATTCATTAAATGAAATTGCCCAACATTTAATTTTTGTGGATTAGGACCGATCACCTCCATGACAATGATATACAACTGTGCTCACCGTAATTTTTTTTATTGTTCTGCACATGAACAACATTCAAAATCAATTATAAACTGACTAGCTTATAATTAAAGTCAGTTATCTCTAACATCAAATTTTAATTAAGCCCAAATATATCAGATTAGTTTTCTAGCAAGTATTTTATTGCACTATTTGTAACACTTCCCATTTAAAACCTATAAATGATTGATAGATTTGTTCGTGTTTCCGGGCGCGTCAACTGCTTTGGTCATTAGTCCCGTTAGAGTAGTGCATGTTTTTTCTCGGTAGATAACTGTGATTTTCCCCCGCTGGCTGGCGAGATCCGGCACCCACCTACCGTCGGCTAGTGGGGTTTCCCCCAAACAAGGACTCTCCCACCAGCAGACAACCGCCCCAGCCGGGACAAGCTCTAAGCTCCCGACCAGTCTCCCAGAATATGTGATAGTGTAGTTCATGTGTAAGGGGAGAGGATAGGACAAGGAAGAAGGACAGATCGCGCGCGGTCCGTGACCCGTTTGTTAGGGTACTGCTCCGGCGAGAAACCACGGAAAACTACCGATCAGAGCAGCCGGCCGCTAGAATTCTCCTCCAGACAGCGACTGAATTCGACCTATGTGAAAAGCTAGTGTCGAAAATCCAGCCGCCGTCAGGACTCGACCCTAGAATCTCCGGGTCAGAGTCGTTGCACTGACATCAGTTGATGCACTGAGCGGTTTATACAATGTTCGGGTACAATTTTTTTAAAAAAATTCAATTATGTTTAGCCTACCTGATTTCCATTGATTATAATCACACTTTGTAGGGCACGTAGCAGCTGATGTAGAGGGCAAGGGGGTATCAGTGCTCCCAGAAGTTAATGACATGAATTCACAAACACGCGATAGAAAGGCATGCCTCCTCGATAAGGACTTACCGCCTCGCAGATTTAGTAATTTTCTCCGGCAAGGAAATTCATGGAATTTTCAAATTGATTACGTGGTTAATAAATACTAGCTGGACCCGTACAATATCACCGCACTTTTTAAATACAGTCGGCCCTCCACATATTCTCGACCAAGCAGTATCGTTCTTACAAAGTTGTGGTTCGATATATTTTTAAAAATAATTGTTAATAACGGGCATCCAACCTTCGCGATTAATTGTTCAGGGAAGATAAAAAACATAAAATAAAAATAAAATCCAGTCTAATGACAAAATATTTTAGTAAAGCATCCAGACAGTTTAATCCTACACCTACAGGCCCATTGCTTGTACAGAAAAATCCTGGTTGTACACCAGTCCAAGTGCTTTGACCACTAGGAGGATGTATTGATTGATTGATTGATTGATTGATTGATTTTTCCTGTTTCTGGGCGTGTCAACTGCTTTCGTCATTAGTCCAGTTAGTGTACTGCATGTTTTTTTCGCGGGAGAAGGCTGTGATCTTCCCCCGCTCGATGGCGAGATCCGGCGCCGACCCACCGTCGGCTAGTGGGGTTTCCCCCTAACCAGGACTCTCCCACGAGCGGGGCACTGCCCCAGCCGAGAGAAGCTCTAAGCTCCCGACTGATCTCCCGGAATATGTAGTAGTGTAGTGCATGTTAGTGTGTGTGTAAGGGGAGAGGATAGAACAAGGAAGAGGAAGGACAGATCGCGCGCGGCCCGTGGCCCGTTTGGTAGGGAACTGCTGCGGCATTCGCCTGGTGTTGATGGGAGAAACCACGGAAAACTAGCGATCAGAGCAGCCGGCCGCTAGAATTCTCCTTCAGACAGCGACTGAATTCGACCTAGCTGAAAAGCTACTGTCGAAAATCCTGCCGCCCTGGGGAGTGTGAATCTAGGACTTCCCGGTCAGAGGCGCTGCAGTGACATCAGTTGATGCACTGAGCTACCGCTCCCGGTTTGGAGGATGTAGATGCTCACCTCTCCACCCCCGGACCGGAGGCCGAAGCGCGTAATCGGGCCAGGTAGCGTTCGCTCGCGCGCTTGTGGAGCTCCCTGTGCCCAACAACGCAAAGTCGGGGCGGGGCGGGGGTGGTAAAAGGCGGCGCCGGCTGCGGGCAAAACCGCGCTTGGAGACGCCCGGATTGCCTCCGGGCGGCGCTTCTTGCGGAGCGGCGGGGTGGGGGAAGAGGGAGGGGAGGGGAAAGCGCTTTGCGGCTGCCGGCGCCCGCAGGTCGCCCCGCCCGCGCACAGCAGGTGCTGACATCAGCGGCGCCGGAGGGGGCAAGAGACGGACCGTCTTTTTGCGGGTGGATTTTGGCAGCCCTGTTAAGGTCCGATGGGGGCCCACTTACCCACAAGGCACCTTTCTCTTCGAATCGCTGGAAGGCCCTTGAGGCGACTTTGTAAAATTAAATGTATGAATGAGAGCGAAGCTGATGGGGTTGATAACTAATTTACTGTCCAGAGTATTATACCGATTTGGGGGAGGAAGAATTTGGCTTTACTCGCAATACTTTTGGTAACTACAGTGTAACTACAGTGTAACTACAGTGTAACTACAGTGAAACTAATCTACAGTGTTTTAAACCATCATTTCAAATTTTAAAAAAGTGTACCAACCAAATATTTCTTATTAATATCACAATAAACGCTCGAATATGGGTAAGGATTTTATTACATCATTAAAGTTCATCAGCGATTGGCTCGATATTTTCGGATAATCCAAAAAATATGTCCATATTCACACATACAGAAACACACACAGAATTTCCCTTGATTATTTTGAACATAAGAAGTAATATTGCCATAACTTAACAAGGATTCTCAAATTGAAACGCTGAGTGTTGATTTCATTAACCAATAATTTTGGTTTCCTCTGTTAACGAAAGTAAGTTTCTATGTCGTTTCATAGGGAGTAGCCACATTTTCTGGACTTCATGTATGAATCATAAGAGAATTCGTTTTGTGGAATTTCGGAAAAAGGATAAAAATTGATGTAAGAATCTCTAACTGTTGGCATTTGTTTTTCAGAAACAATTTGTATTTTGAACATTAGAAAAAGTACGGTTATAAATAAATGTAATGCTTCAATATTCACCAAATTATAATAGTTAATATGAAAAAAATATGTATGTATAAATGGGAATATTCCAGAACATGTTAATTACGTACGTTGTTCACAACCTAAACTCCAATATGAGTACAAAAATTTATTCTCTGTAAGTAAATCTTATTAATTTAGATTTATAATACTTTCTAAATGGATAGAACGATACCTAATTATATGATATATTTTTATTGTATGATGTTTGTTATTACATCGCCCAATAACTGATATGAGCTCTGTGAGAACAATTTTTTACAAGAAAATAGTGTCTCATGTCCTACTTTTCCATTGTCGGCAATGTCGGGAACGTTTTAAGTTAAAATCTCCATCACTCGTCAGAAAACTTCTTTAAAGTAATTTTAATGCATGATTTTAGTGAAGATTATCAAGTATTTAACTCTATAACAACTCCAATCACAGAGGCCATTTAAATCTTGAGTAGTTCTGTTATGATCGTAATAACGAAGTATCGTTACGCGTCTCAAGTAAACTGTAAACGATATATGAAGTTAAAACAGTATAAAGTATCATTTAATACATTCAAATGCACTATGTGTAAAAGCATTATGTGTAAGAGCCTATCAAAATATATCTCTGAATGTTGTATGTGATTTCCACATTTGACAGCCAGCATCCAGGTGATGAATCTTTCATAAGTACCCGTCGTTCCACTACAGTTCAAATCTAAATAAGGAACTCATTCATCCCAGTCATCCTCTGCCACAAAGTTGTCTTTTATTGATACATCAATCAATATCATATTTCATTGGCTGCTTGTTATGTCGGAGCCAGTGACATTATCTTTGACATCAAGCACGCTTATTTATCTCGTTAAATCCTTTAAACTGTACAATGCATTACTCATCTGAAGGCATCTTTGCTGGCTGTTATTTTGCAAATGCATTTCGGATTCGTCCCAGATTAAAATTATATAAATAACTGTGGAATAATTGCTTACTACACTACAACTTCTGAAAGAAACTAAATTATCCAAATAGATAACGTTAATGCCTAAAGTGGTTGATCATTTTTTAACATATCTTATAAATAACCGAAACCACAAAATTTCCATCCAAACCATCAAAATGATGCAGACCAGCAATGGCAATTACGTTGTGCAGTAGCATATGCAGAAGATGACGTTCGACCAAAATAACGTGTGAAAGCAGGTCGTGTTAAAGAAGTAATTTTTTCCCCGCTACTTGGCGTTTTCTGCATAACAACTGACGATGACGATTACAACTGACGATGAAGAAATATTCCTGAAACCGTCAGGTTGTTTTTAAAGATTATCGGATTTTAAAACGACGTAGGTCTGTTTTGAGTAATTTGACAGGTACGCATAAAAACAACTTGGAAAATAATATATTTATTCCTATTGCTTTCTTTCTATTGTTTGGACCCTTATTTGTGAAAATAAACTTGTGAGCATTTAACATATGATGGGCAATTGTTCAGTGATTCTAAATGCATTTAAATATGATTTTTCATACAAACGAGACTTACGCCTGCGATGTTTTAAAATCTGACTATGACGATCTGGATAGGGCTACGAGCATGTACCGACTCAGCGCTTCGGTCCGAAGGGTCCCGGGTTCGAGTCCCGCCTTGGGCGTGTTTGTTTGTCCCTTATCTTTCTTGTATGTTGATTGATAGATTTTTTCGTGTTTTGAAGAACGTCAACTGCTTTGGTCATTAGTCCCGTTAGTGTAGTGCATTCTTTTTCTCGAAAGATGGCGGTGATCTTCCCCCGCAGGATGGCGAGATCCGGCGCCGGCCTACCGTCGGCTGGTGGGGTTTCCCCCTAACCAGAACTCTCCCACCAGCGGGGCACCGCCCGGCCGGGACAAGCTCTAAGCTCCCGATTGGTCTCCGGCCCGTTTGTAGGGTACTGCCCGGCATTCGCCTGGTGTTGATCGGAGAAAGGACGGAAAACTACCGATCAGAGCAGCCGGCCGCTAGAATTCTCCTCAAGACAGCGACTGAATTCGACCTAGCTGAAACGCTAGTGTCGAAAATCCTGCCGCCGTGACATCATTTAATGCACTGAGCTACCGCTCCCGGTTTCTTTGTATGTGTTTTCCGGAGGGCCTGAGGTGACTAGTGTAAGATCGAATATGCGTAAAGGATACTGGCTGTCGGTAGTATAAAAGCCTATATATATATATATATATATATATATATATATATATATATATATATATATTATTCCGGAACATTCTTTCTCCATTCCTTCTAAAAACGAATGTCAAAGCATTCCGTGAGCACGTGTTTCCGATGCAATTCTTCCTGACCGCAAACCCGACTTACTAGTTCCCCTTCCGTTTGCCCTCACCGGCGCCGAGTCGCGCTCATTAAACCGAATCCGGGCCCGCGTGTGCCCATATCCCGATGGCTGCGATTCGCGACGCGAAATCTGCGAGCGCGCGCAGTCCTGGGGACGCTAATGAGACGGCGGCGGCCGCTGCCCCCACGCAGCAAGCAATGCGCCGTAAAGCACGCGGACTCTCGGGGCGAATCGCTGAGAATGTAAATAAAGATAAAGGCGCGGGGGGGGGGGAGGGCTGGGCAAACGCCCAGAAAGCACAAAGGCGCGTAAAAATAGAAGTAAAGAAATAATGGAATGTAAAAAATCCAATTACGGAGAAAAGCATAAATGAGAGAAAGGTCCCCCGCCTCAATTTAATTACAAGAAACATTACGGCCTCCCCCGCCGTGCCCGGGGTTGTAGGCTCAGGTGCTGTGTAAGGGTGGGGGTACTGAGGAGGGGAGACGGGGACGGAAGAGAGGTAGGGGGTGGTGATGAGGGTGGTGGATGGGGGTATATGTGGGAACGGAGGAATATGGTCCAGGGGGCGGGACAGATACAAAAAGGAGTGGGTGGAGGAGGGAGGGGGGAGGGGGAAGGTAGTGAGCGGAATAATGTCCCGAGGGGAGTGGCCCAGTTTCGTATCTTTCAAGTCACGAGAAAAATGTTGCCTCAGTTGGGACATCCGGGGATGACTCTTTGGTGTGGTAATGCTCCCATGTTCCAAGTTCTAAGTAGCCATTTTGCATGAAGGACAGGCAAGGTGTCGTCGAAGATCCTGCCATAGATGTAACGCTTTATAAAAAAGAATTATTGTGATTTAAATGATAAAATAGTCTATTCTGATAAAGTATTGGGGTGAAACGTTAATACATTACGTCTTTGGTCATTCACTATACGTTTTCGAATGTGATTTTCTGAGAAAAGCCGTATAAGGCAAAAAATACCAAAAATAATATCTTGGACACAAACATATATTTATTTCTTTTTATATCACCCCTGTCTGAAATATTGAATCACATGAAGTTCGAAGTTAATTTATTATTTACTTTTCCTGTATGTTACAGTGTGTAATATAATAACTTTAAAAAACTCTTCTTGAAGATACTTCCTTGGATATTTAAACATTTTATTCTTTAAATTCATATAACGACGTATACAAATTTAATTTCAATTTCACTTTTCGCAGATTATTGTCTTGCTACCCACTTGTCTCAAATTAGAATTTGAAATAAAATGTACTTTATTATTCGTAAAATTTGAATTTGAATAAAATGTACTGTATTCGGTTGATTCAATTTCTGAATAACTTGCTAGTAAAAGCTTTACTCGGGAGTGCTGATCACTATGTTACTAGTACGCCTTTTAAGGTCGACGCGTTTCATGTAAAGGACCACTTAAAAGCGAAAAGAAAATTGTGCCGCTTCACGTTGTAATTTTAAGGCTCTTTCTTTATCTTCGATCTGTATCACGCACTTCCTTAAGCCGATTATTTAGAGTCATAACGCTCAAAGCGAGGTATATCTCGCACTCATTTGAATTTGAATTAGCAGCTATGGAGCTGTATAAATGTACAGTACAAGAATGACATTTCTAAAACATAATAAAGTTACTTACAACCATACAAAATTTAAACGAACTGATCAAGACATTTGTATGGTTAGGAATAGAACCAAATATACATTAACCCATGTAATATGAAACTCGATTAAAAACACAGTTATTATATTAGTAATGACCGGTAGCGGTATCTCAGTGCATCAACTGATGTCACTGCAGCGCCTCTGACTGGGAGATCCTAGGTTCGAGTCCTGACGGCGGCAGGATTTTCGATACTAGCTTTTCAGCTAGATCGAATTCAGCTGCTGTCTGGAGGAGAATTCTAGCGGCTGGCTGCTCTGATCAGTAGTTTTCCGTGGTTTCTTCCATCAACACCAGGCGAATGCCGGAGCAGTACCCTACCAAACGGGTCACGGGCTGCGAGCAAACTATCCTTCCTCTTCCTTGTCCTATTCTCTCCCCTTACACACACACACTAACATGCACTACGCTACCATATATTTCGGGAGACCGGTCGGGAGCTTAGAGCTTGTCCCGACTGGGCCGGTGCCCCGCTGGTGGTAGAGTCCTGGTTAGAGGGAATCCCCACTAGCCGACGGTAGGTCGGCGTCGGATCTCGCCATCCAGTGGGGGAAGAGTACTGCCATCTCCCGAGAAAAAAAACATGCACTACACTAGCGGGACTAATGACCGAAGCAGTTGACGCGCCCAGAAACACGAAAAAAATCAATCAATATCAGTAATGCTAACTTGCGTCATGAGAAACATTTTAATAAGAATATTTAAAAATGGCATATATTTCTAATAGTTCTAAGCGACAGTATAGTTCTCTCATTACAGGATAACAATATAGACACTCTCATTTTGTACATCAACACGAATTTGTATTAATGTTTAATATAATTTTCTTATAATACTTTCACGACATGACGAGCGCACTTAATTAAATTACGTAAGCTATAAATTTCAATTTTGTTTTTAATCTAAAGAACACGTACTTCGCTGTCGCATGGCAGCGTTCCACGCATTCTTTTGTGTTCCCAACGTGTCCGCGTCGTAGTTCATTTCCGCGGCCTCCATTTCTCTTGTTTCGCCGGCCAGCCGAAATCTCCTTTAATTCCGCGCTTAAACGCGGTCGCGCGTCCCCGCGCGGGGTGTTGCGGATGGCGGGCGGCGGAAGGGGTGGGGGGTGGTGGAGGGAGGGGAGGGGGAGGGAGGCACGCAACCGCAGCGTGGCCGCAGGGGAGAACGCGCGCCCGCGGGAATCGATTGATGCGCAGGAACCGCTTCCCGTGGGACGCGCTCGCTCATACTTCCGGTTCCTGCCCGCACGCCGCTCGCCCGCCCATCCCCTGTGCTGCGCTCCCGAAGCCCGGTGGACGGAACCCGCGGGACTGCCCCGCCCGCCCGCGCGCACTCGGGCAGGAGGACGTGGAGCGCTCTACAGGCGAAGGTGGGCTCTGACCGGAGAACGGACGCGTCGCTTTAAAAATCAACGCGGTTCTCCGTTCAATGCTCTCAACGTCACGCCATGCGCCGCTCGTTCTTTTAACTTTCTCGCCACCACCAACGCAGTAGAGAGAAAGATTTGTAATGCTACGCGAGAAAGCGGCGAATTTTCGGCAGAAAAACTCATAATACAGGGCCCTGGTGACGAAAAAGTGGATAAATCCAGTTGCTTTTTAAAAAAATTCTCTAACACGTGATGTAGCAAGAATCCATGTTTTTGTGGGTTCCGGATTCCGAAAAAGCGATTGACGACAAAACGTCTGTCTGTCTGGGAACAACGCTAGTGGCTAAACCGATTTTCTCCAAAATTGACATTCCCCCATCGAACTTACTGAGTTGGCTGTCCCTTGAATTTGAAACCGATATTTTATTTTTGGGAGGTTTTTCCCATGAAACCTTTGGAACATTTTCAAAAATTTTAAAAAATGGCTCCATCGTTTTTTATTAAAGTTTGTTGTTGGATAGTCTGAAGGAGTTTAAGAGAATGGTGCAGGTCTCATTTTCGTTGAAAACTGATTTTTGAAAATTGTAAAATTTCAAAAATGTTTCGGTGTCTTCTTTTAACTAAAATAATGAAGATAGAGATTCTTTGCTAAAATGAAATCTGTTTCTGAAAGACAGATGATGAAATAAAGTCAAGTACAAACTTTCCAAACTTACAATACTTTTCGTGTAATTTTGTGTGAAAGTACGCGCTGTTCTAGCACCACTAGTTGTTTCCCATCGATTCGTCAATAAGATTTCTTATGACTAATCACTTTGTGATTCTGGGCACGTCAACTGCTATGGTCATTAGTATCGCGAGTGTACTGCACGTTGCATCTCGGGAGGTAGCGAATTTCCTCTCCTCAAGGTGTCTCTTCCAGTCGGAATTCATAGATCACATCGCAACAATTACAAGAATCAGGTCCGCCAGCCAATCACAACACATTTGACCGATCGATGAATGGGGGCGATTGTCAATTATCTCTTAATATCCAAAGAACCCCCAAGTTAGTTACTGTCTAGCCCTTCATACATTTCATTAAGGGATAAAGAGCCAGTGGTTTCGGCCAGGAAAAGCCTAAATAAAGCACACTGCATGGTACTGTCATAAAAAGGACTAATATTTTCGTAAGAAAGCGGTTCTCACACATTTATTGCTCCATCCACAAGTCCCCCAAGATAACTATCTCACGTGAAATTACTCTGAAGGAAAAAACTAATGGATGCAATAAGGTATGCACAGATAAGATTATCATCGGTTGGATCTCAATAGCACCCTGTTATGCATTTCTAGAAAGTAATAGGGAATGAGTAAATGGTTGCATGTAAACACGGGAAGCACCAGGTCAGGCGGGCAGCGTATTGTGTATCAGGTCGCGCCGGGAAGCGTGGAAATCTGAAGTGGCCTAGGGCAGCGAGGATTGCGCAGTCTGGGGGCGGAAAGGGACGCAAAGGGTTGTGGTGCGATAGGCATCGCCCCTCCAGTCGCGGAAAAATGTTCGTAATTAACATAACGAGGCGATACCATCTGTGTGGTGAGGCCCCAAGGAGACCCACAGGACGCCTTTATCGCGCTCTCGCTACCTCCGAATCCGGCAGAGGGCGGAATCACGCTTCAAGCTCAGGGTGGGGGAAGGCCGGCGGGGAATGGGGAGCGATGGGTTGGCGTGGGTGGTGTAGTAACCGGGTGGATGCTTTTTTACTTTCTCGCTATAAAGTAGAGAGATAGAGAGAGAAAGTTATGTAATGCTGCGTGTAAAACAGCAACGATTAAAGGGCCCAGGTAACGAGAAAGTAGACAAATCCACTTGCTAAATTTAAAAAAAATTCCTCTAACACATAGTGTAGCCAGAATCCATGTGTTGTGGCTCCTTGATACCGAAAAATCGAATGACGGCGAAACGTCTGTCCGTGAATAACACTAAACAGTTACACCGATTTTCTCCAAAATTGATATTTCCCAATCAATGTGTCTAATGTCACGGCCCTAAGAATTCGAAACAGGTATTTTAAAGGGAGTGGTACTTTATATGAAACCTCTGGAACATTTTTCAAATTTAAAAAAATAGCTCCATTGTTTTTTATCAAAGTTTATTTGCACGACGTTTCAGAGAATGGTGAGTCTCATTTCGTTGAAAACCCTGATTTTTCAAAAATTGCAACATTCAAACTTTTTCGGTACTTCATACAACTAAAATATTAAAGATAAGATTTTTACCTTCATGAAATTTGTTCCTTAAGGATAGATTATGAAATAAGGCCATGTACAATTTTTCAAAAATTTGAGCACTTTTCGCGTAATATTGCATGAAAATACGGGTGAAAAAGTACGTGCTGTTTTATCACCATTAGTTCAACAATTAATTTATTTATTACCAGAATACACGTCGTTCAGCCTTTCGGCTCTACAGATGATTAATGTCATATTGTAAACTTAAAAAGTAAAGTGGGGGAATTCACCGAGCACCGCCACACAATCACTGGGAAATGATATAAATTTCTGAAGTTATTTCTTATTAATCAAAGGTAGAAAAGCAGTTTACGGAGGAATAAAGTTGGTATATTTTTTCTATACTCAAGAATGGAAGGTCATCTATACCGAGATTGTAGAGGGATGTTAGGTAGGTGGAAAAAGAAATTGTGGGAGGTATGAATGATTTAATTTGTTATTGGTTTTGGTTGAAATCGGAAGGTAGGATTGCGTTCCTGACAAACCATAGGTCTTTGGTTGCAATGCCAAGGATTCTGTTTTGGAAAATTTAGATATCCTTTATGTGCGATATTGCTGAATGACATCAGATCGGGCATACGTTTAGGCAATGGATATTGGGAGCATTTTATTTTCGTCTGAAGCTACTTTTGCAGTTTATAATTGAACGATATATCGTTTCAGATGGGCTTGCTTCACTTTGATTTCAAGTATATTTCCAGGTTTGGTTTGTATCTACAAAAGATTAGATATTAAACTGATACAGCGAATTGAATCAAGGAATGGGAGTTGTTTGGCAGTGGTGGATGAGGCTGATAAGGGTGTCGGAGAGTGAAAATGTTTGCGACTGAGGGATTTTGAGGGATTTAACATGATTCTGCATTTGGTACTCCGTTGTTGGATTTGATGTGTCTCTGAAGTCGTCAGTCAGGGTGTCTAGTTCAGACCAGAAAGAAATAGGAAAGTGTCGTCTAAAAATTGAGCTGTGGAATCGAGGGATAGACTGGGAGCGGTAGCGCAGTGCATCAAATGATGCCACTGCACCGCCTCTGACCGGGAGGTCCTAGGTTCGAGTCCTGACGGCGGTAGGGTTTTCGACACTAGCTTTTCAGCTAGGTCGAATTCAGTCGCTGTCTGGAGGAGAATTCTAGCGGCCGGCTGCTCTGATCGGTAGTTTTCCGTGGTTTCTCCGATCAACACCAGGCGAATGCCGGAGCAGTACCCTACAAAACGGGCCACGGACCACGCGCAATCTGTCCTTCCTCTTCCTTGTCCTATCCTCTCCCCTTACACACACTTACACTAACAAACACTACACTACCACATATTCCGGGAGACCGGTCGGGAGCTTGGAGCTTGTCCCGGCTGGGGCGGTGCCCCGCTGGTGGGAGAGTCCTGGTTAGGGGGAAACCCGACTAGCCGACGGTAGGTCGGCGCCGGATCTCGCCATCCAACGAAGGGAAAATCACCGCCATCTTCCGAGAAAAAACAAGCACTACTCTAACGGGAATAAAGACCGAAGCAGTTGACGCGCCCGGAAACACGAAAAACAATCAATGGAGGGATAGAGATGTGGGTACGTCGGCGGGATAGGGGCGATGGAGGCAGCAGGGGCGGCGTGGAGGGAAGGGGCGTTGAAAGGAGGCAAGTCATGGGCTGCACGCTGCATCGGGAGCATCGTAGTACTGGGCGGCGTTTCTTTCAAGACGGGGCATTAGAGCGGTGCCGTGTAATATATGCACACACAAAAAAGCGTTCACATAGTGCAAGAAGCGTGCACAAAGGTACCTACAAATATTTTTAAAAGTTATATAGGCTATACATTTTAAGTTAGTTTATTTAATTTTACATCTTTTTACAAGTCTCGGAACCTAAGAATGTTTTTGAAAATACGTGTGATACACGAATAAGAGAAATCCCGTTCTCTGAAACGCCCTTTTCTGTGACATAGATCTAAGCTCTCTCAATACCAATTTATCTACTTAAAGTTCGTGTAATTAAACTAAGTTCTTTATATCTACGAAAATCAAAACACATTTTTTTCTCCTTATTAAATTACATATATGATCGACATTTTCTAGTATCGAAGAGCAAATGATTAGAAAGAAGTAAAAGACGTAACATTAACGAAGTTTGTTTCCCACAAATGCTTGGACGTATTCTTCTGAAAAATCTAATTGCAATCAAAGCCTGAATTTTGTTTTGTATACTTTTCAAAGATGATAAATGCTTAATAGCGTCTTGTATTCTGTTTAAACATTTCTAACACTAGTTCTTTTTGGAAGGTGAACAAAGCTAGAATGACCGCATTCTGGTATTCATTAATGAAGATACCGTTCATGTCCGTTCTTTCCCGAAATATGCATGAGATTGTTGGTTTTGGATTCGTTCTCACACGTTCTACTAACATAAAAAGTAATAAATAAAATATTGAATAGTATTGATATAATAAATAAATATTTGAAGAATCAAATTTACCAGAGTGGGGATCACAGCACAAAACGTCCACTTCAGTAATATTTTGCACATGACTCACCTGAAAAAATAAAAGGACAACTTTAGTACGTTTTATCGATATTTAAAAACTACTACAATGAGATGTCGATTAAAGCACTTTCTACAGACATTCAGGTATACGAGTATTATATCTCAAATATAACGAAATATATAAGAAAAAAAATTAAGAGTTCTGACCATTAAAACCTGTTCTTTAATATGACAAAACCCGAATTTCTTACTACCTTTTATTGGTTTATATTTTGACTTTTATAAAATCTTGCGTGAGCCATCCCCATTTTTCCAAACGGATGTCCAGAAAAAGTGCAATATATCAAATAAACTTATCCAAAAAACAGACAATACCAAAATATAAGAAAAACAAGAAAACAGATGGATATAGAAATATAACAAAAATAACTCCATACTTTTTCATGCGCTGTAGAGCTCCAAAGGCATTTTCGCGAAAACTGACTTTTTGACTGGAGCCGGTAAACTGAAACATCATATCGCGAGTTATATATAAAACAGCATTGTAATTTTCTTTTTGTTATAAATTTGTTGTGTATATCAGTACATTAATCATAACTAAGGATTTAAATAATTTACTTCCTTTAAAAATTGACATTTTTAAATTAAATAATTTAATTTCTGGGAAAAATTTGTTAAAAAGAAATGATCGTGAATCATACGTTCTGGTTCAAGCACTACTTCAAATCATCTGTATTAATGAAAAACTAAAATTAAATTAATATAGGTAGTAGTTCTAAAGTTACCATGATGTGTCAACTCCTAGTCTGTTTATCAATTTCAAAACCAGTTCTCTCAAAATATAAATTTATTTTCTTTGTTTTGTGTTAGTTTTGACTACAGTATCATAAAACAATATTTTTAAAATATGCATGTTTGTGATATAGTATATTAATTATCATTTTATTTACAATAGAAAATTAGATGTTAATAATACTGCTGAGAGTTTTACATAGACTAAAACTGAAAATAAAGCATCAGATTTACTTTCTCATATAAATGTAATTCGATCTGTTACATTTGAAGCGTAAATATATTTGCTAATGTGTATCTAAATTTCAGCAAACAAATCTCGTCTTTCTCAGAAATATTGCAGTAGGGGAAAGGGAAGTAATGGGAAGCGCCGGGTAAAGGGAGCACACCTCTTTAGGTGTTAACTGGAATTTCTAGGAATTTAGGGTTAACTGGAATTTCGGGAGCTACTAAACTGAGGTTGACTCACAGTGTTATTTTCAACGCTTCGTTCTTCATTCACTCGAACAAAGATTCTGTGTCTCTCAGTTCGCGTGTGGAGAAGGTTATGTTTTTGACCGAGGCACTGCAATTTCTGCAGATATCAAAATAAGCAACTGAGCTCTCTTTATAGCTTCAAAACTGATTTCAGTGTATTATAATAAAACACGATACATTCCGTTGAACGAGGGGTAACATTATATATTGTTTTCTTTTTAATAAAGGAGTTGAAAAAATATAGACGTTTCGGTAATGAGACCCATTTTAGTGGGGTAATTGGCGCCTGACTCCAATTACCCCAGTAAAATTTTCTTTCCTGATTGAAAGTTTCAGACCAAGCAAACTACATATAACATGTAAACATTGTGTTATGTTGTGTTAACAGAATGCCGTCACAGAGAAGTCATAATCACAGAGAAGGCATAATCAATATATATATATATATATATATATATATATATATATATATATATATATTGTGACCATCCGTTTGCCGAGGTCTCGGAAAATGGAGCACATCAATATTCAAGAATAAGATGAGCTGTTTGAACGCGCGCCAACGCGCATGAATACAATCCGAAAATGAAAACTACGAACTATATCCGTAAGGGAGCGTCTCGGTAGAGTATGCGCTACCGAGAGTCGGGAGAAAGAAAGCTTTCTTTTTGAAGTAACAGCTGGAGAGTGAGGACCTACTGATCACGAGAAGGCGGCACCTCGTACTGCTACGGACTTCAGGACTGCATCTACGATAAAACTCTTCAAGACATTCGAGGAGGTAATTATCATATTACAAGGCATTAAAACAATTCATCAGGAAAAGGATGAAAGTATAAGGACGCATTTAAAATCTTTGTAAGAGAGAGGAGGTGAATAGTATGAAACTAACGAGGCCCTATTCATTTCTTTTCTTTGCAGTTTTTTATTTTTATATTTATTCTTCTTATACGATAGACTCAGTTGTCGTATTGTAGATTCTTTTAAATATGGAATTAAAAGCTAGTTACATTCTATAAAAGAATACGAAAAGAGTATCAACGGAAAACGAGACGGAGGCCACATCGTGAGTTGAACAACGGTACTGGAAAGGGGCGACCGTGCGGTTCTGCAGAGGGCGGCTTTGTTCCTGACCGAGCTGCAAGGACAAGGACATCGAGCGACTGGAAGAGTCGACGCCGTAGATTTCTACGCCGTGAAAAGACACAGTAAGGTCGTGCCAACTTGAACAATTTGTAGATATTAGAAGGAACAATTTGTTTCGGAAAGAAAGTATTAGTACAGGTTCTTTATACCGATATTCTGTGAAAAATAGAATCAATCTTTTCTTTCAAGAAAAACTTAGCTAATTGTAAAGTTGCAACTAGGGAATTTACGACTGGAATGATTAGGCAAAGTTTTAAGTATTCTTTGAAATTGATTTAAATGAGAGAAAGGAAACAGTGTAGTTAATTATAAATTCTTGTATATGTAAAGTGTTTTATGTTCATTGACTGTAACAGCAATTTAATTAGAATATACTTAAGTAAGTGGAAAGTGATTCGACTTGAGTTTCTGTGTAAATGCATTCAATCCACAACGGCCCACATGACCCTGATCCCCGCTATTCTAATTGTATTTTTTTATTTTGCGCCCACCTTGAAAACCCATTCTGAGCTAGCCGGCGGAGGGGTGGGTCGCAACTGGCGCCCATAAGCGGGGCTCGATTATTGGATGCATTTACCAAAACTCGATTTGAAAAAAACTGAGACCAAAATTTGGTGGAACCAAAATTTCTAGTACAATTGAATCACAATTCACTAAGATTGCTGAACAGGTTACAGAGAACAAAAAAAGTGTGTAAAAGTGTGTTTTTCTGGAGTGTTTTTCAAAAAGGGTATTATATGAAAGTGTTATCTGTTCGAGATAGTGTTTGGTATTGGTGTGTGTAATAATTTGTAAAAAGTGTATTGTGTCTGGGAAAGAGGATTGATTGATTCTAGGCAGTTAATACAGTCAAAATGGCAGATAAATATAACGCGGTTAGGAATTTAACTACCGTTGAAGGATCGTCTGGGGATTCAGATAGCGATAGGGAAGTGGGAGGACAAGCTCCAAGTACCATGATCGCGAAAGAAACGGTAGAAGTAGAACAAGGAACGTCAGGAGAAACTAGCATGGCCTCGCCGACGGAATCACAACAAACGCCAACACAAGATCCGGATGAGGAACAACGAAACTCGACAGGGCAAATTTAATGATGCAACGATTAATAGGACAATTCATGCAGCAATTAGATACGAGGTTAGGAATGCAGAATGAAAAGACAGAGGAAAACATAAAGAGGAATTAGGGACTAACTTAGAAACAAAATTAGAAGAAAAAAAAGGAAGTTAGAAGAGAATAAAAAAATGCAATCACTGAATTAGCAGAACAGTGGAAGGTCGAATTTAAGAATGAGATTCAACAAGAATTAGGCAGGAACACGAGAAGTTAGAAGAAAATTCACGGAACTGGGTCATGAATTAGAAGAGAAGATTGATCGTTACGAAAGGATTTGAAAATAGGATCGAAATGCAATCAGATCTTATAACCACCGTGTCCGACAGGCAGACTGAGATAGAACAAGGTGTAGAGAAGTTTCAAAAATAGTTACTGAACAAGTTAAGGTTCAAGCTAGTAAATTAGATAGTGGAATAAAGCTCTTTCGAACAAGATGGGGTTCTACAACACCAAATTACAGCATGTACGAATGACGTTGTAGAATTGAAAATCAAATTGAAAATTTACCATCGGGGGGAGGAAGGTTCCGCACACGTATTTTCATTACCGTGTACTCCTAAATTTAGTGCAGCGGGAGATGAAAATCCATGTATTTATGAGGCAGGTGGATAATTTCTTTCTTAAATTATGTTCCGACAATAAGAAAACTCACATAGTCTATCAGATGATGCAGGGTAATGCACGAATAGGGGCAGATAGTTTAGAGAATTACCAAAACTATGACAGAATTTAAAGAAAAATTTTACTCAAGATACTGGAACAATGAAACTCAAATTAATTTCAAAGTTAATGTAATGTATGGTACGTGGCAGAAAGGTACGATGTCCATGCAAGAATATGCAGAGGAGAAGTTAGCTAGTTTCAAATTATGTACTCCGACGATCCCGGATGACGAAATTGTCTGTTTGTTAACACGTCATTTTCCGTCAGCTACACAAAATTTGCTTAAGAATCTCTTTGCCAATGTCCACGGAAAAGTTATAACGCAGCTGGGATTGTATGATGCGACTTTCGTGTACAATGAGAGGTTACAGAGAGCAAGGGCAAATGTTAGTGGTCCGGTAGAAAGCCAAGACAGCAGGCAGCAGCAACATTATGTAAGCAAATCAGAGAAAAGAGGAACTTACAAATCGGAACAGCACGTAGAAGAACAGACCTATGCTAGTCAAGATAGGACGCCGTCTAAGGATAGGAATAGAAAAATTTATTGATAGAGGAGTTTCCAAAACAGAAATACTAAACCCAGTACATCTCGGGACATGAGACGGAAAATTAGAAAGGTTTGTTTCGACACGCCATCCCGCCGCAAACCTAATAGAAGAATCTAGGAAGAAGAGGTGGCGATATTATCGATCAAATTAATCTCATTTGATGACGAACCGTGGAACGAAGAAGAACAAAAGCAGATCGGATCCAGGCGACAGTGTCCAAGCTTAAGGTTAAAATGTCAGGGTGTTGATACGTCAGTACTAGTGGATACAGGTTGTGCGCCCTCCGTCATAGCGGAAAGTTTGTTGAATGAATTGAAAACCGGGGAGTGGAGGTACCTACATTGCCGCTCGTAAAGTCTTTTCTGATAGGTGCAAATCGGAAAAATCAAAGCCAATAACAAGACAAGTTTATTTGGGTATAGAGATAGGCAAGAATAAGTATCAAGTTGTGTGCCTAGTAGCGCCGGAACTTTTATATCCGCTCATACTGGGGATCGATTTCATGAAACAATATGGGGTTGTTATCAACTTAGGAAAAAATACCATAACGTTAAAACCGAATAATCAACAGGATCTCGAATTTGATTGTTCACATGGAATTATTGGGAGGCGAATTGTTTAAAGGAAGAAGAAGTGAAGCTGAAAATTTTGTTCGCATGTGCAAGGAAATTCTAATCTTAATGAAAATCAGAAGAAACAATTAATTGAAGTATTACTTAGGAATCAGAAAGTGTTTTGCAAAAACAAGAATCCAGTAAAAGATTTTCAATTCGAAATAGAACTAACAGATAAAACGCCATTCACGGGTTACCAATATGTCATTCCAGAAAAACATAAGGAGGAGGTGGATAAGCTCATTGCTACAATGGTTAAAGATGATATTATCATGAAGTCCAAAACCTCTTATCTAAGTCCGATAGTGCTCGTAGAAAAGAGTAATGGGAAGATAAGGTTGTGTTTAGATGCAAGACGATTGAATCAAGTTACCCTACCGTACAGAGACAGACCGTTGCGTGTAGAGGATTTAACTAATCAATTATCCGGCATCAAGTGGTTGAGTTCAACCGACTTCACTGCATCGTATTGGCAAATAGCGATAGCACCTGAATGTAGACAATATACAGGATTTATTCACCGGGGAATTTCGTATGTTTTCAAAAGAATGCCATTTGGACTCAAGAACAGTGCATCTGCTCTTGTGCAATGTTTAGACAATATCATTGACAGAGAAATGTCTAGCGATGCTTTATCTATATTGATGACGTGCTCGTGTATTCGAAGACATTTGAAGAACACATGAACAAGCTTTGATATTTTGCTGAAACGTCTCATTGAAAATAATTTAAGTTGAATTTGGAAAAAGTAATTTTGCACTAAACAAGTTAAATTCCTGGGGTATGATTTGACAGTCAACGGAGTCAAGATGAACTTGGAGAAAATGCAAGAAATAGATAAGATTGCACCGCCTAAACACACGAAACAACTCAAAAGTTTATTAGGTTGCGTGAACTATTATTCAAGGTTTATTCCGAATTTCGCCATACGCACTGCAATATTTCTTCAGTTGTTGCGAAAGCACACTAGATGGCAGTGGACTGAGCATCATGAAAGAGCTTTCAACAATTTAAAAGCAATGTTTCATGAATCATGTATGATAGCATATCCCGATTTCACTAAGCCATTCATATTGCAGACCGACAGTAGCAATCTTGGAATGGGTGCCATACTATTCCAAGAAATTAATAACCAAGAGAAGATAACAGCAATAGTGAGTCGTGTTTTTAAAGAATGTGAGACTTGTTACACGGCCACAGAGAAGGAAGCGAATGCTATTGTATGGTCAATACACCGATTGAGAGAGTATCTTGTAGGAAGATCATTCATTATTAGAACGGATCATAAAGCCTTAGTTTTTCTAAAAAGATGTCACCCAAATAACGATCGACTACTGAGGTGGATAATATGGTTACAACAATTTTCTTTCAGTAGAATACTGCCCAGGCAGATGTAACTTGTTGCCCGATTTGCTTAGTAGGAATGTCAAGGCTGAACACAATTCAATGCCTAACACTTTGTTCCCGGCTTCTCCAATTCAGTTAAATATAATGAGCATGCCAGGTTTAACTTGGGAAAACATCGCAAGATTTCAAGATGCTGATGCCATGATGGAAAAGATGAAAAGGTTTTGCAGAGGAGAACTCGAACCTACGGATCCAGATGTCGACGGTGGACGGCTGACCCATTGAAATGGAAACTGGTAGATCAAGTTTGCTCATAAGGGTGCAAAACAGCCTTCGCTTTATCGAATCTGGATACCGCAAGTCTTAACAACTGGGATCATCTGGTTCGTGCATACCTCTTTAGCACATTTTGGGGCCGAAAAAGTAGACCAAGCAATTAAGGAAGTTTGTCATTGGAAAGGGAGAAAAAAACAAGTGGATAACGAGGTTGCCAAATGTGTACTGTGTCAGAAAACCGAGTACCCGAATCGACATTATTCGGACGCAATGCATGCTATAATACCTTCAAAAGAAAATGAGCTAGTTGCCATAGACTTCTCTGGTCTCTTACCGAAGGCCAAATATGGATATAAACATATTTTTGTATGCATCGATGTGTTTTCTAAGTTGACCCAAGTGTACCCTGTGAATAGAGCGAACACTAAAAATTGCCTGCACCAACTTAATAAGTTTTTTCAATTTGCTGGTCCATATGCCAAGGTGCTGACAGATCATGGTGCCCAATTCACTAGTGAATCCTGGTTACAGGCCATGCAACATATGGATGTCAAACATATATGTTCCAGCATTAGACACCCACAGTCAAACCCTTCAGAAAGAGTAATGAAGGAACTGTCGAGGCTATTTCGAGTCTACGTGTCGAGGCAACATAGCGAGTGGTCGCTACTAATTCCACATATAAATAAATGGTTAAACCCAAAAAAAAAAAAAAATTTGAACTGAGGCCCATTTCAAACGAAAAACCCGAGCATCCATTACAAACCCTTATGAAACCAGAAATAGAGCACCAAAATCTAACCAATGAAGAAATACTTAGAAAGCTAGGAAAGGCGGCAGATAAAAGAAAATCACAAGCTACCGGAAAAACTTACGAATTCCAAGAAGGGCAGAAGGTATTATTAAGGGTTCCGAAAAGTTCTGATTTGATACATAAGCAGTATCATAAATTTTTTAGATTGTTTGAGGGACCGTACTCAATTGCTCACAAACAAAATCCCAATGTAGCAGTGTTAATAGATGAAAGCGGGAATACAATTGGAAAGTATAATTTCCATAGTTTACGACCTTTTAAAGAATAGAATAAATGTCAAGAGAAAGAATAAAAGAATAAAGACGAAAGAAGAAGGCGAAGAAGAAAGAAGAAGAAGGAGAAGGAAGAAACAAGATAGCCTGACATTCCAGAATCAAGACAGAAGAAAGGAAGAGCATCAAGTTTGTAAAAGAATTTTTCGGCATATGAAATCAAATTCCGCAAAATCTTTTTTCGAAAGAAGGGTTATGGACCATCCGTTTGCCGAGGTCTCGAAAATGGAGCACATAATATTCAAGAATAAGATGAGTGTTTGAACGGCGCCAACGCGCATGAATACAATCCGAAAATGAAAACTACGAACTATATCCGTAAGGGAGCGTCTCGGTAGAGTATGCGACACTGAGAGTCGGGAGAAAGAAAGCTTTCTTTCTGAAGTAACAGCTGGAGAGTGAGGACCCACCGATCACGAGAAGGCGGCACCTCGTACTGCTACGGACTTCAGGACTGCATCTACGATAAAAACTCTTCAAGACATTCGAGGAGGTAATTATCATATTACAAGGCATTAAAACAATTCATCAGGAAAAGGATGAAAGTATAAGTGACGCATTTAAAATCTTTGTAAGAGAGAGGAGGGAATAGCATGAAACTAACGAGGCCATTCATTTCTTTTCTTTGCAGTTTTTTTATTTTTATATTTATTCTTCTATACGATAAACTCAGTTGTCGTATTGTAGATTCTTTTAAATATGGAATTAAAAGCAGTTACATTCTATAAAAGAATACGAAAAGAGTATCAACGGAAAACGAGACGGAGGCCACATCGTGAGTTGAACAACGGTACTGGAAAGGGCGACCGTGCGGTTCTGCAGAGGGGCGGCTTTGTTCTCGACCGAGCTGCAAGGACAAGGACATCGAGCGACTGAAGAGTCGACGCCGAGATTTCTACGCCGAAAAGACACAGTAAGGTCGTGCCAACTTGAACAATTTGTAGATATTAGAAGGAACAATTTGTTTCGGAAAGAAAGTATTAGTACAGGTTCTTATACCGATATTCTGTGAAAAATAGAATTAATCTTTTTTTCAAGAAAACTTAGCTAATTGTAAAGTTGCAACTAGGAATTTACGACTGAATGATTAGGCAAAGTTTTAAGTATTCTTGAAATTGATTTAAATGAGAGAAAGGAAACAGTGTAGTTAATTATTGAGAGTGTGTTGTTTTCTTTTCAGCAAGACAAAATTTTGTATATGTAAAGTGTTTTATGTTCATTGACTGTAACAGCAATTTAATTAGAATATACTTAAGTAAGTGGAAAGTGATTCGACTTGAGTTTCTGTGTAAATGCATTCAATCCACAACGGCCCACATGACCCTGATCCTGCTATTCTAATTGTATTTTTTTATTTTGCGCCCACCTTGAAAACCCATTCTGAGCTAGCTGGCGGAGGGGTGGGTCGCAATATATATATATATACATATATATATATATATATATATATATATAATGATCATACAAAATGCGCTCCACCTGGGTTCCATTGTAGCTGGCGTGTCCAGTGTCACGCAGGGCGAGGCCGAGAAGGCCAGGACACGGAGAGATGGTGACAGACAGGGAGAGGGACAGGGTCAGATAGAGACGAAGAAAGTAGGAGAGAGGGAGACGGAGATAGAGAGGGAGGGAGACGGTGAGAGGGTTACGGGGAGGGACAGGGAGATCGAGAGAGAGAGGGGAGATCGAGAGAGAGGGGGAGACCGGAGAGGGGAGACCGAGAGAGGGGGAGACCGAGAGAGAGACACCGGGAGAGAGGAGGGAGAGGGGGAGACGAGAGGGAGACGGGAGAAGGAGACGGAGAGAGAAGACGGAGAGAGAGAGACGAAGAAAGAGAACGAAGAAAGAGAGAGACGAAGAAAGAGAGAGACGAAGAAAGAGAGAGACGAAGAAAGAGAGAGACGAAGAGAGAGAGACGAAGAGAGAGAGACAAAAGAGAGAGACGAAGAGAGAGAAAACAAGAGAGAGAGAGAGAAGAAAGAGAGAGACGAAGAAAGAGAGAGCGAAGAAAGAGAGAGAGAAGAAAGAGAGAGAGAAGAAAGAGAGAGACGAAGAGAGAGAGAGACGAAGAGAGAGAGGGACGAAGAGAGAGAGGGACGAAGGAGAGAGGGACGAAGAGAGAGAGGGACGAAGAGAGAGAGGGACGAAGAGAGAGAGGGACGAAGAGAGAGAGGGACGAAGAGAGAGAGGGAAACGAAGAGAGAGAGCTAGTAGGCTTTATATTCATAAACAGCGTTGAAGTCTATCGACAAGTGAAGATATATCCATCTGACTACGAAATAAATGAACAAAAAAACACCCCAAACCATACAGAGCTAAACAACGCGACGAAGTAAACCTCATTAGTGGGACGAAAGGTCCGCTACTTTGTAACCAACGGTTTCTGTTTTGAACATCAGGAAAAGGAGTTCGCGAATGAATTTATCACTCTTGACGGAAAGAAACTCCCCAGAGAGGCTTAAGTCAAGCAATCTTCATCAAAAGTCAAGAAATCGATTTTCTCCAATCGTAGACATGAATATGTAGTCTAATCATGAAGCCTCCAGTTCTGACACAAGAACCCATTGCCTTACAACACGACTAAGGTTGGATAGCCCAATTCCATACTTTAAAAAAATCAAGCCCCGAAAATCAACATGCATTGTAAGTGCCTCGTCGCTGACAACTACTTAGGCTACAGCAACACTTACTTTCACGCATTATTTCTAACTTGCAATTTTCGAAAATTTAGAGAGATGAGCTCAACTACAATAAAGCTCACCCCATTCTCAAGTGTTCACTTATATATCTAAAGAAAATACCGTTTTTGGCAAAACGAAATATAGATTGCCTTTACTTCAAGCAAAAATTAAGCAAAATTACTCGTATTTTCCAAAAAATGCGTGATCTTATGCATGATATACTATTTTGAAGAGAAGATTTCTTTAAGGGAAAAAATGATATCATCAATACAGTCGTTTTGCAATTTTTGAAAATACGAATTCGCAAAATTATTGCGCAATTTTATAAGAATATAATTTCTAAAGCAATATTAAAAATAATTATTTAAAATTTGTTTACATTTCATGCAAAATTACATGAAAACTACTCACAGTTTAGAAAAAATGCGCATGACCATATTTAAAGATCTATGGGTAGAACAGATTTCGAACGAAGTGTGAGCGACACTCGACGAGAAGAACAGCTGCAGCCTCAACTCTCATTTTCGTGGCGAGAGAAAATTTGTTTTATATTCCGTCCTCCAGCACAAAGATATATATATATATATATATATATATATATATATATATATATATATATATATATATATATATATATATATCCTGCTGCCTTATTGCGTTCTGCTGGATTGTTGACATATCAAAAACCACCTCCACAAGAACTGGCTGAGTGGAGAAGAAGATATAATGCTTACCAATGACTTGTTTGTGCTCTGTCAGACCAGGAAAACCATGAGGTTCGACTTGCTTAGTGATCTGACACAAAAACATGACTCCTCAGAGAAAACAAGAAGGAATAAATAGCAGGAACCGGTTAAGACAAATCAAGCAACTCATGAGTGCGTGCGTTAGGCACACATAACTTCGTTTGTTGTTTGTACAAATGCAGAAATTATTTCAGATTCAATTTCAGATAGAAAATATATTCATAATTATCATAAAATTTAATCTTATCAACAAATTTAAAGGAATTAGGAACTTAAAGTTAACAATACTGTTTGTAAATAATGATAAAGAAAAAGGAATGCATTCTACAGAATAAATAAAAAAGGACAAATAGAAGACAATCATTTCAACCAAAATCAAGTTCACGCAGAATCAGCCCAGCAGAATCCGACACCAGTGATACTTGTATGCAGCGGCGAATCCAGAATCAAAACAGATAAATCATGCACGAAATCTGCCGCGCAGAAAGGACTTATCTGTAATGCAAGCGAAAACGGGAAGAAAGATGAGACGTGCTTGTTTTTTTTTTTTTTTCGCCCATTACTTCATACGCTCCATTGAGTGTAAAAACTTTTTTTTAAAAACATCCCGTTCTTTCTCAAGTTCCCATTCAGAAGAAGTCATTTTCTTTATATTGCAGTCCTACACTTCCACCATTTATCCGAGAGCTGGTCTTCATTAGAGTTTTGTGAAAACACACAAATTCTTGAAGCTTGAGAAAGTTGGGATTCTGGTTTCAAGGGATTCACAAACTTACTCTGCCGCTTTTGGACATTTCGAATGAGTTTTTCAGAGCACGGAAGGGGCAATATTCAACATCAAAACGAACTACTGGTAATATTTTTACTCAAAATTATTTCCATCTCGATGAAACTTTGAATTAGTACAACCAGGTTTGTTACAAAGGTCATGTCAGGTGGGTCGCAGTCTTCACGTTGTTTGCTGAATGATGTTGAAATACGAACTATGAGTACTACCTAGCAGATTGTAAACTATCTAGCAGTATGCACTACGCACTGTTTAAGAGTATTCAATCGTTTTTTTCAAATTCAGGGAACTACTTTTTCCACATTATGAAAGGAAAACCAATGAAATTCCTTTATTGTTTCATACACAGTGTTTTGCGACATTTTTGGAACTCTGCATTTGACATAATGGGGCGCCTATGATTGGAAAAATCATAGGCAGTGCAGTTTTTGTTACTAACAATATGTATTCTTTGCAAGTCGAGAAATTCTTCTTCTTCTGTGAATTAATAAAATTTCGAAATGTCAAAGGAAATCGAAATATTTAGTTTGTGTGTTGATTTGAATCAAACTGCATTACGTTAAATGTATCACTGTTATAAATAGTTTTTTTGGTTCAATTATGATTAATATCAGCCTTCAGGCTACGAAATAGAACCCTTCAAATCCATCCCTTCCTTTTAAAATCTGTACTCATTAGTTGCTTTCGGTATCTGGGTTGTATCGGATGTTGATAAACATTACAGATACATAATCTTCAAATTAGCATCTACTCATATCGAATATAAAATTTTCTGCAACATCCGAAAACATGCGAATATCAATATTACTTCAACTTATACGAATACAGGGTTGAATGAAAATATTTCACTAACGTAGTTAACAAATGTCATAAAATAAACACCACATACATCTGTTTTATTTAGATAATAGCACAGAATAACAATCTTAACAAGGGACAGTAACAGAAAATGCGCATCATTGCTTCTGACAATTTTTACAAGCTTACAAAAATTGAAGCGTCGAAAGGAATTAGTTTGACGTATTGCTATCGCCCCATCCATAATTTCACATCAAGTTATCGAATATTATTCCATTCGTGTATGCTGACCCAGCAATCAACGTACGTCGAACGAAGAAATTAATGTGATAACCAAGTTTAAAAATCAGAATTGTTTGAAAGTGATTGCATTTTCGTGAAATCAGTCCTGTGTTTGCGTGTTGCTGTTGAAAAACAAAGGGCATTAGTAGTTCGTTCATCTCTTTCGCTGTGACACGATAACAAGTTCCGAATTATCCATGCAATTCAAATCGCAGGTCGTGGAATTCTTGTTTGTTTTTGAATTGTGGGCTACTGGAGCGCCATCGGTTGAAGCGACTTGGCCATCGACGAGCATGCGATGCTCTGATTCTTCCCCCGAGAGGAACTTTGCCTTTCTCCTCTGCAAGAAGTGGAAGGAAACGTATGCAAATGTACAAACGTGCAATAAATTAAGCAGAAGTTGGCGAAGAAAGAACTCGCCGATAAGGTACCTTCCTTCTCTTTTCTAATTACCATTATCTCCCTCTTCCTTTAACCCGAAACGTCATTTTCTTGTTGACGAAGTCTCGACGAGAAGTTACGGAGGCCTTTCTACTTTATCTTCCTAACGGCGGAAACCTACGTCTCTCCCGCGCTGCTAATATTCTCAAGACAAACGTACACAATGAAACAGAAGGTAAATACCGCGAAACTTTCTTCATTTCGGCCTCAAATCCGCCGGGCGGTTTACGAGGCCGCAACTTAAAACCTCAAAGCGGCGCGGGCGGCGCTGTGCCCCGGGTGGTTGCGGTAGCGCTGGTGGTGAAGGAGTCTGTAGCCGCGGTGACGGCTGTCCAAGAGTGGTTTGGTGATGACCTGGGCTTGGATTCTAATGACCTGAAAATTCTTTGAAAATGGTAGATAAAATCACTTAAAAATAAGAGGAAAATTATATAAAATAAGTTAAAAATAAGGAGTAAATGATCTATTTTTTTAAATACTAAACAATTTGTATGAAAGTGTTTAGTTATTCAATGAATTTTACAATTTTAATTAAATTTATTTCTATAAAATTATATTGAATATAGAGACTTTATTTTTGGAGGAAATGTAATCCTTAGTTCCGATCTTCTAACCGTCAGTTTTGGAAGATCAAGGAAGTTACTGAAGATCCATGTAATTTTGAAAGTTCGAGAAACAGAGTCCACTGCAGTAATGAATTTAGTCATCAACTGATGATAATGAAAAATTTATTTTGTGTGCCATTGTAAAAATGACAAAAATGACGCAAAGGTAAAAAAATGACCTAAAATGTTTAACAAAAGGCGAAAAATGACAAAAAATACTCAATAACCATACATTTCTATCACCTACATGTGATAAATATTCATTTACAAGTCAGCTACGTCTAGAATGCGCCAATGAAAAGACATATCATCAGAATCCGAGTGATTCTGATGATGAGTAGGAAATGGCGGCGGCAGCGACTCAGGACGGGTGTCGGTGATAAAAAAGAAGTCGAATTGTGTAGGTGCTTTTCTATTTCTGTATTAATTTTTCTTTATTAAAAAAATATATTCATTTCTTCTGTAAATAATAAATAATTTTACATGTTTTTGGGGTGTTCATGTTTCTGCAATGCAAATTTTTATGTAAAAAGTATGTTTCCAAACCAACTTTCGAGTGCTAATAAGCACTCGAAAATTCTCAGCCATTCGGAATATTCGGCGTCTCAGCCATTCGGAATATCCAAGGAGTTTATTAAACAAAATATGCTTCAACTTGTCTTAAGAGCTTATTTTCGAAGTTTCGACTTTTCTCTCCGGACACTCAGTACAGCTAATGTCAAAAATCCGGCACAATCGGAACTCGAACCCTAGGACCTTCCGGTCAATCATTCCAGTGGCAAAAGTTGTTTCCCTAAGCTATCGCAGCCGGTGTGGCGTGAAGAACTGCAGGAATCCGCTCGGTGCTGAATTCACCATGAAGGTTGCGGACGTAAAGATTGATTAGTGATTCGGGGCGCGTCAACGGCGAAGACCACTCGTCCCGTAAGTGTAGTGCATGCTTAATAGCGGGGGAGGATGTGCCTTTGATCTTCTCCGGATGGCGAGAGCCGGAACGTCGGTTGATTTGATTTGATTTTTTTCGTGTTTCCAGGTACGTCAACTGCTTTGGTCATTACTCCCGTTAGTGTAATACATGTTTTTTCTCGGTATATGCGCGGTGATCTTTTCCCGCTGGATGGCGAGATCCGGCGCCGACCTACCGTCGGCTAGTGGGGTTTCCCCCTAACCAGGACTCTCCCACCAGCGGGGCACCGCCCCAGCCTGGACAAGCTCTAAGCTCCCCACCGGTCTCCCGGAATATGTGGTAGTGCAGTGCATGTTAGTGTAAGTGTGTGTATGTGTAAGGGTAGAGGATAGGACAAGGAAGAGGAAGGTCAGATCGCGCGCGGTCCGTGGCCTGTTTGTTAGGGTACTGCTCCGGCATTCGCCTGGTGTTGATCGGAGAAACCACGGAAAACTACCGTTCACAGCAGCCGGCCGCTAGAACTCTCCTCCAGACAGCGACTGAATTCGACCTAGCTGAAAAGCTAGTGTCGAAAATGCTGCCGCCGTGGGGAGTGGGAACCTAGTAGGACTTCCCGGTTAGAGGCGCTGCAGCGACATCAGTTGGATGCACTGAGCTACCGCTCCCGGTACCTACGTCGGCTTGTGGGGTTTTCCCCACCCATGCATCTCCCCCAGCGGGGCATTCCGCGAAGGAAGCACGCCGGACTGTGACGGTGGCGCCGCGAGCGTCTGGAGCAGCGGCGCCGAAGAGGAAGTGGGGCGTTGCAGCGCTGCGCCGCCGCCGCCGCCTGCAGTCCTTGCGGTAACGCGAGCCGCCCCAGCTGCGAGTGCAGGCGACTGTGATGGCGCAGCCCTGAGCTTGGAGCTCGTCGCGCCGCCACAGCGTCTTCCTCGTCTTGGACGTCGTTTTAGTATTTTTTTATTTGCGCTTTGTGTTATTCTTACCCTGGTTGAGTCTTTGTTGCAAGAAGACCATCGAGTTTGCTTATCTTACCAAATTACTTACTTTGGTCTCACTCAGATCCAGAAAGTCATTTTATATCATTTTTTATGTCAATGTCCTACCAAACTCTAGTAGTTTTATTTATGAAAGTCAATTACCGTATTCAAGTTAATAATTAGCATCCACTGGCAATTGTCAGATATTTCTTTATTTATATTTCTTATTAGTTTCAGATTTGGATACAAAAATTAAGCTGCTATTTTTCTAAATGCATCAGTACGCAAGAGAAAATTTAAATGAGCTTTTTATTGTTTTATTAGGATAGTAATATTTCCTAATTTTTGTTTTCAGGATTTTAGTTTACTTTCATTTCTATGGATTTGCTATAAGAAAAAACGGTGAATTTTCTGTATTTTTCAGTGTGTCATTCTGATAGTTTGCCTTCAAAATATACAATCCTTTCATTTGTTTCAGAGATTAATTTCCCACGCGTCAAGCCTTCACTCTATTTTCGCTAGAAATACGTTTATCTCATCATCACCACAACTCTTTTATGTAACCTACTCCAGTTCGTCTTTAGTTTCGCCGCATTTGTCAGGCCCTGTACTTCGCCTCGCTTTATACCCCCTCCTTATCCTCAGGGATCTACTGCTCGCCTTTCTTGCTCGCATTCCGTTGCTGCTCCTCTGTCTCAAATCCTCTTCTCTGCCCCCCTCCCCTCTCGCGCGCGCGTCACGCCCCGTCACAAAAGCGCGGCCCGCTGCGCCAGGAGCCCAATGGAGGCTCTGCCGATGGTGGCGCGATAGTCGCGCTGGGAAGGAAGCGTTCGTTCATTGTCGACTTCCGAGCGTCCCCTCCAGCCGCCGCCGCCCCCCCCCCGACCCCACCACCTTGGCGTGCCTGCAATTATCAGACGCCTGAATCTTAGAGGCGGAGACGGGAACGGGGCGGGGGAGGGGTGATGGTTGCGACGGAGCTGTAAGCCAGAAGAAGGGCTTCGAGCAACAGAGCGGGTTTATGTATTTACGTGGGAAGCCAGTGGTAATGGAGATAGAGGCGGTTGGTGGCAGCATTGCACGAACGTGCGGCAGATGTGGGAAAATGTGACAGAGGTGGTAGGACTTTGAGGAGCTAAAAGGAGAAGGTGGCGAGAAACACAAAAAGAGTAGGTCTGGGTTGTTAAGAATGCCGGGAGGGTTGGAAAACGAATGAGTAGACATGACTGATAAATAATCTTATTAAAATGAAGATCATTTCAAGTTAAAGTTTCAGTAACATTTAATGACACCAACGAGCAGTTATAATTCGGAGGAAAGGTCTGCAATTGCAATACAAGAATTTGAAACTTCGCTTTGCACGAGAGAAGAGAGAGAGAGAGAGAAAGAGAGAGAGAGAAAGAAGAGAGAGAAAGAGAGAGAGACAGAGAGAGACAGAGAGAGACAGAGAGAGACAGAGAGAGACAGAGAGACAGAGAGAGACAGAGAGAGACAGAGAGAGACAGAAAGAGACAGAGAGAGACAGAGACAGAGACAGAGAGGAGACAGAGAGAGACAGAGAGAGACAGAGAGAGACAGAGAGAGACAGAGAGAGACGAGAGAGACAGAGAGAGACAGAGGAGACAGAGAGAGAGAGAGAGAGAGAGAGAGAGAGAGACAGAGAGAGACACAGAGAGAGTGAAAGAATGGAACTTTGTATATGGATTGTAAACACTGGGAACAGAGTAAATCATGTGTTCTGCTTGCAAAAAATGTTCGTACATTCGTCGAAACATAAAACGACTGACTACCTTTTCGAGGTAAAAGCTCAAACATTTAGTCAAAGTTCGCGTCATATATTTTCGATCCGATTTTCTTCATAAATCAAAAGTTTCCTTCCTATTTTTAAGGTTGAATTTTTGACCAAAAAATCTTTGTTTGCACTAGATTCCTTCGTTATATAAACTTCATTAGTTGTTTCCACGCATGTAATTGACCCCAATTCAACATATTTCTGGTCTCATGAATTAAATCACATATTCTCCTTCATTCTCATGAAATGAACATTTATATTTTTTAGAGCAGGGAATAGATAAATATGACTTTCTACAATAAAGGAATAATACATTCTCAGCTTCTAGACATCTTGATCACGAATATATTTTTTAGAGCAGAGAATAGATAAATATGACTTTCTAAAATAAAGGGAATAATACATTCTCCGCTTCGAGACATCTTGATCACGAATTCATTCTGCAATACTCTTAGAAATGCTGATTATAAATCTGTCTTTTACTGTATTTACAATATACTAGATGCTGCATTTACATTTCCAGGCGCTGCCGTGGGGAACCAGTGTACTATACACTCGTTTCCGTCGCCCACCCACCGTTTAGCGGATCGGGACGTCTTTGCCAATGGGTCGCCCCCATGTCTGTCTGCTCGTTACGCAAAAGATTCCGTCTTGTCGCGTGGAAATCTTCACCGCAGTAAACTGCTGTTTTCTTTCCACGCTTCTCAACGTCTTTGACACTTCAAAGTACTTCAAAAGATCTCTGAAAGAGAGTTAACACTTCAAAGCTCTTCGTAATCTTCTTGAAGCATCTACGATTCGAAATGAAAAGGAATGATGTGACACTATTCAGTTTCTTGCGCCACGCAAACGCTGGTTCTATTTATGGAAATGAATCGGAGTGAAGAACTTGTGACACGGTTCTGCGGCGCTTGCGTTAGTCTATGGAAAGGAGATCTCGAAATTTTCTTCCGAATTTTTGTCACTCTTGAGGAGTTCAAACACTATGTAATATAAATTTTAATAGTTCCTTCTTTTCTAAATTATGCTTCAGATGTTACAATTCTTCTTTAAAAGAAGTGATAAAAAATATTTTGAAGAAGTATTTAAACATTTCTGGCGATTCTTTAACTTGAAGATTTATTTCTACAGTATGAAAATAATTCCAAAAAGTAAAACATATTCTGATTTTCTCATTGTTTTCAATACAAAAAGTTGTGTATATATTTTTTCACGCTGGCCACAAAAAGGTAAATACATGTTTCTTATAGTTCTCTACCTTTATTTCAGAGTTCCAAACTCTTATGTATAACTAAACGTATTAAAATTATTGTTGGCCTTCACGCGAGAGAGGGTAAATAATTACGTTACACAAGTAAAAGAAGTGTAGAAGATTACAATCTAAGAGAGACGTGTACAAATAGTATTACAATCTAAGAGAGGGTCAAATCCATTAATATCATGTGAAGACACTTCGAAATGAACAATTTATTATAAAAAGTGCAGAAAATATGTAGTATTTTTCAGTCTGGAATATAAATTAAATCTAAAGATAATTTCATTGACTAAACACTTCAATTACTGAGGTGAGATCACGACCACATACTGGGCAACTCTTGAAAGCGGTGAGGTCTGAAGTTTGGAGGATGGATAATATTTTCTTATCATTACTTGCAAATTCTTACTCGTATAGTGTATATTAAAAAGATATAATTACGCGTTTTCATTCTCAAGTATGAAGTAGGTAACGGCACGAGTGAAAAGTGGAAATTCACGGAAGATGATACTGTCGATCTTTCCCGCTAGCGGCCTTCTCTTCACTCGTTACTTCGTCGATTCGTTTCCCCTGGTCAAAATTACCCACTCCCAGCTTTCACCACCGGCATACCCACTACATGTAGACAGTACGATAAATGAAAATGTGTGAGAAATGAACCTGTAGTTACCATTTGATTTTGCTCTTGTACTTTTGGCGATACTAATTCCGTGTCTAACTCAAACTCATTCAACATTTTAGTATTTTGCTTTAACGTTGCCTTTTATTGCGAACTCTTCGCTCCTTCCGGGTCGTTTCAATAGAACGATATATTCACTAAATCGGTGACTATTAATAATCTCAATGCTCGCTTTGAAAATATTGATGCCATCGGTCAACGACCTATATTATAATGAAACTGTATCATTACTGTCATTATAAAGTGACCTGATCTAATAAGAGGTTTATACAATGGTAGTGAAAAATCAACAATTGCATCGCAAGAACTTTCAGAGACAATTCTGAGAATATAATAACCGTAGAACTTCGAGTATTTATTAGAATACAGTAAATTGTCACTACTTTAAAGTAAAAGAAAACAAACAATTGTTTTTTTAAATTTTTGTACAAGTATTTCAGCACCAAGTACAAGTTACCAAGTGTATTCAGATCATAAGTGAATATCGCTTGTACTGAATATCAAGAAACAAAAAGTGCAGTTTACAATTGTGAGAACAACAGGCAGTTATAAGAACATAAATTTACAAATTAAATGACTACCAATAAATAGCCCTGATGTCAACACTGCTGAAAACAAGGCATCAACTGTTTTTAATTTAATTTATTTTTTAATTCTGAAAAGCATGTAAAGTTGTGTAGGTAGATCATGAGGAAGCTAGGAAATGAATTTCCATTACAAACGCTGCAGAAAAAACGTATATTGAGCATGAAACTACAATTTCAAACAAGCAAAGTAACAAGTGCAGTTGAGCATCGCCGCGCGTGTCAGCGCGCAGCGGCGTCTGCGCGGGGCGCGCGGCGGGCGAGGGCGGCGGGCGTAGGCGGCGGCAGGCGCAGCTGCAGCGAGAAGCCCCTGCGCGAGCGCAGTCGCGGCGCGGGCGCGCAGCCGGCGCAGCCGCAGCCTCCTCCGCAGCCGAAGGGCCCTCCGCGTCGCCTCGCCTCTGCGCACACCGGCGGCGGCGGCGGCGAGACAAACGCGGTGCGGGTTAGTGACGGCAAATTTTATCAAAACATCGATGTTTCGATACATCGCTAAAGGGTTTTCGATGTCGATGAAAAAACATCGATGAAAAAACATCGATGGAAAAACATCGATGGAAGAACATCGATGAAAACATCGATGAAAAAACATCGATGAAAAACATCGATTGAAAAACATCGATGAAAAACATCGATGAAAAAACATCGATGAAAAAACATCGATGAAAAACATCGATGAAAAAACATCGATGAAAAAACATCGATGAAAAAACATCGATTGAAAAACATCGATTGAAAAAACATCGATTGAAAAACATCGATTGAAAAACATCGATGAAAAAACATCGATTGAAAAACATCGATGAAAAACATCGATGATAAAACATCGATGAAAAACCATCGATGTTTAAAACATCGATATTTTAATTATAGACTAATAAACACTCTATTTCCTATCCATTTTTAATTACAGTATGTAAAAGGGATATATTTTATTGTTTGGGTACCGGCATGTTAGTAGAATGTTAATAAAAATGATTATCGAATATAAAGAATAAAATTAACAATAAAGAACGTGTGTTTCGCTACTTCACCCTTTAGTCAATTCCATTCATACACCATCGAAAAAAAAACATCTAAAATTCCCCGAGATTGCACAGATGAAACGTGCACGTGATAAAGAGGATGACGGAAAACAACCAAATTGCTGTGGATTGCTGCTACTCTACAACTCCTTTATTTAAAAATAAAATAAAATAAAAAACGATAATGCTTTTGCAACAAAATATCAATGGAAAAAAACATCGAAACCAAAATATCAATGCTAATATATCGATGTTTCTGATGGAAAACATCGGATGTTCTAAAAACCTTGGATATTTTTTACCATTCCTAGTTCGGGTACATGGCCAAACTATAATCCGATTGGCATTTGCAGGTCACAAGCTGGAAGGCGAGGGAGTTATTGTCATCCAATCGGGAGCTCCAATACCAAAAATTGAAGTCAAAACGAGCTCTCGATTAGATGAGAGTGTCCCCCTCTCCGTCCAGTTCCTGACCTTGAAGTGCTACTATGCTTAAATCACAGTACACACTAATTCCAATTGAAGAAAGAGAAAACAAGAATATGGTTTTACTTAGGAAGTAACAATGAAAAAGGAAGTAAAAAGTGAATAATAGAAGTAAAAATATTACGTTGATGAACATAAGTGCGATTTAATTGACAAATAAGGTTATACATTAACATGACCTAGAATGACCTTCATTCATCAGTACTTAAGCCTGAAGTTGCATATGTTTCTCTGACGTAACGATGGACATAATCTAATTTTCATTCCGATAATCATTAATTTTCAAAAAATTAAGATTTCAAAATAGAGTAATAAAATTAATGTTGTAAAGTTGGCTTTAATTTATTCATGATGCTAAATCGATTTTTTCGTGCATTTGACATGTACACTTTTGCTCAGAAATGATCTAAACCGCAGATTTGGAATTTGAAATGTCTGTAATTTGCTTAATGTATATTACGGAAATCACGTGGTGGAATTTCATTGTATCGTACTAATTTAGCACATTCCGTATTTAATGCATGAAATGAGAGCGTCCTGGAAACGGAAATTAAACTCGCAGCCTGAGAGTGTAACCAACATCATTTCCACCTTCACGTACTTTAGTGAGTTTTTGAATGTCTTCTTTTTCTTATTTTAGATTCCCTTTACATCTGAGTTCAGTTATCGGAATAATTTGTCAACATCTTTCGCAGTAAAATGTGCTTCATGAAATTCATTCAAATTTTATTTAAATTTTATGAATACTACGTTGCAACTATAATCAATCACGCTCACTTATTAACAATTACTTAATACATTCTTAACGTACATAGTAAAAATAATTCGAATTTGTAGGTTTCTGTAAGAAAAGAGTAGGTACACAATCTCAAAAATGTAAGTTACTATAAAGGACCTTTTATATTCCAAAACTCTCCATCTTTTCATCAAACTGATATCTAGAAAATTCAGACTTTTGTTTACTAAGCAGTTTATTCGTAATAAAAAATAGTTGTCAATAAATTAATTTTAGATCCAGAATGCAATAAAACGTTTTGCTGAATGACCTATTAATTTCTTCTCGTGTGTAGTGGCTCGTTCTCACGTGCTATTTCGTAGTCGCATCATTGACCCTGCGAAACCCCTGCAATTTCTTATTTTAAAAAACGCGATATTTTCCGACATTTCCTTCGGACGAGTTTTTGCACCAGTTGCTCCAAGTGAGTACGTGCTGGGAGAACCGCACCTGCCTCGCCACCCGGCAGGCAGGAAAAGGGGGGGGGAGGGCGCCGGCGCCAGCGACAAGCGAGTGACGGGCGGCGACAGCTCGCACAGGCCGCGGGCACGCCAGGCGATATACCGGCGGACAGTTACAAATTGAATCGCGGGACAAAGGCGGCCTGCTTCTATACTTTCCTTCCGCAGCTCTAATTCCGTATGCGTACCCCGTTAGAAGCAACGCCACTAGAAAAAAATTACCTTGCCGGTTTCTTTTGTCACATTTGAAGCGCATATTGAATGTAACACAAAAGGCTGGTTGGGGTCATTTATTAAACAGCCAGCGATGATGACTGATTGAGACATATTTTCTGTCCTCACTTAGATTTCTCTCCCGTTCTTTGAAGAGAGCATGGACATCTTCCCAAAGGTTAGTAGAGGCGGAAGTAATATCCAGGATCTCCAGTTCAGAATGAAGTATCTAGACCCCACCAATTGCGTTCTTCATTTAAGAGGTAATTCGAAGCTTCATACGAATTTGGGAAACCGATTCCTTGCGATAAATAAATCTTTTAAAATTTACAACTTTTGGTACCATGTATTCATGTATAACTCGTTAAAGTCGTTTTGTGTGCCATTTACACACCGTTTCAATCAACTTCATCCATTAATAATTTAGTTTTTACTCTGGCATTGCAGCCTCGTAAAACTAATTCCCTAAATTACAGGTACCTGTGGAATAAGTATACAATACATACTGAAATTAGGAATTAAACATTTGGAAAAACATTACTTCAACTCTCGAAGTGGAACGTTGCAAATGAGCTCTCGCTACCTCTTTAAATGCTCTCAACGAGATTGAATTTTGCACCAACCTGTAAAGTTGCTAGCGAGACGTTGAGAAAGTTGCTAGCGAGAAACAATTTTGTGACCGTGAGCTGATGTAACCGGAATAAAGTTGAAAATGCGACTCTCATATGAACATTTCACCCAAAGCACAGATGAAACCATTGTTGACAAGGTTGCATTATCATTGACATGAGGCATTAATATGTTCCTCCCCACTGTGGCATACCACACACTTTTAGCGCTACTAGTGGCCCGAAAAGGAAAGGTGTTACACGCTTTCAGTTTTCCTATAGCGACGGTGCTGCTGACTCTTGCGGGAGCGTCTTTAAAAGATATGAAATAGTTTGCACGTGCAAAAAAGGATGTGTACGGAATATTGAAAGAAAGAAATTTTTAACAACATAATAACGACAAATGCACTTTAATTACTTTCTCTTGTGCTCCACGTGCGCATTTGCGCCAGACGATGTGGAGAAGGGATTTCATTGAGCCAGGTGACAACAATTTTGACATCAAAATCCACTTTGGCCTGCGCGCTACCCGAGCTTTTTAGCCAAACTCAGTAAAGCCACGAAGGTTAAGCTGCTCTGGACATCGCGGGTCCTGGATGTGTGACTTTTTGGGAAACTCCGAATACTAATGGCGCTGAGCACCTGGCCGATAAGGATAAAAGGCAACGGATTATGACTTGACGTATGTTCAAGGAGGATTACTCCTCGTCGTGAACGATAAAAAATGGCTTGAAACGTTGTTATGCAAGTAATACATGTAATTTGTAGGGAATTTTATTACTGTAATTATTGGGAAATAGCCACTCATTTCTGGAACTAATTGCCATGACATCTTCCGATTTTTCAGTACATTTTTAAAGTCGTTCGTCAAAAGATTTTGTTTTTTTACACTTCTTAAAAAAAATATTAACGCTACCCTGACACTAATTGATCAGCCCTCCGTGGTGAAGTACAAATTAACAATATTTTCTCAACAAATAAAAACTGAGCAAAAAATGTGATTTGTTGTAATGCTGTACTAATCTCTTCATAGAATCCAGTGTTATCACCATCACACATTTTTTCCTAATTTCTAACGATTCTTCTACAAATTGCCTGATTTTCCCTGACTTTTCGAAAGCAATGAAATTTTCTAATTTTCCCGCTTTTCCGTGTTTATCAGAAAGTGGCCACCCTGTGTTGGTTTTCTTGAAAATACTGCAGCGTCACAAATGCGCCTATCTTATTGGCTTGTGTGCACACCTCCGGTTGTTGCGGCGCGCCGTCCTCCGCGGGGGGCGGGGCTTGGCCAGAGGCAGTGTCCGGCTGCGGCTGGGGGGCGGGGCTGGAGGCGGGGTGGGCGTGCGGCGCCACCTGTCGCGCCGGAAGCGCGCGCGCGCGGCCGCGATGTGCCCCCCGCCGCGCCCAGCCTCTGCGAGCCGCCACACCACATCGCACGCACGATCGCGAATTCACTCATTGATTCATTGATTCATTGATTCATTGATTCATTCATCCATTCATTCATTCATCCATTCATCCATTCATCCATTCATCCATTCATCCATTCATCCATTCATCCATTCATCCATTCATTCATTCATTCATTCATTCATTCATTCATTCATTCATCCATTCATCCATTCATCCATTCATCCATTCATCCATTCATCCATTCATCCATTCATCCATTCATCCATTCATTCAGTCATTCAGTCATTCAGTCAGTCATTCAGTCAGTCATTCAGTCAGTCATTCAGTCAGTCATTCAGTCAGTCATTCAGTCAGTCATTCAGTCGTCATGTCAGTCAGTCGATTCAGCTGCATCGGTCATTTCAGTCAGTCATTCAGTCAGTCATTCAGTCAGTCATTCAGTCAGTCATTCAGCGTCATTCAGTCGTCATTCAGTCAGTCATTTCAGCATGGCGCGTCAGTCATTCAGTCAGTCATTCGTCAGCTCAGTCATTCTATTGATTCATTCATTCAGTCATTGATTGATTCATTCAGTCATTCATTGATTCATTCAGTCATTCATCCATCCATTGTTTAGTGATTTGGAGCGCGGTAAGTACATGGATCCGGTAAGTGTAGTGCGTGTCGTTTTCTCTTGGGTGGCAGTGATCTTGCCCAGCTATATGGCGAGATCCGGCGCCGACATACACGCCTGCTTGCTGGGATTTACTCAACCAGCTATCCCTCCTGGCCAGTCGGAGCTGGCTCCCGACTGGCCGCCGAGTGTGATAGTGAAGCTGCTCTCTCACTTGAAGCTGTGCGTGTGTGCACGTAAAGGGTAAGGGTAGGAAAAGTTAGAGGAAGGAAAGAACGCGCGCGGTCCGTGGCACATTTGTAAGGGTACTCCGACATTTAAAAAAAACAACCTATTTCCTATAGGCAAGTAATATTGTTTAAATTATTACTTATTTTTTCATGTTGGTAAAGTTAATTACATAAATTAAATCACTCCAGATCAAATTGTTTTTTATAATTATTTATCTATATTGTTTTGTGCGATTGATAAAAAAATTGATAATAGGGCGATTTATCAAAAAGTATAATAGTATTATAAACCAACAGTAATGTAAGTATTGTAACAGAACGGTTATTATTATTATTATTATTATTATTATTATTATTATTATTATTATTGACAACAATTCGTTAACATTCATCCACTAAGCTTTTTGCTCCCCTCACAAATGTCTGAACAACGTGCTCTTATTTCCCTTTGTTGCATTATTTCATTTAGCCGAAAAATTGTAATTAATATTGATTTACGCTGTTCTGCAATTGATTTTGGTAAAGTAAGTGTAATAATGCAATAATAATGCCGAAAAATCGACATCATATCTATACAAATTACGAAGGCGAAGATGTACTTGCGAGCTAAGAAACCAACAAACATTTGGTTTTGTCATTATTTTTCTTATATTAAAGATAATATAAATAATTTGGATCGCATAATTCACAACACTTATGACTTACTTCAACAAAATAGTTCTCTTTAGTTTGGAAACAATGACGATAACAGGAAATGAGCAGAACTAAACCGACAATAAACAACGGAAAACGCATTTGTGCGAATGAAACTACTAATGGTGGGAACCTTCATTACATGAAACCACTGGAATGCTTCATTGACTGCAGCCATTTTCAGAAGTGGCTTTATTCGATTTCGAAAGATAGGGCGTCATTTGATTACATTAGAAGTGGCTTCATTTTAGACAACTAATTAACTGGTATCGGAATTTCTGACATTATTCGAATATCGTCGTTCCTCTGCTACGCCGAGTTCAATGTTCTGTTTCTAGAGAGAAAATCAATCAGACACGCACGTATTCAAGAACTCCAGCGCGGTTAGCGATTTCAACGAAGTGGAGGATACACGCACAATTTGGACCACAATAATTTTGGTGCCCAATTGGCATTTTGCTACGCATTTTCAAACAAGTGACGAGGTTCCGATCGTCCCAATTAAATAATTTTGGGTCTGCAACGCATTTCAAACCCAAATACTTGCTGAAAAATTTGAGAACATGTTGAAAATTGAAAGAACCAATTATACAAGCGAAACATTCGTATTTTTAGTCAGTATTATTATTATTATTATTATTATTATTATTATTATTGTTATTATTATTATTATTATTATTTTATTATTATTTCTTCGTAATTTTCTTTATTTTCTTTTTCCATAAGGACAAATACACAGGTTATTCATGATTAAAGCATATTTATCAACGTCTTTTTGTTAGGAATTCACATCTACCCTACTCCCATAAACTTTCGAGCTATTCCAGTTGTTGAGATGACCACAGCCTTCTGCATAGTCTTATAAATATTCACATTAATATTCAGATCTTTTAAACTTTTAAACATGTCTTCGGAATTACTACGGTCTAGAGATGACAATTGGGATGATTCTCACACCACTGTCTTTATTATTATTAATTATTATTATTATTATTATTACTATTATTATTACTATTATTATTATTACTATTATTATTATTATTATCCTACGTTTTCTCAGCTATTTTTGCTGGTAGAAATGCTCACCTTCCCCGGAGTTGTTTTGGGGACAGGGTCGGTCACAGAAGAATAACTTCATCTTATATCTGGACTTAAGATAAATTTTTTTTTACGATATGGGCAGTTTGCAACAAAACTGTGTGCTGTTCCATGTTCAGAACGTTTTTGGGTAGTTTAAGCTCTGTTAAGTTTTTAAGGAAGTTTTTACTGACCAGGCCTTCCGCCGATATCACGAGTGGGTATGTTTTGGTAGAATTTAATTTCGAAATTTTTTCTATTTCTTTCGGTTTGATATTGTGGGATAATGGTACTGCGATGTCTATTATTACTCCTTCTTTCTTCTTTTTATCTATAAGGAGAATATCTGGCCTATTGTAATCGACAGTACGATCAGTTAAAACTGGTCTGTCCCAGTACAAAAGGGTGGAACTTGTTTCCAGCACTGGAGGAGAGGTGTACTTATACTGTAGAATGGCGGTGTTGATTCATCCAATAGTTCATGCTCTATTGCAATTACCCTGTGCACGATTTTCGCAACTTCATTATGCCTTCCTAAGTAAGCACTGTCTGAGAGGGAAGAGCATGCAGCTGTGATGTGTTCTATAGTTTCTCCTACAGCTCCACACTTCCTACATTTATCCACCACATCTTCTTTTAAACAATACTTTTGATAGTTTCCGGTCTTTATAACTCTGTCTTGAATTGATATTATAAAACCCTATTATTATTATTATTATTATTATTATTATTATTATTATTATTATTATTATTATTATTATTATTATTATTATTGTTGTTGTTGTTGTTGTTGTGATTTAATTTTACTACGATTTACCGGGATTTTCCCTATCATACTTGCCTGAATATCAGACTGCAAGGTGTCCAGTATGTTCATCTGCGACGACAAAAGCGCATCCAGACGCGCGTTGTCGGAGGGCGACAGCAGCCCGCGGGGCAGAGGGGGGCCGCCGCGCCGCACGCGACTCAGCTCGCTGAGGAGCGGCCGCAGAAGCGCCCGACGCCAGCGCCGAGACGCACGCCACCGCCCCGCCACGCCGCCCACCGTCAGCCCGCCGCGTCGGGCCCCGCCCCGCGCGCTCCAACGCCGCCACGGCGAACGGGAACCGGAACGGAGTCGGCAACGCCAGCGGACGACGCTTTTTATTTATTTATTTTACGTCAAAAAAAGCAGTTAAAAACTGCGTATGACGTGCTATGGGGAAAAGTGAATTGTGTGCACATTTTCAAAATTCTGTGATCCCTACACTAAGTCATATACTACTTAAATTTTGAATTTAAATTTAATTTTGAATTTTGAAAGGGAGAAAAAAACAACAAAAAAACTCCCATGTAATAAAATCTATTTTCAAGGGTAAACAAGCAATAAATCCTGGCCTCTTATTACTTCCTGCCGCGACAACATGGAAACGATAATTTGAATAATTGTATTTCCCACTGAATTCTAGAAGACGTGCACAGAAAATGAAGTTACATTTATGTCCAGAAGCTTCGGCGCCGACGGACGGGCACGGCTCCTCGGGACTCGCAGCGGCGCTCCACGACGTCGCGGCGACGTATGTAAACACGTTCCATGGAAATTCTCCGCGTAGAAAGCTCACGAGAATACCCAAAAGAAAACCGCACACGCAAGCGTACATGTTGTTGATGGACATGTGGTCGATTATACCAATACGTGTTGTGAAACAAATGAGAGCGCACTGCATTGTTGGCTAACTACGGCATTTTACTAACTGAATAAATACGTGGTTTCAGAAGGCCTTGTATAACTTGGCGAGATGAAAATGTAAACAAAACTCTTATTTTGAACCTCTTAATCAAGAATAAATCTTTGGAAAACTTAAAGTCCATTTACAAATAATCCGATTGTAAGTTCTCATATTCAGATAAAAAAATCCAAAGACATGTCAATTCCATTGTATCCGAGAAAGACACAAATCACACGATCAGAATCTAGATGTTTAATAAGTAAACTTAGAAATAGAACATCACCTAGTTCAGACAAATGGAGTGTTGAAGGAACTTCCTCATAAACTCATTAAAAATCGTTTACATTGCTTACTTAACATTACGTTATTTCCCTACTTGTTTTTTTTTTTTGTATATGTAACGTACACATTGTTTCGAGTAAGTTTTCTTTTATTTTGTTCTATATTTATTTACTTATTATTGATGGTGAATTATTTACATTGTATTTATTTCACTTTCATCAATTACTTCCGAATATATCATACGCCTTCTTAATTTTGTTTTATTCAAATAGTACTATCTGATTATGCTAATATATCTATTCCAGATACGTCACGTTCTTTGATGGTAATGTAGCAGCTTAGAAGTGTTTTTGAGATGAATATAAAACAACCAATATAAAAACAAATGTGGCATATTGTGTTATTATGGTATGATTGTCTTATATTATAATTATGCATATGGTCCTCTATATACTTTTAGACAGTAATGTTTTTAGTCAACAAATGAGAAAATCATAAAATATTTTCTTTATTATTTAATACTTCTTAATTAGACAAATAAAAATAACGACAAATTCAGTCGTTCCTGGTATGCTGTGTGAATTAAATACGCTATAATACAAAAAAAAAAATGTTATTATAGAGTACCTGATGATAAGAACAAGACAGGTTCCTGAAATGGCGTATAATAAATAAAATATTTTATGAGTTTTTGTCAATTTCTTAAGAAATATTTGATTGTCTAAAAATATATAGAGAACCACATATGCATAATTAGCATATTATTATTGATATTATTATTATTGATATTATTATTGATATTATTATTATTATTTAATTTTAAATTTTTAAAAATTTTATTTTTTTATAAATATTTTTTTTATAATATTATTATTATTATGACTTATGCACTTCTCCCACGCGGGGGGGGGAACATTCACCTGCCACAGATGTCATTGTGGCTAGGCTCACTCGTACGGCTCAGAGCAAGTAACGAGCAAGATCTTCATTTATTTCCAGGACCTCTAACACTACATATCAGACACATTAGTGACAGTTTTTCTGACAATGTGACAGATGTCTAGAATGACTGCTTTTTGTACTGTTCCTAGTATATGCTTTATATTCAATTCTTGCAGATGTTTGATGAGGGATTTTGGTATTATTCCGGTTGTAGAAATTGTCAGGGGACGAATCTGAACCTTTCTTACTTTCCAAATCTTCTTTATCTCATCTGCTAGCTCTTGGTATTTTGTGACTTTGTTCGTGTATGCGGAGTGGAGATTATGTGACAGTAGTACCGTAATATCGATGATGGTGACTCCTTCTTGGTTTTATTTAGCACTATAATGTCTGGTCTATTTGCAGGGATCTGTTCTAATCTCCCTATCCCAATACATCTTCATGGATTCATTTTCCAAGACGGTGGGAGGTTGGTACTGATAGTATGGTACGTTTTCCACACTAAGATGTTCTTTAACAGCCAGAGATTGGTGAACGATATTTGCAAAGTTGTTATGTCGTCGCAGGTATTCCCTTCCAACAAGAATTTTACATGCCCCAGTTATGTGCTCAAGTTATTGTTACTATTATTATTATTATTATTATTATTACTATTATTATTATTATTATTTTTACTATAATCTTCTTTGTCATCGGAGTTTTTTGTTCGTAACGAACTGCTTGCCTACACCAATACGGACGATCTCTCGCATTATGCATGTAGATCCACCCCTGAAGACTCGTGGTCGCCGTAGACGTGCGTCATAAATCGAGGGCGGACCCAAAGGGCCGCCAGGCCGGAAGTGCGCTACGGTTCTCTGCTCGTCACATCTGGAAAGGGAGGGTAGAGGAAGTACTTTCCTCTTCGTACCAGTTACAAATCCCGTGCCGACAACGCAACTAAAATTCCATTATTTTCCGCCACGAACTGTGTGCCACATGAAACGTGAAATAACAATAGTTTACCCACGTAAATTCGCATTCATGTGAAATAATTAATACGCCTCGCTATGTGTTTAAAATTTTTGTAATAAATTCTATTAAAATGGCACTAGTCTAATAAATATATTAAATATTATATTGGTGCAATTTTCACCATTTCTGTTGTAGTAGAAATGTACACCTCTGATAAACATCAATTTCTAATTAAGTATGATAATTGATTGCATTCTTATTCACTTCAAAATATAAATACTGTATAACTAATTCTAATCTTGAAACTTATCGCCCGAATAATCCTCTCTCTCTCTATATTTAATATAAACCTAAGGATAATTGATTATTTTTGTCACGATATAGTAAACGACACTAAACCCTACAAGTGTGTCATTCTTGGATAAAGAATTACACCTCAGTCCTTCATCCAAAAAATTTAAGACAAAAAAACAAGACATTGATAATATAAGTAAAACGTCTACAAAGTGTAGTATACAAAATAGAAGGTCACAACATACACTGTAATCGCACGTAACTCGATGTGTCATTCAAAAATCATTCAAAAACAGGTTTTTCTACGGGCCATGAGTTTTATGGACACAGGTGAGTTCTGTGGAGAAACAAGTTTTGGGGGATAAGTGGAGGATTTGTAGGGGATAGACGGGGAAATGATGAGGGAGAGTCGAAGGAAAGAGAGAGAGGATGGATGCGGGAAGTGCGAAAATAAAGGGGCGCAGGTGGTGGTTATCTTCGTCAATCAGTAATCCACAAAATGAAACCATTTTGAACTTTCTATTACATTTTTGAATATTTGATTCTTTTGGATGTTCCTACTCTATGAAAAGTGCAGAAATCCGCATTCTTAGTCAAATGAAATAGAAGGAAAAAATCTGTTATCGTTCGCAACAAAACTAACGGAATTACTTAATTTTCTGCGTATTTTAATATCAACTCTTAGGAAATATTACAATCATTTCTCAGACACACTCCAGCGCTGAAAATGCTGTAACACAGTTAAGGGCTGGTCAGCGAAAGTTGGGTTCTACTACGAAACAATTTGCAGTTTTAAAACTATTTTTATTTAGTTTTGTTAGTGGAGTTTTCACACTACTTTCGCAATGTATTATTATAAGTTGACTTGTATAATCGACGTTCCTGTTTTAAGTTTATTATTTTTCCATTTATGGGGTCAGAATTGTATAAAATTTTCGTTAATGTTATTTTAAATAAGAAAAACTTTAACCATTTTCATATCGTTGAAATGATTTCAAATAAATTCAATTATTTAAAAACGGTAACTGCAAATGTAACAAAAGTGTACAACATTTCGTAATCATTTAAATGTTGAGAAACTAACTGAGAAAGTAAAATAATTTTTGAAAGCCGAGAACCTTATTTCATGTACTAAGTAATTTTCTTCCAAATTCTATATTAACAGCTGTTCACTGGATCTATAAGTGAAACCGACAGAGAACACAAGTAAGGGTACATTAATTCATTTTCGGCGTAAATATTTTTTTCAAAAGCATCAAATAATATATTTGAACTCTTTCCAAGATATTTTTTTGCTTTCAAATCAAGAAGATCGGTTCAGCGGCATCAAACCAACCTGTTAAAAATAAACGAAAACTATATTATATAGAGAGATATTTTCTGACTGCTTATGCCAATTGTTTAAATCATTACTTTATATTTTTTATTACTACTTTATTACTATATTATTACTACATTTATTACTTTATCACTATATTAAATTATTAGTTTATATTTATATTTTTTCATACTGGTACAGTTAATTACATAAATTAAATCTCGAAAAATTAAATTAAAAATATTGAAGAAACCTAAATGTTGAAAAGTTACTCCAAAACATTATTTGTGTTTGTAATATTATGTAAAACGTTATCAGAATGATTGAGAAGTAACACACTTCTTTTGAATTTGAAAGATGATGAATGTTCTCTCATTTATCCTTCATGTATTGATTCGCACAAACATCCGTAACGTATGAACGGTCTGACGAAAGAAAGAATAATAGCAACGACAGGATATCAACAAAATAATGGAATAAACATGTCAACTCGCGTAGATAAACATGTCACACACGCTCACGTTCGCAACAAGCAATGGCCCGGTAAACGCTCCGTTTTAGACACTCCGAAGAGAACTGACACGCTAATAAATTGGTGCCACATGATTATTGGAACGTCCGCATTGACCCGTACGCCCTAAAACTCATGAGTGTGTCTTGCTGTGTGTATATCTTCATAATTTACATGAATAAATACGTTATTATAGATTTGACTAGTTTCTAACTAATTACACTTTACAGAACGTGTCACAATATTTAAACCTCTTTTATTTAACAACGATTCTCACATTAATTCTAGGTGAATATTTTGCATGTGACTACAAAAGAAATTTATTATTATTATTATTATTATTATTATTATTATTATTATTATTATTATATCATTTAAAATTTCATGAAAAAACCTAAGTATTGTACAAGATGGGTAAGGAAACTCTTTTCCCCTCTTGTATTGATTCAATGAAAATATTGAGGTAGCCTTGTTCTTTGGTTCTGAACAATAAATAATAATTTTATCTCAGAGGGAAAATAAAATGGGGAAAGGAAGGAAAATAAAATGGGGTGGATGTTATTTCTCTGCAACGCAACGGAAACTAAAATAGTGTTATTCCTGTAATATTGTTTCTCAGAGAATAAAGGAACTCGTGAATGCGTCCTTTGGTAATTTATCATGACAGTCAATGAAAGAAACGTTTACGAGTGCGAAAATTTGAGCAACTTATAAAAACTGGCCGAAATGCCAATAATAAACATCCTGCAAAGTCTATCAAGATATATGGGACAGTAATGAGTAAAATTAACAAGATTCGCTCTCATAGGTAATGTCATTATTGCGTGTCAACTTCGGAGCGCGAAATGAAAGCACACCAGATGAATATTTAAACATGTTGATCGTCCGAAAAAAGAACAAGTTCTTCGTATTCGTTTTCGACCTCAAGGACAATGAAATAGCAACACAGGGCCAGGGCGAGCGGTCGCCCATCATCTCTAGCAGCGGCAACCAGGCGGGACGGATGCGCATGCCAGGAGCGATCCGGCAGCAGCAATTAAAGAGCCTCTACCGGCGCCGTGACAAATTGCACCGCGCAGGTGGGTAGACAGCAAGGGCGGCCACGCCGGGAAGAGGGGCGGGGTCGGACGGGTTGGCGAGAGTGGGGTGGGATGGGTGGGTGGGTGGGCGGGGTGGGTCGGGGCAGGGTGAAGCGGGTGAGGTGAGGGGAGGTTCTGAGGCCAGGAGGGGTGAAGCTGGGTGGGTATAGGGGAGCGTAACGGACGGGATCGGGGAGGGGCGAGGCAAGGAATGGCGAGGCAAGGTGGGGGGGAAGGTCGCAAGAGGGGAGAGCGGGGAGGCGAGGCTGCGCAGGGCCAGCAGGGGGCGAGCCCCAGTGCTGAGCATGGGCGCGGTGGGGGGGGGGGGGGGGGGGGGGGGGGGGCGTGGAGGGCGAAGCGGGTGAGGCGGAGGGGCGCGGCTGCGTTGTGTGGAGGGTCCGGTTCAGGCCCGGTCCCGGGTCTTTATTAAATTACGTCATTCCCGCCATTCATCACAGGCGTCCGTCGTTGGACGGAAAAACCGCGCTCCCTCACACACGCGCGCGCGCGTCCCGCCGCCGCCGCCGCCCTCGCCCCCACGCGCCGCGGCGCGACGCGGCCCGCGCCAGGGGCCGCCGCAATTTATCACCCAAGGCGCCCCCGCCGACGAATATGCAGCGCGGGAACGCGCGCGCTTTTTCATTGGCGACGACGCGAGGGGGACGAGGGCGGAGGAGGTAGGAGTGACATATTGGAAGAGCTGATCGGGTAGAAGGGCTCAACAATGTACGACAGAAGGAAGGGACAGTGAGGCATCTGATGGACGCCATGATAATTGAAGGTAAGGGAAAACTAATGAAATATAATAGGGGCGAATAGATTGGTTAAGGAAATAAGAAAATTAGTTGTAGTGGAGAACTAATCTTGACAATCAATTTATTAACTATTAACAATAATTCAAATAATAATAATAATAATATATTTATTTAAAAGCTGAATTATTATGTATTAACAGATAAAAAGAAATATTAAATAGTCAATATAATAAATCGTCGTACTTATTCCCACAAAAGTTGAGTAACACAGCCAACGGATACGTCACCGACTCGTCCACTGCAAGCTCTGCCCAGCCACGTCACTCCCTCTCCCTCGCCATTCACACGCCTCCCCGACCTACCCTGCTCCGGTCCGCCCCTCTCTGCTCCGCTAAGCGTCGTCCCGCCTCGCCTCGTCAACACCGCAATGCAGCAGCTCGTCCCGTTATGTTCCCACAGGCTCTGCCTCCCAGTCCTACCCTGCCAGTCCTACCCTGCCAGTCCTACCCTGTAGTCCTACCCCCCAGTCCTCCCTGCCAGTCCTCCCTGCCAGCCTCCCTGCCAGCCTCCCTGCCAGCCCTGCCCTGTCCAGCCCTGCCCTGTCCAGCCCTGCCCTGTCCAGCCCTGCCCTGTCCAGCCCTGCCCTGTCCAGCCCTGCCCTGCCTGTCCAGCCCTGCCCTGTCCTGCTCTGCATTGCCCCTCCCCGACTTGCCCCATCATTCTCTGCCCCGCATGGCCCCGGCACCCCTGCTTTGAATCGCATAAACGGATCGCGAGATCTTCGCAGGGATTCGCACGCGTTTTTCTTCTTGCGGCGCCCCGCCCCTCCCCCGAGGCGAGGAATCGTCTGCGGGCTCCTCCCGGAGGAATGTTTAATATCGCGACCCTCCGCCCGCGCGCCGCGACGGGGAGACACGCGCCCGCTACAATCTGCGCCATTCATTTTCCCTTGAGGAACTCCTGTCGCTAACGTGCTTGGAATGAAACGATTTTTACGTGCGGGGCCAGATACACCAGTTCTTAAAGAATTATGTTTGCTGTGGTATCCACATTCTACGAAGGAACTAAAGGAGACAAATATATTACCGGGAGACATGCAACGGAGTTTCTGCATAGCAGAAAATACATTATCGCACCTCCGTTAAAATGAACGTTTGCGAGGACGTGAATTCGAAAGTCGCTCAGGAGCTTCCAGATATATAGGCACGAACCGCGCTTTTGGAACTAACTGTGTTGAAAAGTAGTCGTAACTTCCGAAACGTGCGTTTTAATCCAGAGGTGATGTTGCCATCACGTAAGCCGGCGAGGAAAACGCAAACTCTTGTTAGCACCTCCCGACCGCGGGAGCGGAGGGAGATGCGATAACGCGACTTAGTCTCAAATTAATTTTCATCTTTCCTTTTGCGCGGTTGTCACGTGAATTTTTATGTCCCCTTCCCGCACCCTCCCGACGCGTCCCTTTTGCAGCACGGTCTTGGGTCGGGGGCGTGGAGGGGGCGGGGCGGGGACGGGGAGGGGGCGGGAGGGGCGGGGAGGGGGTGGGGGCGGGGACGGGGCGGGAGCGGGGCTAGGGCGGGGCGCGGGCGGGGAGTCACGAAGCACGCGGTCACGCATGCGCCCGCCCGCCAGGCCGTGTAAGGAGGCGCTGACGGAGGCCATGCGGGCGAGGGCGGAAGGAAGAAAACGGAGGGGGGGGAATTGCGTCAAAAGCGTTGCGGCAGGGGTAGCAGTGTCAACGGCATAGAGAGGAGACGGCGACGGCAAAGAAGGATAAGATAGGAGAACCAAGAAGGCATAATGATCAACGGGCTATGTTGACGTCGCCGTTAACATGGGAATCGAGGGATCGGAGAAATCGAGAGGGATCGGGAGAAATCGAGAGGGATCGGGAGAAATCGAGAGGGATCGGGAGAAATCGAGAAGGATCGGGAGAAATCGAGAAAATGGAAAAAAAAATTGAGAAAAATCGAGAAGAAGGAGGGGAATCGAGAGGAATCGTGGACGTCTTTCGGCGTCGTGAAACATCATGAGATATCGTGAGCTGTCGGAGCTGGGCGGGATGTCCTGGGATATCGAAGGGATTTCATGGGATGCCATGTGATTCGGACGCGTCGTGAGAATTAGTAGGGAGTCGTGAGGTGTTGTGTGGCGTCCTCAGGGGTCAGACGAAGGCAGTTGCGAAGACGGAAGAAGGCTCTGGCCTTCAGGGACCCGGAGGTGGCATGGCTGGCGGAAGGCGCGGGTGGTTATGCGCCCCGGAGGCGACCGTTCTGACGAGAACGACGCGACGGCGGTGACAGAAGATTGGGTGACGGGGTGAGCGGTTGGGGATGGGACGTGGGTGGCGCCGGGGAGAGGGCGCGATGAAAGTTATTAACAGGAATGATTTATGAGGAGCGGGTGCCGCCGCCCGTCCCCGCCGCCTGACCTGAAAGCGGAATCCTCGTCCCAGATCCCGCCGCCGAGGTGTTGCTTTAATGTATAATAAGTAGGGACGCCGGCTTTCGATCCGAGGAGGCCCTCGTGGACGTTGGCTGGTCGATGAAGATGTGCACGCACCTTGACAGCGCAGGACCGTACCCTTGTGTCCGCATTCACAAAGGGAAGGAACCTATATGCAATCTCGGCCATCGTCCAGAGATAGATGATCCTCAGGCCACGTTTATATAACCTATTTTGATGTTGAGCGATAAAAACGTAAGTATGTGCATGATATTGAAAACATATTCTCTCTGTTCGTCTTTATTCTGTCTTGATTATAATATATATTATTTATTTAAAGTATCTGGTTTGTGCTTTACGATGTACTTTTATTACTTTTATTTTTTTAATTATTAATAAAATGTTTTATTTATTACGAACTTTCACATCATTTTTTTTAAATTTTATTGCAAAGTATATTCTAATAAGTAACGACTTAAAAATTAAAAGGCTCTTAAAAGAAAGAAATAAAAACCGACCAAACTTGTATTTTCTAATTGTATTTTTCCACTACGAATTGTATTTTCAACACTATTTTTGCTAAGAAAGAATAAAATGAGTGCGCAAGAATCGACGATTATTTTTCGTTAAACGGCATTGGTTAAGATCACAAACATGTAAATCTTACAGGGGAATACGTATTACATTTAGACGCACTGAAGAACACATAAGGTATTAAAACATTATTAATGTTTACAAAATAGTCTCATGCGTTAAGCAATAAGAATTCGCTAGTAAAAGTTTTAATCAATTAAGTTTACTCATGTTTCTTGAAGAACAAATGTTAAGTTAACACTAATAAACTCCTATCTGTTTTTACAGGTAATGACTTTGCCCTCTTGATTCTCTTGCAGACTGATATAAGATAAATAATTCAAAAACTAAGAACTTCATTTTACTAAAACTACCCTTATGAAAATTACGGCATAAAAAGTATTAAATTATCAAGACGTTCTGTCTGAAGCAGGATGATGCAGAAACGCAATCAAGAAAAGCTTTTTTCCCCAGACGCTCTATCCATTAGAGCACGGCGCTACAGAGGTGAAGCGACTTCGTAAGGACAGACTTAATGAAAGACAGTAGCTTAATGAATATTGCATGGAGCACGCCGTGACAATGCAAGGCACCAGTAACTTATCTCAGTCGCGACGAGGACAGAGCGTTAAGAAACCTCGACACAACAACACGGCAACGAACAGCCGAGCCACTGCCTTGAGATTTTAATTCGCTTTAGTGCTCGTGTAGACTGCGTGCTGGTCGTCTCGACGCAACCTGGGCAGTTATAAACGTGATTTTTTTCACTAATGTATCTTCCTGTAAGTCAGAACAATACATTTAGTTACTACAAATCAAAAGAAATAATCACAGACTATGATTGATTCAACTCATTACCACTAAGTGCTATGTAATGGTCGTCTCTTTTCCTTTGCATGACAAAGCGTTCGAGACGTATTCACTAAGGAATGAGACGCCTTATTTCTCACATCTCTGACGCTTGTGTTATGATGCTGCGAGGTACGTAGCAACATTCTTCGTGTGAATCGGGATAGGGCTATTTTGAGATGCCAGATAATCTCGATTGGATACTTTGTCGGCACACTTACGGCGCCGGAAACCGGGGGAGCCTGCGAGCTCCTTTTTTGCCCGAGGAGTGTCAGGACGTGTAACAGTCGGCAGGAGTACGGTGCGGGTCACGCAGCCACACGTGGTGTTTTATTTCCTGCTGCAATCGGACGACAATCACAAGACCGCTAATAACGAATACGGAACACCTGCCATGTAGCGCAGTATCTCGGCTGCTAATTTAAATATTGGATTGCGAAGCTGCAAGAGAGCATGCTCGGCTCTCATTAAAATTCGAGTGTATTGATTGCTTTCCGTCCGCATTGATGGATCCCTGTAATTAATGAGGGCTTGATAGTACACATGCACAGCCCACCGTTGCCACTCAAGATTGCTAATGAAGAGTCATTGACCGTGGATTTGCGAGGATGTGTATAAAATAAAAGTTTTTCTATGGAGTGCGCATGCTTCTTGATTTTTCTTTCAGAATTGTAGCAAAATCAGTCGTAAACTTTATGTTATGTACAAGCTTTATAACATACATTTGCTGTGAAGCTGTTCAAGATATGCTATCTTATAATGCACGTCCAATATATTTCTACTCTGCATGCCCGCTAAAGAAACTATATCTCTACTTGCTTCCTGTGCTCTGTAGGGAAAAGAACCCCCTATATTAATCCCTTTTTTTCTTCTGCAAAAATGAAGCAACAAATAAAACTGAAGAAAATAAATATAATAGTAGACTGGAACAATTTACTAAAGTGTCCAAATATCAGTTTAATGGCAACTGTTTCTAATGCCAAGAAAAAATAAAAACGTAAAACTACTTGCTTTAAAAATTTAAATCGCTCTGAATATTTTAGTAAGTTGAAAAAATTAATCAAAACCCAGTTTATATGGAAGTAATCACAAACTAAAATTTACTTTCATTTTGTAAAAGTACTAGAACAGATTGCATGGCGCCTACGAAAAGCAGAAGTGAAACTTCAAAAATACAAGAAAAGAAAATTTGTACGGTAAATAATAATTGAAAACGGGTAAGTAATATTTAAAAATAACCCTGAACCTTTGAGGTAATATCAACTCTACTACAAGAATATTGCAAACTGACTATATTTTTAAGGTTTGTAGAATGCGTGTGCCATGCATTTTAAATAGGGGAGCCGAGACTTCCTTTCACCCAACATTAAAGAATATTGGTAAATAGAACAGTGTGAAACGCGTAGTGATATGAGCTAAGTTATCATATAACATTTCTGTAAACATAAAGTTCACTAAGAGCAACATTAGAGGGGAGTGTACAAAAAATACTTTGAATCCAAAGGAATTCTTTTTCGATTTTTTAGTAATTAACGACGTATTGGCGGTATACTGGCAAAATATTTCAACTAGCAAATCCGTACTACAGTAACATTTCCTAATCACGGAGTTGCTACTGCGCAAAGATAAGTGTTTAAATAAGCATTTTATTAAGTAGTACTTCATTGAGTAATAACGCGAGCAAACCGAGACAAGTTAAACCATACATTTTTAGCGTAAAATTGACTAGAAATATTGTGTTGAGAGATCTGAAAGATGTTTCTGCGTTAATTGCCAAGATTAACGTTGGTTTAGAAAAATGAGAGCAAAGATAATAATATTGGCGTATTATTGGAGATTTTTTGACAGCTATTTTATTTAATACCTCAATAGATACATATTTTAATATTCGCCATCTGTACAGCACATTCCCTATGCTTTCCATTTGTTCATATTGTTCAGTTTTTTGTCAAATAATAATCGCGACCGGAGAAAATAAAATCTACTTCACTAACTCGCAATTTCAATATGAACCTTTGATCACAATATTGCTTTCTAGTAACTAACTCCAATGATTTTATCGGGGTTTTATCGGGGACTATATGGATAAGAACCCAAAATGTATTGCTTATTTATCCTAAAAAATAGATTTTATTACATGGGAGGTTTTTTTTCAAAATTATGTAGTATATGACTTAGTGTAGGGATCACAGGATTTTGAAAATGTGTACACAATTCACTTTTCCCCATAGCACGTCATACGCAGTTTTAACTGTTTTTTGACGTAAAATAAATAAGTAAAAATAAATAGGTTAATGATGCTCTTTTTCGAGTGTGCTTTAATATTATAGTCAATAACACTGTGAAAGTTCACTTGACTCGAGTGCAATACTCGTGCGTAAGTATGAAAAGAGAAAAGTTGAGAACATTGTTGTAGTGTTTCAAAATACTGGATCCTGTAACGTACGATTGTAAATTATATTTTATTCTTAAACCTAAAACTTCAAAATATAATAATGATGTAAACTTCATTTTTGCATTTAGTTCCGTCCAAAAGTAATTTTCATTTACACATCCCATTGCTTTAAGCTTAAGATTCTACTTTCTTAAGTAAGCAGCTTGATTATTCAAGGCACTTACAAAGGTGAAATGCTGTGAAGTAAACTTTTTCCATCATAACATAAATAGATACAAATAGATTCATTAGATGAACGATCATTCAACCCCGCGTCCAAACTAATTAAAATTCATATAACCTAAGAAAAGTAAGAGACCAAACTGATGGCGCCAAAACATTCAGTTTATGAGAAAATAATTATTATCAGTTACCAGATTTTATTTTCTAAAGAATTAGGTTGTTCATAAAGACTAGAAATAATATTAGGATTGACCTTACGCGCCCATCAATAAAACATTCACTTTTGATGAAAGCAAACAAAAGAATAACAACGAGAAAACAACAAAATCTCAGAACAACTTGGGCGGCGCGGCGTTCAGATGCGGTTCTCGACGTATCTTGGGTGGATATTTGGACATTAGTCGACAGAGGAGCCATCGCCCGCTCCATCGTTAACCCATCGTTATCGCCATTGTCTATGCCTACACCAACGCCCACGCCATCGCCCACGCCATCGCCCACGCTATCGCCCACGCCATCGCCCGCGCCATCGCCCACGCCATCGCCCGCGCCATCGCCCGCGCCATCGCCCGCGCCATCGCCTGCGCCATCGCCCGCGCCATCGCCTGCGCCATCGCCCGCGCCATCGCCCGCGCCATCGCCCACGTCATCTCCCAGACCACCGTCAACCCATCTTCCATTCCCATCATCGTCATTGCCTATACCTACACCAATGCCCACGCCATCGCCACGCCATCTACGCCATCGCCCGCGCCGTCGCCCACGCCATCGCCCACGCCATCGCCCACGCCATCCGCCATCGCCCACGCCATCGCCCACGCCATCGCCCACGCCATCGCCCACGCCATCGCCCACGCCATCGCCCACGCCATCGCCCACGCCATCGCCCACGCCATCGCCCACGCCATCGCCCACGCCATCGCCCACGCCATCGCCCACGCCATCGCCCACGCCATCGCCCACGCCATCGCCCACGCCATCGCCCACGCCATCGCCCACGCCATCGCCCACGCCATCGCCCACGCCATCGCCCACGCCATCGCCCACGCCATCGCCCACGCCATCGCCCACGCCATCGCCCACGCCATCGCCCACGCCATCGCCCACGCCATCGCCCACGCCATCGCCCACGCCATCGCCCACGCCATCGCCCACGCCATCGCCCGCCATCGCCCACGCCATCGCCCACGCCATCGCCCACGCCATCGCCCACGCCATCGCCCACGCCATCGCCCACGCCATCGCCCACGCCATCGCCCACGCCATCGCCCACGCCACCGTCCACCCATCTCCCACGCCATCCCCCGTCATCGCCCACGCTACCCATCGCCCCACCCTTACCCATATCGCCAGCGCCTCACCTTCGCTATGCCATTCATCACGTGATCGCCATCTCGACGCCCTCACCCTCCGCTTGTCCTCGTCCACTCTACCGCTATTGGTCTTCTTTCTCGTCACCTCCCTCAACTCTTCCGCTTTCTCCTCGCCCTCTGCATCTCCGCCTTCGCTTGCGAGCAGACTGCAGGCCGCCGGTGGAAGGAAGACTATCAATTTCACTGCACAGCCTCCCTCGCCGTCGCTCGCGAAATGGAATGAAATTCTCTAAGGCAGAGGATAAAATGATACACATTGGGCAATTTCCCGGAAGAGGAGCTTCGCTTTTCATCATTTCAGGTGCACGCCGCTCTTCCAGTGAATGAATGAATGAAAGCGATCACTCGAAATTTTGGGAGCGCCCCATTCATTAATCCCCAGATTTTTCAAGGCATTAAAAATACAAACCTCTAAAAATGTTTTAGTTGCTAATGCTAAAAAGCCGTCGCTGTGTTTGATAGATGGGTTTTTACGATATGGCAACAGAACAGATTTTAAGTCCAGTTTTATTGATATTTTAAAAAATATTTGGACCCACGTCCAAATATACGTTTTTATACGTTTAAAATGTGTATATGAGAAAGTTAATGCAACGTCGTAATGTAACATAAACGAATACATATACTTTCATTGTAATAAACAGAATCGTTTATGCACATAATGTTGAAAAGGAATACTTCGAATTTGTGTAGAAAAAAATCAATAAAAATATGAATGCTTTTAGCAAATTACTTTTCCTGATTTGCAAATGCACTGGAAACGTCTCTTTTATGTGCCACAAGTTTACTGCCCTTCCCTCCGACCCTTTCAGGTTGTGAATATTATAGTGGTTCTGGTAAATCAAGCGTAAAACGCGCCATTAATAAATAATTCAGTTAGTTGTATTTCAGAAAAAAATTAATTTGCTGCGTGGACAGACTAAAGAAAAAGTAAACACAGTCTATTATCAACAATGCCAACAATGTCCGTGGCATTTTAAATCCTTTTTAAAAAATTTCCTGCGCTACTCTCGTACACCATAGGCGTGAGCTTTTTCAATAGAAACTGAAAATGAATGTTCAACACAACGGGCAGTCCAAAAAAGTAATTTTCGTTGTGTGCTTCCGGGCTTTGGTCGCTCACGTCAAACAAAAACACCACTCGGCATTGGGCTTTGCGCCTAGCAGCTGCGGTCGCGGCACCGCTCGCTGGGTGCGCTTCATCTTGGTGGCCTGCAAGTGCTGGGTAATGGATAAACGCAAAAACTACATTTTAGTAAATTACATTAAATTATTTCGGTTCCGTTGCATATTTCTGTTGAATGGATTTCTTGAAAATGTACTCTTTTGTTTTCAATGAACTACAGAAACGTTCTAGAAAAATTTGAATTGAGAGTTAAGGCACGAAAAACTGTAGAAATATGCAGCCAAAATAGGCATTTAAAAACAAAAAATACGCATTTAAAAGTGTAAAATAGACACTATACATTTTTCGTATTCTTATATATGTACCTGTGTAGAGTGTTTCTGAAGATAACATAATATGAACGTTTGCTTTCGTAATTATTCTGACACGTTCTCGTAGAAATTCTTTCTATCATTATCAGGAAAATTCAGACAAAAAACTGAATCGCAGTTGGTACCTTTAAGCTTTTCATTAAACGCAAGCTGAACTTAAATGTTGCACATGTTTTTTTCTCTTTTAATTTAAAATAATTCGAATCATTGTATACTTTTTTCAATCGCAAAGCATAACACAAATGTAACCGACTGCGCTCAAACAGCGCAAACTTTCTCGCATTATTTCTAAAAATATTTCAAACTTACTTTTTGAGAAATTACTTTTATAAAAATTATACCTCACTTTTTTTTAAATCTGATTTTTTAGAACAGATTTCATTTAAGACAAAAATCTCTGTATTATATATTGTGCTTTTGCGATGTCAACTTTTTGCAATGTTCGAAAATACGGGAGACGGCGCGGCGGCAGCGGCAGTGTCAGCACACAATAAAAATAGGATCGAAATAACGCGGGAGCAAATTAATATATTAGATTAATACATTAAGCATGTCAACGAACAATGTATTTTCTTTTCAGTAATGCCGCATATAAAAGAAATCATAAAGATCATACTTCTTAACGTTTTCCGTTTCAGGGTTACTTTAGACGTTTATTTACATAATAACAAACTTGTAAAAGTATTTATCGTTTACATGCAATGTAGAATGAAAAATCTTTATGAAATATCTCATTTCGGCCTGGTATTTCTTTTAGGAAGTTCTTTGAACCAATTAAATAGATAAGATAGGCGTTTTCTTGAACGGAAACGCCTTGGGACAATACAATTTTAGTCTAAATACAAAGTTCATACAACATATTTTGAATCATATTTTTTGCAATTATTAACAAATCAATCAAAGAATAAATTAAGTGAAAGTTACGTGAATGTGTGTTGATCATAGAAACCATGGAAAACTACCGATCAAAGCACACAGACTCTAGAATTCTCCCCCAGACAGCGGTTGAATTCTACCATCCATAAAATATCAAAAATCCTGCTGCCGTCGGGACTCGTAACCTAGGGTCACCTGGTCAGAGGCACTGCACTGACATCAACTGACGCCGGTGGGTTCATTTTGAGAAAACAGGTTTAATTTTTTAATTGGTTATTTAAGGCCACAGCAACCACTATTAGTGTTAACGGTATGGTAACTATGTGGATGAAACGATATGGTGATGATAAGGGATTAAAGGACGAACACAAATACAACCATGCCCGAGGCGGTACTCGCGCCCGCGACCCTTCGGTCCGAGATTACTACAACACTATTGCCTTAGCGATCTCGGCCACCGGGCCGACACAGGTTTAATTGTTTTCTGCTCCTAGAGGCCAAGTGGCCGGTAGTGTGCGAGGCTGTCGGCAGCGGCAGCACTGCTTCATGACGCGCTCTGTTCAGCTGCATGAAGAATTGGGCGCCGTATTTCACGCCCGCCGCTAAATGGAACCTTTCACGCGAAAGGGGACTTAGCTGCTCCGAGCGCCCGCTACCGCCGCCCCGCCGCCGCCGCCGCCGCCCCCCCGCCGCTACCGCCGCCCCCGCCGCCGCCGCCCCGCCGCCGCCCCCGCCGCCGCCCGCCGCCGCCGCCGCCCCGCCGCCGCCCCCGCCGCCGCCACCGGCCATCTGCTAAGCCGCTTTCGATTTTTGTCTTCCACTCCGTATTTCGCCCGAGCTCGGATTATATAGAAGCGCGAACAATGGGACGCACTTGATGTACTGTGACACATGCAGCAAAGAAAATGGCCATACTTTTTATACTCGTGGTAGAGGATTCGTTTGCATACAATTGTGTATGGAAGCTCGTCTCATTGAGATAGAATAAGCGTCACATTGGTTTTCCAAATTATAGAGTAAAATAATAACTTTAGATGAGAGGAAGAAATGTTTGATTTCCTCATACTTCACCTACTTGATGGCATAAGGTAGAAATGATGGGAATGTCAAGATTAAAAGAAATGAAATATTTTTAGCTTGCTTGCCTAATCCTTCATTCACATGATTCTGAAAATATTTGTTACTAGAAAGGTATTTAAAACTCAAGTATTTTAAATTGAATTCATTTAATTACATTCCTCGTTCTGAATTGAAAGGATCAGTAGAAAAAGAAGCTATCCCAAATGTTTATAAAATTGAGTTATTAGCATTTTACAAAACTTCAAATATTATTTTTTTTAGTGCAATATGTTATTTAAATCCAGTATGGATAGTATGGATGGTGATATGCAAGTGTACTGTGTTTAATCGTTTAAAAATGTGTTGAGTTATGAGAAGTTCAGGTAAACCCTGATTATCTCAAATTATGTCCATGCGGGATAGCTCCTTGTTCTATTGAGCCTTTCAATTCTTGGCATCGATAAGGAACCAACTAAAATTATTCAAACACGGCAGATACGCTGCACCCAATCCAACAAGCCTCTGATTTAATTTTCATGTTTAACTACACACACGGCATCCGGAAGAATAAATGTTTCTATTCTTGTTAGTTTATGTAAGAACATCCTAATCTGCATGGTTTGTATTGCAAGCTCGCAGGTGGAAGCAATGAATCAAGGGAGCCATGCACAGGGTGGTTCTGGCTGTATTCTTCAAATCACAAGAAGGGAGCTCCAATGGATAATCCGCAATTCACTGACTACTCTAAAAGTCACGTTTGCTGATATTCAGGAAACTGTTATGCTTATCGCGCAAAACCCAGGGTGTAATAGTGCCGTTTGCAGATAGTTGGGGGAACAGGCTGCAATGCTCGCAGACCTCTGGCAACGAGTGTCTTTAACGTTGCAACAGAATTGCCCCGGAGGAGTGGAGACCGGCGGTCATAATAGTTGCCCAAATGGCAGAAAGTCATCTTCAGTAATAAGTCGCACTTCACTCCTCGCGGAAACCAACGTATTTCTGTGTGAAACCTACATCGTATGCGGACAGCGACAGAGCGAACAGTTTCGTGGTCACACGTCACTTGTTCCGACGTCCTCATTTCGCGCTGTGTAGTGCAATTTGCATGATGCACTATCACCATTTTATTTTCGAGTCGGGTACATTGACAACCCAGTTCATGATGTCCAGAAATAAGTTGCACTGCCCTTTGTGGAGACCTATGCCAGAGCAATTCTTCCCATTCTACGCAATAACACAATTATTTTTGTTACGTATTCAATACGAAAAAATTGTGGTACTGTTGCCTATTATAATTTATTCTTCTCACTGGCCATCTATTCCTTTTGAATAGTATCATTGTTCTCCAAAGCATCATTTTAAGTTCATCTCTTATTTTTGAGGGTGCATTTTACAATTTTGCAATTGTGCAAATTCAACAGTGGAATTTATTGAAAAATTAGTGCCATGAATGTCATATAAAACGCTAAATTTTGGGAACATAGGTTTAAGTGTCCAGAAAGGAAGAATAAAATACGAACAATATATTCGGCGTGTATTGAAATTTTACAAAGGTCTTCCCAAAATGAAATGCTTACGTAGAGAATGCAAGTATGATTAAACAACAATTTATTTTTAATATCAT